>VZTG01004481.1:0-212076 GCA_013397845.1 Melanocharis versteri | reverse complement strand
GAGCTCAACAGATGGCTGCACACAAGGGAACATCTGGGAGGAGGAGGAGGAGGAGGAGGAGGAGGAGGAGAAGGAGGAGGAGGAAGGAGGCAGGAGGCAGGACTTGCGCTAGACTGTGCCACTCCTGAGCTGGCAGACCCCCCTTAACAGGGGAAAAGGCGGGGGGAGGTGTCGAGCCGGCTTTGCACACACACACAGTCCCCCTTCCTGCTGCTTCGCATCTCCCCCGGCTAAAATTCCTTGTCGTTCCTTTGCTTTCTTGGGGATCACTCCGGAGTTACCCTCGCAGCACAACCTTGTTTCCAGCCCTGACCTCTGCGGGGCTGTGTTTGCAGGCGTGAGTTCTCTTCCTGAACACTGCCTTCACTCAGTTTTCCAGGTGTTTAGGGCCACGGTCAGTTCTGGCACCCCAGGGTGCAGGGAGGACAGGGCAGCACCAAGGTTTGAGTAATGCCAGCAGGCAGGAGACTGGGGCTTATAAATTGCGTGGTGTGACCCCTGAAATAGGATAAAGAAAAACAAACCCAAACAAAACAAGATATTAATCCACAGCGTGGGGAACAGTCTGAACCCCATCACTGGAAGATAGGCAGCGCCTGGGGCTGTGAAAGAGCAGCCCTGCATCAGAATTTCTTGGCTATAAGATGTAGCAGCCCAGTGGTGGCTCGATGGTGGTACTGGAAAGAGAATCAGAAGTCACAGATTCGCAGAATATTCTGAGTTGGAAACGACTCACAAGGATCATCAAGTCCAGCTCTAAAGTGAATCGCCCATACAGAGATTGAACTCCGAACTTTGGCATTTTTAGCACCAGGCACAAACCAACTGAGCTTATCTCAGGGCATCAAGTGCCTTGTGTCATGGTGCTGTGACATCGGAAAAGGCAAAAGGGACTGCAAGGGTCCATGAGTCACAGAGCACATGTTCTGTGGCTGGCTGCAGCTTCTCATATTCAGCATATTGCACCCCTTGTGTATCACTGGCCTGTTCCAGGTCTCAAGATGTGTGCTTGCTTGTTTCTTAAAAAGTTTAGGTTAAGAAAGTACAATTAAGCTTCTTGTTGTTTACTTTTAGTAGCACCGAAATACCCCACTTGCCCCATACCTATGATCAGGGTTTGCTCAGACCACAAACTTCAAGCGAGCCTGGTGCTGAGATTTGTATTTAGCATCTCTTTGTGATGAAAACGTGGTGAAAGGGGTTTTTTTTGTCCTGCTCAGCCTCTTTCTCCAAGCATGTCACTGCATGAAGATTTGCTGGGTGACCTCCCTGCCCAGCAGAGACAGCTCTGGTCAGAAGGGCTGAGTCTCGAGGCAGGAGATACTGGGGACATCAGGAAGATGTCACAGTTTTTCCACTCCACCCTCCACATTTCCGGGTGTGACTTATCAGGGATATGTGCTCACTCTGCCCTGTCTCAGGAGCTGCTTTTTGGGAATCACCATCAGACTGCGGAGAGTTCTGCCAAGGAGCAGCCCCAGGGAGCCAGAGAGAGGAAATGTGTGCTCAGGACTCAGCCAAGCCAAATGCTTTTTGGGGAAAACCATGGGAAAATCCCCTTGTCTGGGTTGTGGTTTTCCATGTAAACGTCACGGCGATATCTCCAGACATGAACAGCCTCTTGCAAGGATCCATTCAGTAGGGTCTTTACACTGTTCAGTTTTTATAGCTCTGAGTAGGGGAAGTTGCTAAGCTGGAAACTTTTGTTTAATTTTCCATTTTGTTCATTTTGTCCATGCCTCATGTCAGGCCTTTGCCATGTCAAAGTTGGCCTCAGTAAAGCAAAATGCCAGTTCAAAGGTGAAGAAATTGGGAATTAAATCCTTTGGCTGAGATCCAGCTAACATACATTATCTATATATTATATATATGTAGATATATTACGCATACATATGCACTTATTAACTTATTTTATATATGTGTATATCTATATATATATATAGATATATAAAAGTTGCCCAGTTTGATGTAGTTGATCAAAGTCATGACGAGGAGACAGCTGTCAGTTCTGGGTGATCTGGAAATAGGGATTAGCCCTGACGTGATGCTAACACAACATTAGTTATGCATCCATCTGATTCTTAGCTACTTCAAACAACAACTGTACCAGCGTCTCACCACCCTCACAATAGTTTCTTCCTAAATTCTAATCTAAACCTCTCCCCTGCCAGACAGTTTGAAGCCATTCTCCCTTGTCCTATTACTACAAAAGTCCCTCTCCAACTCTCCTTTAGCCCCTTTAGGCATTGTAAGGTGCTTTAAGGTCTCCTTGGAGTCTTCTCCAGGTTGAGCAAGCCCAACTCCCTCAGCCTGTCTTCACAGCAGAGGTGCTCCAGCCCTCTGAGCATCTTTGTGGCCCTCCAGCACCCTCCAGCACCCTCCAGCACCCTCCAGCAGACCAAAGAGTTAACTATCGTGATAACACCATTTTTAGGGGACATTCAGTCTTAAGGTCATGTTTCCCACCATTACTATTTCTATTTTTTTTTTGCCACATGAGAGTATATTTTTGTAAAGATAAAACAGGGTTTCCCCAGAACTGTGTAGTCCCATGGACTGAACCTTCATACGCAAAGCCAGGCACAGTGTGTTTGGACAAATTTCACCATGTGTCTCAAACAGTTCACTGCCTGGGACACCAGGGGAGGGTGAAAGATGGAAATGGAACTTCAGTTTTCTCTCTCCAGGTAGCCCTCCTGTACTACTGGTGCAGAGACCCCAGCAGGTCTGGGAACCATAGGACATCTTCTCCCAGTTAAGTTCTTCCAGGGCCATGCTGAGCCTTCCTTGGATCTTCTGTTCCCAGAAGACACCAGCTCCATTCTGCGTTTTTCAGCACCTGATAACATCATGACTGGTTGGACTTGTTAAAATCCAGACTATTTTTAAGCCAAAGGAAAGGTGTCTGAGTCACTCTGACTTTCTCCTGAATGAATCCTAATAGACACGTCAGGGAAAAGAAGTTAAAGTGTTAATGAGGATGACATAAACTGGATTAGTAAGAAGAGCTAGAGTTGGAGTTTTGCCCCGTGATCTCTGCATCCCTCCCTGAGATCTCATTTCCGTTCCTCTAATTATGCAATCCCAGGAAAGGAGGTTTCTCGCGCACCAAACTGTTGGGAAAAGCCACAAAGCCAGATCAGTGCCTTGCAATCCCCAACTCTGATCTTCTCCCGCACATGAGAGTACTCCTGTAGAGGAGGGAGCCTTCCCTTGCTGCTGTGCAAGGGATTGCTCATGAACCCTCTCCTTTGTGGTTGAGATGGAAGAAATGGCTTAGGAAGCTGTCCAAGCTCAACTGCCCTTGATGTAATTTCTCAGAAGGAAGAACCCACAGCAGCAGCCAGCAGGATTACTTGTGAAAGAGTTCAGTTATTGCAGGAAGTTTAAACAAAATGCTGACGACAACAGCAACAAACAACAGCACCAGTTCCCGGTGGGAAAATCTGAAACAGGCAGGTCTACCTGTCTGCTCTGGGAATGTTTCCCATCCTTGTGGGAGTCCTGTAGTAACTCAGAATTAGAAATAAAGGTTTTTTTGAACTCCCATAACAAGTAAGACCTAAACAAACAACCACTTGCAGCTGTGGTTTTTATTTCAGTCAGAGGAGCGTGCCAGTCTTGGATACACATTGCAATCTAGTGTGTACAACCTTGGTCAAAAATACAGGTTTTTCTGTACGTCTATCCTCCCCCTTTGTCACTGGACTGTGTCCTGTGGATGTGAGTCCCTTACCAGTAATTAACTGCAGTCAACTTGCTTGGTCTGTATTGACCAATGGACTGGTATGGAAAACTCTCACCTCTTTGCTCACCATGTTGATTATATCTGTGCTGATTGAGAGCCGGCAGGAAAAATACACATATTTGCAGGAAGAGGCAGAAGCCAGCTCCTCTTGGTTGAAGCTCCATGGCTGTTGGCAAGGGTCATTCCTCCTGTCTGGCCACATGAATTTTGCTCCCCTTGGTGCCTGGTGACTCAGCTCGACCAAGAGGTACAGAAGAGAGTCTTTCTCACTGTTTATCCTCTGTCCCTTGCTGTCCCCTCACCCCAATTGCTCCATAGCCTGGTGGATTTGGCACTGCTTTGACTAGTGGGGTCTACAGATCTCAACTCCCCCGAGCTGAGGAGACCTTTTTTCATGCATTTTGATTAGAATTCAGCATCAGAAAGGCAGGCCAGCCCTTTCCCTCTCCCCCTCCTTGAACACTTCCAGGCACGGGGCAGTCACATCTCTGGGCAACCTGCGCCAATTCCTCACCACAGTAAGGAATTTCTTCCTAATACCTGTTCTAAACCTACCCTCTTTCAGTTTAAAACCATTCCCTCTTGTCCTGTGACTGCATGCCCTTGTACTAGATTTCTCTCTTCCTGGACAGTGGAGAAGGCTTGGGCTCTTATAATAGTCTTAAAATAATCTTTATTTCAGGTATTGTGGAGCCTAAATAGCCTACCCAAGAGAAGGTATGGGCTTTTGTCCATCTGCTTGTATTAGCTGCTCCAGGAAGGGGGTGGTTGCTTCCTAGTAAGCTGCTCACTGGAATTTTTGTTTCTTTTTTATAAATTTTCCAACTCCCATTGCAGATATTTACTTCACTTTGACATGAAGTCAATATTTAGCTCTTCAATTAATAAATATTTAGGTTTGCTTGGTCCAAATCAATGTATCCTGAGATTTTTCTGCTATGATCCATGGTTAATCTCTGGGGACAACAAGTGGAAAAATCTTGCCATGCTTTCAAGACCCGTTTCTCCAATGATATTGGTAGATTGAATTCCTTCTGTTACTGAAAGGTCACATCCTAAGCTATGTTGAATGCTACCTGGAGTCATGAAGGTTCATAAGGTCACACAAGGAAGGAAAGAAAGCACAGGGATTTTTATATTCGTTTTTCTTATCAGTTTTTTGGAACTGTTTCAATTTGGTATCAAGAAATCAACCTGTAACTGTAAATTGAAAGGATGTTTGCATCTTTCTAACACCCTGTTAGGATTTTCGCGCAGTTCCATGTCTTTGGATCCTAAATACTCACAGGTTCCTTTGTCTCTATTCGCCATAGAAAATGGATAGAATCAGAATGCCTTTGAGAAGGTGGAAGTCTTTGAAGTCAAAGCCAGACTATCTGGCCCATATTTAATCCATCAGTGCATGCTGAAAGAGTCTGAGTGGTGCATTCAGGGAATTCGCACCCTACTTGATGCTGCAAGATGCTTTGGACATCTCATCCCCAAAAATGATATAGCTGCATGGGTTGAGGTCCTTTATCTAGAAAAAACAGAGACTTGAAAATTCTCTAGAATTCTGGTCTGGAAAATAAGGCTGATTCACATTTACAAGGTGAGAACCAAAGAGGAGTAAGGTAAGAGCTGTGTACTGTGCATAGAGACTACAGACATGGATCTTAAGATCCAAACTTAAAGAAAACTTTAGGCTGGAAGAGACCTTTGGAGTTCTTTGTTTCAAGACTCCAAAGTCCAGCTTTCATCCCAGAAAGCTCTTAAACTCACATAATATTTTGAATTTGTTAAATCTCCATTGACTTCACATCTACAGAGGATCCTGGGTTTCACTAAACACCCATGGCCTTTGTTAAATATGTGGGTACAAGTCCATTGCTGAAACAAGCCCTGCAGCAACATATATTGTGGGATAAAAGGAAACAATAGGTGATAATTAGATTATTTTAATTTTTAAATGCTGTTGTTGGAGAAAGCTGTTTACATACTTTTCTTGCTCCATAAGCAACGAAACCTAAGCAAATGTTCACTGCATCCTGCAGCTCTCCCAGTATCCCCTACAGTTTTGGTCAGGAAAGAGCAACCTATGCACGTGCTAGTAGGGCCCTGAGCACTGGCTGGTGGACCAGTAGGTATTTACTGACTGATTATTTGGCTGCTGCCTTGCAGAGTGAATAAGAAATTGCCTTTCCATTAAGGGACCCATTAAGATAGATTAATTTGCATTTAATTCTCCTTTAATTTGCCTTGAATTGTCCTTTTCCCTGGTTGGTGATATTAATGAAACTTGTAGGAGCTTCCTACCCCCAGAGAGTGGCAGACCATCTTCTGAAAGTGGGTGATAATGGCCAACATGCTTAAAAATGTTGATGCTTAAATGCTAGGCAAAAGACCACATAGGCATCATTTTGTTCATAAACCAGGCTAAAGGACCAAAACAACTCCAGTTCCAATAAAAGGCAGCACTTTTCTATTCTTCTACTTTTCTCTAGTCTCAGCTAAAATGATTATGATTTTTTTTTCTTTTAATTTGAAAGGAAAAATTCACCTGTGCACTGAAGCCTTCGAAGCAAGTTTTTAGCCCAAAGCACAAAATCATTACTCGATGAAGTTAGCCTTTGAACAGCCAAATTTCAAAAGAAAATATTGATTTGGCATGCTTCAGCTTGTCAATTGAGAAGATTAAGCACTATAGAGTGGGAAATAAAGACAACAGGAGGCCAGATACTGTGAAAATCTTTCATCTAGTGGAATTGCCTGCTGAGGGAAGCAAGGGATGCCCTTGTCGCTGATACTTTTAAAGTTAGATTAGGACAAGAATGCAAACACCTACTGTCTAGTATCTAGATCCTGCTTCTTGTAATCTTAATGAAAATACTCTGATAGAGAGGGCACAGCAGTCTTCCCCCTTATCTGTCTGCTAATCACTCTCCCCCTCCCTTGAAGCTACCTATAATGTCCATTGCCATGGTAACCGAGCATGGTATGTATCTCAGACAAGATGACATATGCATCTTTTCCTGCTTTAATAGATACTCTGTTCAGGCTGCAGTCTCCTCTCATTGCCCAGTTCCCCAAAGGACGTGCAAATGCTGACTCCAGGAGTTGGCATCTCCGTGCGGGAAGAAGCTGCTGCAGGAAACTGTCATTCAAACCTCAGACCTTAAATCTGTGATGTGTTCCTCCGAGGTTTAATTACAGGTACTTTTAACCGAGTGGCAAGGAAATGCTTTTAAAGAAACAATGTTCATTGAGCTTAAAGTGTAATTACCCAATAGCTAAACTTGCCTAGAGAAATGGGAGTTATTGCATGCTTGGCTTTGCCAGGCAGGTCAATCATTAAAGTTTAACAAATGAAGCCAATATTTCATCTCAGCAAGTTTGTCCCAGCGAACATTGATCCATTGGCTGTTTGTTCATGCTCCAAAATGTATGCTCATCAATACCAGAAACCTTGCGAACCCAAGGATGGGGTCATAATGAAACAAGCAGGCAGTTGTCAGCAATGCTTAGAAGATTTACGTCATCCTTAAACTGAACGAGGATGGGTTTAGATTAGAAATTCGTTATATAACAAATTTGTTACTGTGGGGGTGGTGAGACACTGACACAGGCTGCCCAGAGAGAATGTGGATGCCCCATCCTCTGAAAGTGTTCAAGGCCAGGGTGCATGGGGATTGGAGCAGTCTGGTGCAGGGGAAGGTGTCCCCACATGGCAGGGGGACTGGAATGAGATGATCTTAAAAGTGCCTTCCAACCCACCCCATTCTACGATTCTATGGTAGTACAAAGAGCGAGCTTCAGAGAAAGCCCAAGATTTAATGGTAAAGTCAGAAGCTGGTCTTCTTCACAGAAGGATGTGTGGGGTGGCATTAGCTGCTTCCAAAGCCTGTCTCCAGCCTTGTAGCCCCTCATCAACAAGTAGACTTTATTTCTGCTGCAAGAGATAAGAGCAGCAGAAGCCTCCACTGATGTGATAGCTGGATTAATAAGTGATGGTGCCTTCTGTGAAAAGCAGGAACAGGCACACACATCTTTGGATGGGAGGAGGACGCAGACAGGGAAAGAGACTTGCTGAAGCCCCTGACGTCATTCTGACTTAACACCAGCCTTGGCAATGGTGGCCCGAGGAAGTCCAGCAATGAGAAGCTGGTTTCATAGTGCAGCAAAAAATGGTCCTCCTGTTTTCCCTCCTGAGCACTGAGCTCGGTGTATTGCCTTCCTTTTATTCATCCACTCCCCCTCAAGAAGTAAACATGTAGGTTGAAGGTGTGAGTCTTGCTTGACTTTTCTTGCCAAACAGAAGCTGAATGAAAATACAGTTGCTCTGCCTAAATGTATGGGGATGTAAACACTGGGAGTGGAAGGATGAAAGCCGCCTCTGTAACCCAAGATATAGTTACACACAATTGGATATGATGGGGCAGAAATGTTTTATAACTGGAAATGTGACGTCTTCTGTCTCAAGTTGTGGGATTAAGCTAGCAAGGCATAGATATAGTGGCCCAGAAGGTTTTGCTGATTTTTTGAGGATTACCATATTTCATATCTGTGGGCAAAACCCTACCTATTTGGTCAGTTTCATCTCCATCCTTTGCTTCCTTTTACTCTTTCTCTGCCCTCCTGCCTGCAGCAAAGCTCCCCAGGAGATCACTTTCCGCCCAAATTTCTAATCCCAAATTCCAAACCCTAAGCCCCCTGGCTTCCTCTGAAGAATACTGATGACTCAGAGTGTGCCAGGGAGCTGCAGAGCAAAGAGTGGACTACATGGAAAAGAAAGGCTGCATTTCCCTTCTGGGAGTAGTGGAAGTGTCTGAGTTATCCCAAGATAAAAGCCGAGGAATATAAGGCAGCTCTGTTTTACTGGGAGGCACGTTTCCAGGAAGCAGCACTGTGAATGACATATAAACACCTGAAGTGCCACTTTCCTGTGCTGGTGGGGCTTGTGATTATTATTCCTGCTAATCTAAAACCACGTTTGTCTGTGCCAGCTTTGACAAGGCTGTATTGCCAACAAAGCTGGGTCTCTTGACAGATTATCTTTCCCCCTGAATAATACAATGATTTTCTGCTGGGTCTGCCTATAGCCTTCTCCCACGGAGTGTTTTGGTGAGGCTACTGGACTCTATTGTCCAAATTGTTAATGTTTTTAGGTATTATTTGGATGAATGAGTGGTTAGCTGAGACCAGGGTTTCTTAAAGCTGTTCCAGTTTTCTCCTCGGTCCTTCTTGTATTTTGACCTGAGTCCTCTCCCTTTTTTTTCTTCATTAATCTCAAAACAGCTCAGCTCTGCATCTGCTTTTGCCCAAAGACATCCGTGGTTCCTTCTGTTTGATACATGCTTCTCTGAGAGCAGGTGATCCAGCTGCCCAGGGCAGTCCTGTGGATATCTCAGACTGATACATCTCCATGAAGACACCTAAGTCTCTGAGGCTGTGATTTTCTGCACAGCAGCATTACTGAAGGAATATGTCTTTAAAAACCTCTTCTGGAGGAAGATCTCAGGTATGCATGTGCTGCCTGAGAAATACAAATTAATCTTTTAGTTCTCTTCCTGCATTTTTCTCTCTCCAATTGCTGTCTTTACTTCTGCAGCAGTCACTTAAGGGATTATTGCAAGTTTGTGTAATTGCTTGGTGTCATTTGCATAAGATAAGGATCTTAATGGTATAACACCCATTGTCATGAGATTCATCTCAGTTTGGGTTGTTACTACACAATGTGGGAATATGAGGAAACGTTAGCAGCCTTCTGACTTGAGGCCATTACTTAACTTCCTCCCTACTCTTACTGCTCCACACAGCAACTGTAGTTACAATGCTTTTAGCCGGAAAATGTCTAATTTTCTTAATTTCTCAAAATAAAGATCCTCAAAAGCACCTTTAATCACCATCCTTACTCTTTTTGTACTCATTGTCAGAGCATGGATATTTAATCTAATCCTTTCCCACACTTCAGCATTTTTCACTGCTTGCTTCCTATGCAATTTAACCATTCATCAATTACTTCCATTGGGATTTTCCCCACTGCCCTTTAATGTATGTCTTTATAGTTTCACTGGTGGCAGTAACGCACATTAGTTTTGAACCCTCCTGTTTTCCTTAGTTGTGGGATGATTTCTAATGGTTCTGTGGCTACATATGTTGCTGAAAGGATGGAAGGGCTGCTGTATAGCTCCTTCTGTGTCATTGGCTCAGAATCGGTGGCTTTTTTTTGGTCTTACAAGTCAAACTCTTGATCTTGGTCTGGCATGATTTTATCCAGGTAGGTCATAGAATAGTTTAGTTGGAAAAGACCCCTAAGGTGATTGAGGCCAACTTAACTTGATACTACCAAGCCTACCACCAAACCACGTCCCTAAAAGCCATATTTACACATCTTGTAATTCCCTCTAGGGATGGTGATGAGAGTGTTCAGCCAGTTGCTCTTTCCATGGCTCCATCTTCTCTCTTACATTTGCTCCCAGGCCATCAGGACTCCTCTTGGAGCTCTTAGCTCAGGCACACTGTTGTTCCTATTGAACACAATCTTCTTCCATCTCAATTTCACACCTTGTTTTCCTGGTGCTTCTCTATAACCTAAAGAGGTTTTCTCGCCTTTGGAAATTTTCCTCTGCTTTGTTTTGTGCTTTTGTTTCCACTCTCCCATAATCCTCGTCTCTGTTTGCATTTTCCCTCTAATGCTTTTGTTTTGATGTTTGTCCAGCTCCTCCTTGTTTGCTTAGGCCTCCCAATAAGTTCCCTACTGTGTTCTCTATTGCTTCCTTAAATATTTCCCATCTGGTCTCTACTGAGATTTCTTTATCGTTCCGCAGTAATGGCCTGAAATGCTCTCCAAGCATTACCTTCTTTGTCTCTCTCAAAGACTTGCCTTTTAACTTCGCAGGATCAAATTTAACTCCAGTGTCACCCGTCTTTCCCTTGGGCTTTAATGCATTCGTCATCTTTTCAATAAGTAATTCATGATCGCCGCTGCCCTTCAGCATCGCTATAGACTTTCACACCCAGCAGTGACTCTGTTGTGCCTTTTCCAGATAATCATGTGGTCCATCTGTTTTAGCATGTAACCAGCTGGTGACCCTGTGCAAATCCATGAGGGACCCAAATGCCACCAGTGATCAGACACCCCGAATCAACTACTTCAACTTCTCACCAGTCCAACTCCTCCCATATGGCCCAGCATGTTCTTTTGCTTATTTCTGTTTTCCTCCTCTGTATTTCCAGCTTTCAACCTTCACAACTGCTTCACAAGCTGAGGCCTCATTTCAGACACCATATTGATAAAATTTATATTTTCCCTTCCCTGCAACTTGTTTTGGTGCATAACAGCAAATCACAGCCAGGCAGAGATCACTGCAGGCTGCAGTAAATACTGATGTGATGATCCTCTCAGGCATGAGTTTCCTGTTGTTCACACGAATCCTTACTCTTTTTGCTCGCAGAGGCAATATTACTCATCTCGGAAAAACCAACCAACCAACAAACAAACAAACAAACCCAGAAATAAGCATGATATCTAAATTACCTGTGTTTCCAGGGTGTCTGGTTTGGCAGCTGTGGATGTACAGCTTAGCTGCGGTGCTCACCGGTCTGGGGTGAGAGGCAGGTCCAGGTGCCCATCTCAGAAGCCATGTGGTGTCTTCAGCCATTCTCCAACCTCCATGACTGTTTCCATGTGTTTGGGTCATCAGTCAGATTGAATTGCAGAACTCTTCCTGCAACAAGTTATGATATAATACCTGGTTATGCCTGTCTGGTGTATGTGAAAGCCTCACCATCCTTTGCAGGACTTGTTGGCGTGGGTATCAGTGCCACCTTCGTATCTCGCCTCCAACAAATGAAGTTTAGATTGTTTTGACTTAAAAATCTGACTTTTCCTCTACCTACACAGACTGCTCAGACGCGTTGAAGTGAATTTCTTTAGCAGAAGATACAACTGTTTTGTTTTGATTTTATTTGTTTTGTTTTTTTTTTGTTAGGGGTTTTTTTCTTAAACAAATTTGTTACATTTTATTTAGTAATATTTGATGTGACGTTTTTGGGTCATTGCCATCCATCACCTAAATATGGAGACGCCAAGCGTCTGCATCCCAGCACAGGAGCCACCTGTCTTCCTCTAATTTTTAAGATATGTGGCAAAATGTTTATTAAAATATCCTGAGGTAGAAAATGCACCGAACAAAAAGGCTGTAAAATGATTGGATTGAGTTTGAAATTAAGGTACCTACATTTAGGCGTCTGCTTTAGGTGTTTGCCTAAAGGTGAGATGTACATCCGAGCTCCCAAAGCCGGGAACAGAAACGCAGCTGCTGCCCAGGTACAGCCATCCAGTGCTATGTGAGATGCTGGCAGGGCTTTCCTGCTGTCCTGCAGCTGCCGCTCCCTTAGGGCACGGGGGTGAACAGGTCTTGTATCACGTCACCCGGCACCACACAGATGTGTCAGACACCCGATACCACCTCAAAAGGCTGTTGTTGTTTTCATTTGCGCTAGCTCACCTCTAAGCAACACCATCAGTGTAGTCCAGATCCAGCTAATCAGACAGAGGTGCTGGGTTTTAGAGGCAACTGAGTCCCTGCGCAGCCCTATTGACTGTGCAGACCAAACCTCCTCAGGTTGTGGTGCACCCTCACATGTGCACAGAGACATTTATGTGCCTCACTACGGAGCAACAGGGAGGTCAGCTGCCTCAGAGAATGATGCCATCAGCTTAAATTAACCTTCTTCCATCCCAAAACATCAACATTTCGATTAACAATGGACACTCAATAAAATTTTTCAGTAGTTCATTGTAGAATTCTCCCAGAAACAACCAAACCCAAATCACCATTGCATTACTCCTCGTTTTGTCATTTAAAGCACTGCAAAACCATATGAGATGTGGCCAGAATGATGGTCTTTGGTATTCCTTTTTTGTGGTGCAAATAAGTAAGTCCGGGGCTGTTCTCACACCCCTGGAAATGCTCAAGTCCAGGCTGGATGGGGCTCTGAGCAACCTGTGCTAGTGGAAGGTGTCTCTGCTCATGGTAGGGGGGCTGGAACTAGGTGGTCTTCAAGGTCCCTTCCAACTCAAACCATTCTATGATTTTATGAGTTTCCAAAAAATTTCACTGGGAATTTTCTATTAGCACCAACTGGTATCTCCACAGATTCCTTGTGATCCCAGACTGTAGGGTTCAACATGCGCAGCAAACCACAAAGAGCAGTGATCCCTTATGACATTTCTGAACAACTGAAGCACACCTGAAAACACTATATGGAGGGAAGAGTTTAAATGTGACAAGCAGAGCATCTTCGTCCATCTTTCATCACATTCAGTGTAGAAAAATCAATGTGCAACTGGTGTTTCTCAAGAGAAATACATCAAAAGCGAGTGGTGCAAATGTAAATCAGCTGTGATCTTTCTGTGATTAGAGTTAGTTCTCTTTTGTGAGCTGTTAGTGCCAATGTGTATATTGATTGCAAATCACCTTCCCTCCTTAACAGCTAAAATATTCCTGCCCTGGCACTAACCAGGGCTGAAATAGGACAATGAAGGACAAAACCATCTGTAGCTGATATTTTTTCTTAACCAACCATAGCCAAAGTTCTAATGATTCAGAGATCCCAGAGCTGAAAGGAACTACCATGATCATTTAAGTTGACTTGCTGCATCATTAAAGCAATAAAATTTCTCTCATTATGAAGTTCACAAATAACGGGGCTGACTATAGCAGAGCATTTCTTCTCAGGCACTTCCACTCTGGACTCACAGCCTCTTACAGGAACAGTCAATACCTAAATAGAAATACACTTAGTTATGAGAGAAACTGATAGACTGTTCTCAAAGATACATTGCTTGGAGTCCACATTTAGAAAAATCAATGACATTTATCAAAATGCCAAATCTACTCTACAGGACATAACGATCAGTAAAACTATGGTCAGACCAGGGAGGTGCCAACATATGACCTCCTCGTCTGGTGATTTTCTTGAGTGCTCTTTTCTGCTTATAACTTCGAGTGGCTTGTGCTTCTGAGCCATGTCCTGCAGAGCCAAGATACAGATGCTTTTTTTGGCTTGGACTGCAAGATGGTACAGACCAGACCATGGTTTGCTTAGACTAGCTCTTCCCCAGGCCAAGTCTTCTCTGATAAAACTGAGCTTTTCTTCTAGATGGATTTACATCTTGTGTCAGTGTTTTGAACAGACACTTCCATTTTCCTGAACTGCAGTTCACAGATGCCAAAACTGAGCCATCCCAACAGATGCAGGAGAGAGCTGAAGGTCCTGATGGCATCCTGGCCATTTGGACTCCCGTATTAACGCCACCACTCAATGCTGATATGTGATGTCTGTGATGGTGAGTAGACAAGTGTTCATGCATTCCACGGGAAGTGACTTCAGTGACACTTTTCATTTCCGTTTTCCTTCAAAACACATTAAGAGTGATAAAGCTTAGCACCAAAATGATAGAGTTTCAAAGAGGCTTGTGGGCATCTGGGTGCCTGTTTCCTAGTAAAACAGATGTCAAAATACAAATTCCAAGGCTTGGAAAATTCCAGATCTTTGCAGAGATGCAAAGTAATCAGTCTGAAGTCCAAGAATTCCTTTCTCTGGGATTTGAGCATTTAACTCTCCTATCTCCATCTCAGAGCCCCTACAACTGTCCCACATTTTTAATTTTCTAAAATTTTATATCGAACCACAGGGACAAGCTTTATGCAAGTTCAGCATATTCCAGCTTGGGATTTCACTAGTAGTTAGAAGACTAAAATTAACTGTATCCTGGGCAGCATCAAAAGAAGTGTGACCAGCAAGTTGAGGGAGATGATTTTCCCCCTCTACACTGCTCTGGAGTACTGTATCCAGCTATGGGTCCTCCAATATAAGAAGGACATGGACCTGCTGGAGCGAGTCCAGAGGATGCCAGGAAGATGTTCAGAGGGCTGAAGCACCTCTCCTAGGGAGTCAGACCAGGAAAGTTGGAGTTGTTTAGCCTGGAGAAGAGATGGCTGTGGGGAGACCTTAGAGGCCCTTCCAGTACCTAAAGGCACTACATGAGAGCTGGACAGGGACTTTTGACAAGGGGGAATGGCTTTAACCTCACGGCGAGCAGGTTTAAATTAAGAAGAAATTCTTCTTTGTGAGAGTGGTGAGGCACTGGCACAGGTTTCTCAGAGAAGGTGTGGATGCCACATCTCTGGAAGTGTTCAAGGCCAACTTGGTTGGAGCTCTGGTCTAGTGGAAGGTGTCCCTGCTGGGAACTAGATGAACTTTAGGGCCCTTCCAACCCAAACAGTTCTGTGATTCAATGAAATAACTGTGAAAGCGTGTAATGGAGATGCTCTCTCCATGTTACGCTGTTCCCAGTACATAACCCCTCTGTCCCTGTGGTGCCACCCCCAGTGCAGCATGAAGAAGGGCTCCAGGTGGTGTAATATGAGAGGAGAAACCTGTGGCATGAGAAGTCTGAGAGACCAGAACTTGCTTTTCGTTTGGATTTATTGCAGCCGGGATTTTTGATCTGTGCGAACTGCAGCCCCTGCTCTAATTCCCTCTGGCCTTAGGGGTAGAGGTGGAATGAGGGAGATGGCGTACAGTTTTAGAAACAGGGTATCATCTTTCTTGTAGTTACAGATTTTAACACTGAAGAGACATTAAATATCATCTTTATTGTCTTCCCAGAAGTCCCATGCTCTGAGGTGAGCTTGTTATCAGCACCTAGAATGTTGTTGCATTCCTGAATAAGTAGACATGGCAACGAAATAAGCATAAAATCTCAGCAGCAACTGAACAACAACTTTCTTCATCTCTCAGCCTCCTCCCAAATGCTTATACAATTGAAAATGAAATTGCACCTCTGGGCTGAGCTGCAGCCATTCTCCACAGAGGCCCCTTCAATCCAATTGGCAAGGAATGGGGTCTGGCAAGGCTTAGTCAGCTCATGTTTGCAAAACGCTTTGGAAATGAAAACTGCTGCACAGCACTGAGTCATGCAGTTGTGACTGTGGAAAAGTGAAGTGTGTGGAGCTTAGGAATACATCTGGATGCCTTGTGGAGAGCAACTGGGGCCTGTGGGTTAAGTGTAGAGTTCATATTAGCAACAATAACCAGGACTGAGCACTGGGGACCTCAACACTACAGATTCCTCTTGGAAAAGTGAAGTTTTGGGTGGTTTGCCAGCAGAGCAGCCTGTTTGGGACTGACAGGCATTGTGCTTTGGACATATATTCTGCTCCCCAGGACAATGGCAGCAGTCTGGCTGTGCCCTGTGGAGGGAAGCACTGCTGCTCTGGATTAATGCTAACCTCACACAGAGAAATGAATCAATCTCATCAGTAAAACCAAGTATTTAGAGAAAGACAAACAAGACCAAGTAATGTTTCCATATCCAGGACAGTTCTCATCTCCCATATTCCGACTGCCAGAGTACTTGATGCCCTTCTTATCTCCTGTGCCCACTCCTCTGTCGGTGATTACTCCCATCTGATGGGTGAGAAATGGCAAAAGGGCCATTTTCAGGCCCCCTTTTCTGATGCTTCAGCTCAATAACTGAGGAGCCAATCAGCCGCTTCAGGATTCACAACAACCCATGAGTGGATAGGTAAGTGGATGTTGTAGATGCTTCCTTCGTGTATCTTCTCCATTTCCTCCAAAGGACCTGACCCAAATATGCTATAAACCACTGGATTTGAATCTGCACTTTAGGGAACCTGATGGTCTGTCTTTATGCTGCTTTCCTTCCAGTTTCATAGTTCTGTGCTTACATTTCTTTTCTTTTTTTTTCAAGGTGGTGGTGGGGGGGGAGAGAGAGAGGGTAGAAAGGTGAACCAGGGGAAAAGAAGGTAGATGCTTCTGCTAAAAGCCCTTTGCTTTCTCTTTGGTATTGTGAGCTGTTCCAAACAAACTTCCATCTGCAATATCAATTTGGATTGATCCTTCCCTCTGTCTGCAGGGAGAGGTCTCTGTTAGCCAAATGATTATTCTTGGAATAATAAAAACTTGCAGCTGGGACCAGGAGCCTGGCTGGCGCAGACAATAAATCCAAGGAAGGCATACAGAAAGAAGAGATCGCTTTGTCTTGCCATGCTCAGAAATCTCCCTGGCTGTGTGGCTGTGTGCTCTCACCCCTATCCAGATCAAACCCTTCAAAATTAACCCAGCTGCTGACATGGAACAAAGCAAGAGAGTATGGAAGGAAAGCTTTACTTGAAATAACAGTGGTGCCTTTAGCAAGAGAGGAAGGCAGGCAGCCTGCAGCTTGCAGCCCTCATGTAACAGCTTGTGTAAGGACTGAGGAATTGAAATAGAAACCAAAACAAAAATACCATCCTGTATTACTTCACAGATATGAGGATCTCCTAAGTTTTGATCTGACTAGTGCAGAGAATAATATCCCAGCAGGTGCTGTTATAGCAGAACTGCATAAAACCAACAAGCTGGGATGCCTTCTGAATGCATTAAAACCTAGAATTCCCTTAAACATGGGCTTAAATCCGTTCCCTGCTCAGCAAATTGATATATGCAATGTGTGTGATCACCCGATTCCCAAATCCTTTTTATTCCCAGGGGTCTCAAGACCTTTGCAAGCATTAATGTGACAAAAGATGACACATCAATACATACATAAAGTCCAATATAGCATCTATCTGAAGATCCCTTCAGGTTTGGACCACCAGGCTGTGGCCAGGAAAGCCTCATTGGGGGCTATGAAATGATGGGTGAGCCTAAGAGGATTAGGTATCTGATGTGTTTGACTGAGTTTAGGCTCTGACGTTCATAAAGAGAGCAGAGAGAGAGTCTTTTCCTTAAATTTAATGATGCCCAAACTCAGAATATATGCTGGTCAAGATTTTAATCCAAAGGTGCTGTGAATCCTCATCATTAAAGGGTCCAGCTCACCAGGAAAATGTTTTTTTTAATCCACTACTCAACATTTTCCAAACTGGCAGGGGCAAGCTGTCCCTTCCCTCTCCTTACTCCCCTTGGAGCCAGATGCCCCCAGATGGTGAAGCGTTTTGTGGCACAGAGATGCTCACTGCTGTGCTGTGTGTCTGAGGCAGCCAGTCTGCTCCAGGGCCTGGCAGAGCAGCCAAATGCCTTGGCCTGGCCCTCGACCACAAGCTCATCTTTGCATACCAGGAGCAGTTACACTGCTCCCAGCTTTTCACAGAGCCAGAGCTGCCTACTAGACACCAATCAAGAATAAATGACAAACAGTCACACATATTTTGTTTCTGAGGCAAATGCAAACAAAGATATTTCGCTTTTGAAACCACAAAATTCTGCCATTTACAAAGAATTCCTTGCATCTCCTCTAACACTCACTGTTCTCTTCTCTTCTTACCCCCCTCCTGTGCTTCACGTTCTTACTGACCTTCCTTCATCATGCCCCAGAGAAAAAAGCAGGAACAAAGCATATCCGTACCAAATCCCTGGCCCCCTGGAGGCAAGTCAGATGTGTGTATTGATATTCTGGGGACATGCATGAAGAAAAGCCCAGATGGGTGGGGGTTATATCTGATTCAATCCAGACACTCCTCTCAGGTCCAGAACTACCAGCGATGTAAAGCATCTCTTAAGACACTGTGTGCTAGAAGGGAAAAGAGCTTTAGCCGTTCAACATTCCTCCCTCCCTACTGCATCCCAATACTGACACCATTCCCACCATTGTTCTCCTCTGCCTTCTCCGCTCTTTGCTCATATTTAGAAAGATCTGAAATGCAAAGAGCTGCAGTGCCAAAAGGACGGCAATAGAGGAGAGATTAGCTGGAATCTCTCTTAGGGTCTCTCTATTGGTTCCCATCCCTCCTTGCAGCCCTAAGTGAGAACTGGATCCTACTCTAAAACCAAGCTCCAGGGCCAAGCACTGGTTACCAACAGAGCCTGGCCAGAATCCACCTCTACCAGACTTGGGCATCTCAGAGCTTCCTCAGCTCTATTTCCAAGTTTGGTGCAACTCTCTGCGCACACGTTTTACATCAGCTCTCACTGATTTTTTCAAGTGCTATTTCTCAGTGAGAGAAAGAAAAGCAAACTGATGTTCATCTTTCCTTACTAGACCCTGCCCTGACCCCTCTTATACACCAGTCCTTGTTGTTTCCAATACTCAAAAAA
The DNA here is from genome assembly GCA_013397845.1 of Melanocharis versteri. Classification (NCBI taxonomy): domain Eukaryota; kingdom Metazoa; phylum Chordata; class Aves; order Passeriformes; family Melanocharitidae; genus Melanocharis; species Melanocharis versteri. The sequence continues at coordinate 193,238 of VZTG01004481.1, read as the reverse complement.
TGTGTGTCTTTTACCCCAGCACCTCTGTGTAAACTGATACCAATCCCAGCAAGCTGTTCCTCTTGTTAAGGGGTTTAGTTTGCCAAACTGAAATTTGAGAAATTCAGACTAGAAGGAAATAGGAAGAGCAGTGGAAATTCCCCAGGGAACAGGATTGCAGAGGGGAGTGGGAGGTCCTCAAACACAAGAGTGGGGGACCCCCCCACCAGACACAGTTTCATCTTACCAGCAGCAAGGAGTCTGCTTTAGGATCTTAAAGATAAAATCTTCCTGGAAGATGTATGAATCTAAGAATTGATACATATTATCTGTAAAACACGAATGTACTCTGTAGGCTTTTAGATTTTAGATTTAAAAATTTTAGAAGAAAAGGATTTTAGGAAAAAGAAACCTATCAAGAAATAAACAAAATTAAACCTTGAAATCCAAGCTCTGAACCTGACCACCGGGAGTATTTTAACCCTGTCAATCCTTCCGTAGCCTCTAGGACACTCCCTGGGAACCTCTCCATTGCCGTTGAATTTATGGGGAAGGATTCAGTTACTGCAGGAACAGCAAGAATGATAGGTAGGGATGGAGAAAAAGAGAGAGAGCACAAGCAGTTGTGATTTTATTTCTTCTGATTGCATCACCCAGACTCTGAGTAAGATAGGATCAAAACCCTTCACGAATCTGTACAGCTCCACATGTGTAGAAGTGTTAAGACAAACACTGGAAAATTCTTACACCAGGGTCTTGCTTTTCTTTATAGAAAATATTTGCAAATCCTAGGTTCTTAAATCTGAGGAGAACCCTGGCTGGTCCCTTCCATTCCAAAAGGAAAGCTGCCTTGTTTGAATGGTGAAACAGACTCACGTACCCAAGCTGAAAGCATACACCAGCAAATGCTAGAGCAGGTGTAGGGTTACCAGCCCATAGTCTCTGTCTGAAATAAGGAGATAAATAGGTTAAATATGCCTCTTTGGTAAAACATTGCAAAGAAAGCATAGAGTTCTCACTTGCCTCCTGTATTTTGATTGCTTTTTACTTTTCACCATCAAGACACGAAATTACAGAGTTTTCAAAATGTGGTGAAACAAGGAGGGGCATCAATCAAACTTCCACACTGGACTGCTGGAGGGCAGACTGGCCTGTTCAAGAGACTTATTTGGAGAGTATGTTGGGAAGCAGCCCTTAAAAACAAAGGAGTCCGGGAAGGATGGGTGTGCTTCAAAACAGAAATCTTGAAGGCACAAGAACAGACTGTCCCTATGTGCCAAAAGATGAGCCAACAAGGAAAATGACCTGCCTGGATGAGCAAGGTGTATCACCTTTGGAAGGAGGATCAGGTATCTCAGGAAATGCTAAAGGGAGTTGCTAGGTCAGTAGGAAAAAAATTAGAGAGGCAAAAGCCCAGTTAGAACTCAATCTGGCCACTTCTGTAAAGGACAATAAAAAATATTTTTATAAATACATTAGTGGCAAAGGGAAGGGCAAGGAAAACCTCCATTCTCTATCAGATGTGGGAGGGAATTTAGTATCTACAGATGAGGAAAAGGCCAAGGTACTCAACACCTTCTTTGCCTCAATTTTCAACAGAAAGACAGATTGTCCTCAGGACAACTGCCCTCCTGGGCTTGTATAAGGCATCAGGGAGCAGAATAGCTCAACTGTTTTCCAGGAGGAAGCAGTCAGAGACCTGCTGAGCCACCTAGATACTCACAAATCTGTGGGACCAGATGGGATTCACCCTAGGGTGATGAGGGAGCTGGCAGATGAGCTAGAGAAGCTGCTCTCCATCATTTACCATCAGTCCTGGCTGACCATGGAGGTCCCAAATGACTGGAAGCTGGCCAGTGTGACGCCCATTCGCAAGAAGGGCCGGAAGGAAGATCTAGGAAAGTACAGGCCTGTCAGCCTGACCTCAGTGCCTGGCAGGATTATGGAACAGATTATCTTGAGTGTTATCACACAGCACCTACCGGATGGTCAGGGTATCAGACCTAGCCAGCATGGGTTTGGGAGGGGCAGGTCGTGCTTCACCAACCTGATCTCCATTCATGCCCAGGTGACCCACCTGGTGGACGTGGGAGAGGCTGTGGATGTTGTTTATTTGGATCTCAGCAAGGCCTTTGACACTGTCTCCCACAGCATAGCCCTGGAAAAGCTGGCAGCCCATGGCTTGGACAGGAGCACTCTTTGCTGGGTTAAGAACTGGCTGGACGGCCAGGCCCAGAGCGTGGTGGTGAATGGTGCTGCATCCAGCTGGCGGCCAGTCACTAGCGGTGTCCCTCAAGGATCTGTGCTGGGACCAGTCCTGTTTAGTATACTCATTGATGGTACGGATGAGGGGATCCAGTCCACCACCAGGAAATTTGCAGGTGACACCAAGTCAAAGCCTGCCTGTTGTCAGGCCCTGGGACACAGGCCGTGAAGCCAAAGATGGGAAACGTGCTCACATTTGGATGGTTTGGGTGGCAGTAGGTCAGTGCGTGAGCTCTCATGTCACAGAATCATAGAATCATAGAATCATAGAACCATAGAATCATAGAATCATAGAATGGCCTGAGTTGGAAGGGACCTTCAAGATCATTTAGTTCTGAAACCCCTGCCGTGGTTAGGGACATATTCCAATAGACCAGGTCGCTCGAAGTCCTGTCCATCTGAGCACTGTTCAGAGCCAAGAGAGACAAACTGCTCATCTGGGTGGATAGGTGCCTCCTTCAACTACAGCAGTCTCCTGGCATGAACACCTGTGGAAGCTTTGGGGCTCTCCAATCCTTAGCAAGCCCCTCGCCAGGGGTGCCCAGGCTGTTCTGAATTGGTAAATAGACACTGCTCCTTCTGCTGGGGAGACAAGCATGGCTCTGAGTTAACCAAGCAAAGACACAATGCACACAATAGGAAAACATTCAGCTTGGTGGTTTTGGCTCAAGCAGAGAGCATTTCTCTCGTGCCAATAGCCTTTCAGAGCTGACTCCAGCAGGCACCTCCTGGCTGTACCTCAACAGGAACTTCAGCTCAGGGAAAAAGCTCTCTAGAGGAATGAAGAAGGCATTCAGCCCCACCGGCAGCTGGTAAATGTGAACTTGGATGCCTGATTCAGTTTTGAGAATCTTGACAAACACTTTTTGTGCCTCTTTGCACAGGGGAAACCTGGCTATATGCTGACCACACTGGATGTCCTGCAAAGCACTTCTCAAAAAAAACCTCCTTTCTGTCTCTTCCTCAGATGATATCTCTGGGAGGAGAGCTTCTGCTTGGATCAGACAAGAGAAGAATGGGTAGAGTCCAGGCTTAGAGTGAAGGTCAGAAAAAATGCTGCTTTTTTACAAGACTGATATTCTCTCGTTACTCTCTCTGCCCCTTCCCACCCTTCATAGGACAGTTCAATATTACAGCTTCCTGTTAATTATTCATCCCAGCGTGTATTTGCTTAGGTAAAGTTCACATCATGAACTGCCTGAGCGTGCTTGATCTGGCCTTCCTGGGTTGTAAATTGGCAAGAGCTGAGACGGTGGTGACGAACAATGATCACAATGAACAAGCATTTCTTACTCTCTTATGTAAGCAGTTTCAGGACATTTTGCAACTGTTTCAAGCACGCATGAACTTTGCTTCCCATTTTTGCCTTCCCGGTGCCCGGCCGTGGCATCCCCGTGTTCCAAGGCAGTTAATTAGGTCTAGACTTAAATTATGGGTGTCATATGAGTGAAATAAAACACAAGTCAGTGAGGTAATGATTAAAGAACAATCTGAGGTCCTGCAGGTCCCTTTCTTCCTCGTAGGATGATGGGTTTTGTGGTGAGTTGGGGCATAGGGGAAATGAAGGATGCATGGAAAGGGGGGGACTGGGGAGGTCCCTCGGACCTTTCACCTTTCATGCCTGGGTACCCCAGTCTGGGGATGACAGAGTCACAGGAGGGAGGTACCAGGGCATGTGAATGAGGTTCAGTGTGGGTTTTGAGAGGTTGTGAGCTGAGCTCCAATTATCCTGGTACTTTTCAGCAAGGCGTTCAACCTGATTTAACTTCACAGGAGTCACATAAACCTTACTTGTTTGAATAGTTTAAAGAAGAGTAACATCACTGTCTTCAAGAGATGCACATCAACAGAAAGCCAGCACAGGCAAAATGGATGAATCCAGCCCCTGAGACATCTGGGACTAATGCACTTGAGTGGGAAACATCTGCTTTACATGAAGAAGGTCAAAAGGGGCTACCAGCCAGGAAAGGAATTTGTGATCACGGTAAAAATATCCCTGAAATGTCTGAACAGACCTTAGTTAGAAGAAGAGAGAGTAGAGAGGAAGCTGGATTGCATTCTGAGGGCAGCACAGTGCACATCAGATGCTTGGTGCAAACTGCACTAAACAGTGCTCTATCCTGCTTGGAGGAGCCTTTTGACATCCCAGGAACTTTGGTGTGATTGCACCATAGGTGATGACAGGAGTTCATAATTTTCTGAGCTTGAAGGTAGAAGGTAAAGGAGTGTCAGGACTGCGGGAGAGAGCATCCTCTGGAATTAGACATGGTCAACATGCTGTGGCTGCTGTAACCAGAACTGCTGAGGTGAGGGAGATTAGATTTCTGCCAGCTTCACCTCCCTGAAGGGAGGTTGTAGCCAGGTGGGGGTTGGTCTCTTCTACCAAGTGACAAGTGACAGGACCAGAAGAAATGGCCTCGAGTTGTACTGGGGTGGTTTAGATTGGATATTAGGAAAAAATTCCTCCCCAAGATGGTTGTAAGGCATTGGAACAGGCTACCCAGAGAAGTGGTGGAGTCACCATCCCTGAAAGTGTTCAAATGCATGTAGATGAGGCAGTTGGGGACATGGTTTAGTGGTGGGCTTGGCAGTGCTGGTTAATGCTTGAACTTGATTGTCTTGGAGGTCTTTTCCTTCCTAAATGATTCTAAGATTCTAAGCTAGCCTGAAAGTTGCCCAGTTGCAGCTCTGGCCCACAGATTGAATAATATGCATGTGCAAATCTTGGGATGGTACTATACATGGCATGAAGGCAGGGTGATGCAGGGTTCCCTGACTCCTGGCCCACTCAGCACCCTTTATCCTGTTTGCTCAGCTCTGGCTTTTTCCCCTCAGGAGGAATTTCCCTAAACAGAAAAGTGATAGTGGTGATGGTGGTAGGCAATAGTTGCCTCTGTCCCCTCCCTAAAAAGGGTCACACCTATTTAATGAGGCAGGTAAATAAATAGAGGAATTTGTTACCAATAAATATTTGGGCAAACATGCTGTTATAAAACATCTCTGGACAACACAGCATTTTGATTAAGTGGCCTAATTACCAGTGTGCAACACCTGACAACTTATTGCATTAAGTAAACAGCTGGCAGATAAAACCCAGGGCTGAGACTGAGCATTGCTCTGCTTCCATCTTTTGAGGTGGATGGGTGGGTGTCCTACACCTTCATGCTTTCCTCTGTCTTACAGAGCCAGTCTTTGAGCTGGGATAACCTCTAACTGAATTATATCAGGGTATGGTCCAGGAATGCTCCTGTAAGAGGGTTGCTGTTAAAAAAGAGTCCCTGTTGTTCTCCTGAGACTTCTCAGGGACATTTGAGAATGAGCTTAGCCCCAGGGGTAGATTACCCTGTGTGGTACCCAGATGGATTCCAAGGGTACCCCAAGACCATCACTCTGTGCTCCTACTTTCAGCTTTATTTGCTTGCTCCTTTCCCCATGTTGCCTTTTGCTTCCAGACTTCAGCCATGATACAGGGACACATGTGGGGTTTTCTGCTGAAATGAAGCCTTGTCTGTCAGTGGGACAGGTTCTTTCTCCCATCTCCTCACCCTAATTACAGGGGAAGGATTTACCCTGTATTGTCATAGCTGAGGAACATACATTTTGGAGAGGACTCAGCCGTTTCCTCCTTCTGGGAGATACTAAAGCAGCCCAGAATTTAAATTGTTCTGCTTTCAGCCCTGTGACTCTTCCAAAAATCTGCCTTCTTTCTCTGGAAGCTGTCCCAGCTCCAGACTCAGCAAACACTCCACATGTGTCAGTGAAAAGAGAAAAAAACCAACATGAACCGACAAGTGCAGAAACACCCAAGCCCCGTATGAAACAAAAGGGGGCTTTGCAAAGCCTAACAAAGGCTCATACTCCCCCACAAAAGAAACTATTTAATTTTTTATTTTTTTTTTGCTTCAACTTTCGTTTCCTAACTGCTTCAGCCATTTTGTGGGCTTTTATGGCAGGTGGGGTTGATGCATTGCTCTCTGTTGCTCTCTGCCCTGACGAAAGAGCCAACTCTGGTCCTGCAGTCCCTGTCCCAGTAAAGCCCCTGCTGTCTCGAGAACACTTCAGGGAAAGTTTGCTGCAACTGCTTGGCCGGGCGCACAGCCAGCAAAGCCAACCCCTCTGGGCTCATCAGGAGAGACCTTGTACTACATTTTCCACTATACTTATCTAATCTTGGCTTGCGTCCATCTAGTGTTTGTGCAGTAATTACCTCACTAGGCAAAACAGTTCCACTGCCTAATTGTCTTCACTCTCAGGAAATTGTTCCTAATAGCCAGCTAAATTTAATCTCCCCTTCCTTGCTCGATCCACCGCGGCTAAACCTGCACAGCCCTTCTCCCTCTGCCTACAGTCCCATACATGAAGTGATTGTATGGCGTTATCTGCTCTTATTTCTCTAGGCCAAACAAACAAACTTACTTTCTAGAGTTCACGTGAGTCACAACCATTGTTCTTAACTCCTTTTCCTCAGGCAGGTTTGAGTTTCTTTCTGCAATCTTGCAGACCATGTCCAAAACTGAAGTGTGTTCAGCTCCCAAGTGCATTGAGCTCATGAATCAGGCTACCAGAAAACAGCTTTTCCTTACAAAAACAGGAATGTGAAAAGAAGATACTATTTTTTTAAACTTCGCCAAGATCTTGAACCATAGAATCATGTCATCAATCAGGTTGGAAAAGCCCTCTAAGATCATCAAGTCCAACCACTAACCCAGCACTGCAAAGCCCACCACTAAACCATGTCCCCAAACGCCACATCTACACCTCCAGGCATGGTGATTCCATCAGCTGCTCTGGTGCTTGACAACCCTTTTGGGGAAGAATTTTCTCCTAGTAGCCAAGCTAAACCTCCCCTTGAGGCAATTTTGTGGCCTCAAGTGCAATTGAGTGCAACTTGAGGCCATTTCCTCTTGTTCTATCACTTGTCACTTGGAAAAAAACACTGACCCCCACCTGGCTACACCCTCCTTTAAGGCAGTTGTAGAGAGCAGTAAGGTCCCCTTGAGCTTCCTTTTCTCCAGGCTAAACACCCCCAGCTCCTTCAGCTTTTCCTCATCAGACCTGTGCTCCAGACCCTTCCCCAGCTCTTCTGCCCCTCTCTGGACGCACTTCAACATGTCAATGTCTTTCTTGTCATAGGGGCTTCAAAAGTCTTCTTTATACTTTTTTTCAGTGGCTTTCAATGGTTGATATATCCTTCATTTTCCAAGTGTAAGGTAAGTGTTTGCAGATGATCACGAAGCTGCATCTTTGTACAAAATGTCATGTAGTTTACTGAGTTGGCACTTCAGATCTTCCACCAGCTTGAATTTACAATATTTTTGGTGAGGTAGTAGATGTCAGGGACATTTCTGTGTAGCTTCTCAACTTGAAGGCTTTCCCAAGAGCATTGAAAACAGCAGCAGAGAAAATCCTAAATAATTAAGTTTTTATTTTGGGCTGAAGAAGTTCGTGACATATTAGGTCTATGTGTGGGAGCTTGCTGTTAGCAAGGAGCAAAGCTGAGGGCTGGGTGAAGCACAGATCTAATGGAGTTCTCCTGTGGTCTGTGCTGTGTAGAGATTTAAAAGGTGTGTATTGAGGGATGTTATCTGGGACATCAGGGATATTCATATTTGACAGCCATCGAAGGAGGAGAGAATAGTGTATGTTGCTTGCTGGAGAACTGCCACATGAGAAAGAACAGAACCTCTTCTCCCAGCCCCTGTCCCCTGAGAGAGAGGATGGCCTTTCCTTGCACCCCTTTGGCACTACAGAGGACTAAGGAACCCCGTCTTGAATTGTATCTATCTTTTACTCAACAGAGCAGCAGCACAGTCAGGGTCAGGGTCAGGGTCAGCCAAGAGTCTCAGTGGGACTGCTTGAGAGACAAGTTTCTGTCGCCTGTCCACCCCGTCTGCCCCGGTGTGACCTCCCAAATGTGTCCTTTGCCACAGCTCCATGATGTAGAATCCACATACCCGCACATACACAGGCAGCCTGCTTCCTGGGAGCTCTGCGTACCTGCATTGATTTCTCCACCAGCTCTTTCTCAAGAAGTTTCTAATTGCTATTTTCCAGTTCACAGATATACGCAACCAGCCCAGTGGAGCCTCATGGTGAGAGGAAAAAGGGTTGTGTGTGAACTCAGGGGATTGCACCATCCCAGTAGAACCAGTTTCCCCAAAGAGCCGCATCCCGCTGGGCTGTTAACGCCTCTGTGCTGGCACCTTCCCGTGTCTCTCATGTCTGTGCTATCCCCACACCCTGTTGGGAAGGGGGTTTTTCTTCTCCCTGGGAAAGCTTGTAGCTGATGGGGGAGCTGTGATCTCCCCATGCACCTTCTCCTGCCTTAGGGCCTCACAAGTCTGCTTTAGCAATGCACAGGTTTCCATGGAGGACTTCACCCTGACCCTTACTGCCAAGGACTGCTTGGAGTGCAGACACAGCTGGCACGTGCTGACTGCTAAACCACGAGCTAAGGAGTGTTTGCCCCTACTCTGCCTTTAGGTGTCCCACTATTCGGCTTACAGATTTCACCTCTGTTTCTGCAGGACCTAGTACAACAACTTCGGTTTGTGCTGGGAACCCATGCCTTCCCTCAATAAAGGTACTCCATAGCGATAAAGAAGAGGATCAAGGCCGCGAAGGGGGTGTTACCACCAACCTACATGCTGAAGTGTTTTAAGAGATGATTGTAGATGAAAAGAGAAAGTGCTTGTGTTAACTCCTCCAACCCACAATGAGTCTTTGGTCTCAACAGCTGATGGAAAGACCATTTGCCCTCATGAGAGCAAACAATGTGTATGTCATATTGAAACCAGGGGAGGCAGGAAACACAAAGCCCCATGGTGCTGCTCTTGAATAAGGCCATTTTTCAGAGGGAGGACTCGGCTTTAAAACAGAGCCCTGGCTTATGAAAAAACTGACTCAGTGTGTGCTGAGATCTGTAGGGTCCTGGGGAGGAAGCCAGCTCTGGTAGGATTTTTTTTTTGTTATGGTAGGAACCTCTAGTTAGTTTTCTGTAGCAAAACCGTTCACAACGACAGACACACATACACACACACACACACACACACACACACATATTCACACACACAAATCCCCATGACTTTTCCCTAATGGGCAGAAATTTAGTGATCAACATTCTGGCTCTTTTAAAACGCCTTTGAAGTCAGAAGCCGAGGTTTTGTAGTTGTTTTTTCTAAAGCTCTCTGTAACTGCTGACATATGCTGCACATATGGTTTTAATGTGATTAGACTTCCGATCTGGTTTTTTTTTCCTTTCAGACTTGACAAAGTACCTACTCACCAGCCACATATCCATGAGGAAGGGACTTTTAATAAGTTTCCCAGAAAGAAATTTACTTCTGCAGATTCATTAAGCAAATATTAATCTCTCTTTTTGATTTCTTTTTCCTCCCTTTGAAATATGTGGGAATTTGCCGAAAGCGGGGAAACTTTAGGTGGGACCCTGCCTTCCTTCCCTGAATGCCCTCAGGAAAAATTACTCAGGGGTAATTACACATCTTTGCAGGTGTGCTGGGAATTCACACATCATTTGGTCTAGTAAGACAGCCTGCATCTGCAATCATGGATCTGTGTTATTATTTGTAGCATGGAATATGTCTAGAGGCCTTGGTGGCAAATGTGCTGCCCATGGGCAAGATGAGACATGTGGCAGGGGTGGGAACTCAGCCCCATCTCCCAGAGGAGATGTGTAGTCTCCTGCATGAAGATCAATGCAGATAATACAGATCCTCTCTGGGGTTTTCTTTTAAATACCATTATTGGGGTTAAGGGTATGTCGTGAACAACTTCAAGGTAGCAATCTTGGAGACTACTGAAATCTGCATGAATCGGTAGCTGCAGGTAAAGGTCCTCCTCACTCTTTTGGCTATTCTGAAGATTTCAGTTAAAGTGTAATGCCAGAACAGTCTACCCAGAGAACAGATCCTGCAGCACAGGGGCTGCTACTGGTGCGCAAAGTGTATCAACATCTATGGTGCTTGTGAAATTTTGGCCATCTCATTTTATTTCCGCACGCCTCTGATCTCACTCTTTCATACAATCATAGAATGGTTTGGTGCCTCACCACCCTTACAGTAAAGAGTTTGTTCCTTATATATAATCTAAATCTCTCATCTTTCAGTTTGAAACCATTATGGTATCTTTTCATTTTGCCCTATTAAAATCTTGTCGTCCTGTCATTTCTCATTCTCCTTAAAATGCCTAATCCTACTTTGCACCCTGCTGGTCTCCCCCATGTAGCAGTTATCCTTGAGGGATTCCTGTGGCAATGAATCCTACAGGCTCATTAGACACAGAGTAAAATCAGAAGAGCCGGTGTGAAAATGCTTCCTACCCTTTCCATCCCCCTGTGTAGCCAAACAGTCCTGAAGGAACCTGTTTCAGGAGCCTTGTTTTCTCGTATCTGCTCTATTTCAGAGCTGGGTTGTTTTTTTTTTTCCAGTAGTGAACTTTGCATTTACCCACACTGATAAAAATGGTTGTGAACTTTCCTGACCCATTGCCTGTGGATTATGAAGTTCATGAGATGTACGATTAACCCCGGGCTGCGAAGTTTCTAGACTGAAGTCAGGTGATAAAAGCAGAATGTGAAATCACTGCTGTGCTCACTTTGCCAAGGTAAAATTTTACTATCAGTGAGTTTGTAAATGCTTGCAAGGTACTTATGTAAGAGAAGAATAAAGGTCATGAAAATACCTGGGTAGTCATAGGGGAAGGGAAAAAAAACATAGGTGCAGAGATATACAGAATATTTTGACTAGTTTATAAAACTCTATGATAAGAAAGTGCTGGTGTCACACCCTTGGCTCTCTGGCAAACAAGTTTTTTATGACAGAAATAAAGTAATGAGTAAGCAAGATTTACTCTTGAGATTTCCACTAAAAATACATCTTGTCAAATCATGCTACTTTATGCAACATCAGTTACTCTACCAGTCCAACAGGCATTTTTAAACTGGCTTGCAAGCAGAATCGCAGCTTTCCTCTCCATGTACCCTTTCTATGTCTTGGAAATAAGCACCTTTTCCCCTTCATTAATTTCACCTCTACCCTACAGGTGCCTACAGGTAGGAGGGGGTCTAACTTGTACAGTGTGATTAAATGCAAAACACTTGTTCTCAAAGTTTGCTGCTCTCACTTTCTCTTAGAGAAGCCAGTGCACCCAATATCTTGCTGTGTCAGCTATATCAACTGGGTAATAAAGCACTGCTCTTGTTGCAAACCTGTTCCAACTCAGTTTATCTGGTGTTTCATGCCATTTGCTTGCCTTGAACTCTGTAAAGACAACCTAAGTTAACCTCTGTCAATCTTCAGCCCTTGCCTTGACCTCAATTGTCAAGATGCCAAGGGGTATTCATATGACAAGTCACCAAAGTGTCCTACTCTGGGTGAAAAGAGCAAAGAGATAGGCTCTAAAACATGAACTGTGGCACACTGGGGCTTGATGGGGTGAGGGACTCATGTCCAGTGGAGACAGGCTGAGGGGGTAGAGAAGGCTCAAGGAATACATTCTAGAACCTTCCAGTACCTAAAGGGGGCTTATATAAAAGATAGAGAGTGACTTTTCCATGTCCAGAAAGTGATGGGAGAAGGGGGAATGGTTTTAAACTGAAAGAGGGGAGATTTAGATCAGATGTTAAGAGGGAATTCTTTACCGTGAGGGTGGTGAGGCACTGGCACAAGTTGCCCAGCAAGCCTGTGGCTGCCCCAAGGGTTCAAGGTCAGGTTGGAGGGGGTCCTGGTCAACCTGATCTAGTAGGTGGCAACCTTGCCTGTAGCAGGGGGATTAGAACTAGATGATCTTTAAGGTCCCTTCCAACCCAAACCATTCTACCATTCTATGACTCTGTGATGTCCGAGTATTCCCTGCCAGTGTCCAGGTCGGGTGACCCGGCTTGGGGCACACATGCTCTCACTGAGATTCCCATTCAATTTGCATGACTCTTGGTGACATCTAGGCACATCATGCCTTGGTGACATCTGAACAAATTAAAGGTTAGTTTGTGGTAGTCTCACTGAGCAACAACCCACTCCTCACCTGAGAAGACGTCAAGAAGCAGAGGCTTTTGGATAATAAAAGGAATTATCTCTGAACTAATAGCAAAAGTCAGTTTTATCGGCTGCCTGCCGCATACAGCAGCCCGTTCCCTTTGCTGAGAACCACCCATTACTTTCTACTGACTACAAAGTAATAAATTGCCAGGTCAATGACATGTCTGAGCATCAAACAATTGTATTGCAGAGATCTAGATGACAATAAAGTGGTTGTAAATATAGCATTTTGCTCAAGGCTGCAAAGCTCCAAGTGGTCTGAGCATGCTGGGTGTTTTCTGCTAGGCAGCTCTGATGATGAAATGGTGGGACAAGGACGTTTTCCTCTGCAAAGGTCACTCTGGGAAGTCCTGTTTGTTTAACCGTCAGTTGCCCTGTCAGGACAGTTCACCAAAAGTGTATCACCGGTGCTCTGCTCCTTTGGAAAGCCAAGGGGAAATTCAGACAAATCTTCAATTTAAAAATGAATAGCACATTTGAAATTCTCGATGGCAATGTAGAGAGCTCTTTAACCACCATCAATTAACTTGTGGGCCTACAGAGCATCTTTTGCTGTAAGGCACTTGTGGTTTTGGCAGGAAAATGAGACGTGTCAGAAGGAGCATTTTACAAAATAACCGCATCTTGTTTCGAAGACACTTAAGCCAAGATGTATCAAAAAGGTAACCTAAATGAAACATCAGATGATGTCCACACATGTTCTGATCCTTCAGGAGCCCACATCTGTGGACTCAGCAGCCTGAGGAGCACAGAAGGGATTTGCCTTCATGTCTGTACAATGCAGATGTGCAGTACAGGACCCAAACTCCTTTGGGGGCCGTGAAGAGCTGTCATCTCACGCCTTTCTGTAGCCACCAGCAGCAATCAGCTCCTGTGCAGGCTTGCTGCCTCATTGTATAAGGCTGATACTGGATGACACCCCTTCTGGTGTATTCAAGGCATGCCTAAATCTGTGAAGGGGAGAAATTCAGCTTGAGGGTCCCACCTTTCCCAGTATTATAGGAGAATTTGGGCTGCAAGGAACCTCGAGAGGTACCAATCCAACCTGATGCTCCAAGCAGGAATGGATACAAGCCTGTGGAAACACACTATGAATGCCTTTTCAGGTGTTCATGGCTGGCATTAGCTTCACCCCAGCTGGCAGGCAGAGATAGTCTGGTCTGAATCATCCCTGGCTGTCAAGAATATTCGGTTTCCAAAATGTGTGCCCTGAATATGGCCCCAAGGCATTCATGCCTTCAGGTCTTAAATCTCCTCAGCTTCCAGTTAGGAGTCAGTGGGAATGTACCCACGGGCAGCCTCCAGCTTTCCATTTTCTTAAGCATCAGTCACACAGTAGACAGGCTGCCCATGGCGCTGTGAAATGTGGAGATCCCAATCTGATTTATTACCAGGGATCTGCTCATTAAAGACGCATACTTTCCAGAAGTCCTCATGCAAACAAAGAACAGCTTCCACAGGCTCTTAGAGGAAAAATCATAATTTCCACAGCCCATGCAGTATTTCTCTAACAATTTGCTCACAGCATCTTTCAGCCCAGCAGCCAAGGTTACAGCAAATACCTTATTTCAGCCTTGCAAACTAACACCCGTGGTCTAACATTGCTTTAATGAAGTCTCAGTGAGGACTCAGAGGAGGAAAAAAAGAAATTAAAAGGGACAAATATACACTATCTGTCTGACGAAGCTGTTAATTTTACACTGACGACAGCAAAGCCCTGAGGTGTCAGAGTGCTCTTTACTGATGGTCGACAGAGACTTCATTCACAGCATTAAAATTGTGGCCTTCTTGTAGCATTCAAGGTCCCTTGGTCTTCCTATGTAGAAATGCCCTTGAGGGCAGCGTTTGCTTTCCCATGCTTTTGGCAGGTCAGGGTCTGAGGCATCAAAAATTGCCGGGACACACGTCATCGAGCTCAGTGAGGTCAAAGGATTCATTGTGTATGAAAGCTTTGGTTAGAGAAGGATTTGCAAAATCAAACCCTGACTGACTGTGAATTGTGCTGGCTCAGAGTAGCCGCATCCCTGGAATGTGAGAGAGTTACTTGTTGCAAATACAGTGCGAAGAACTTGGTGCTGTATTAGGTTTTAACCCTGATGGCTGCTTGGTATGATCAGATGAAATTTGTGTTAAAGGATTGACAACTTAACTGTCTTTTTTCCTAAAAAATAAAAAAATAATAAAAATAAATAATAAAAAAAATCTGCCTGGATCCTGTATTATCTGCATATTATCTGCAAGAAAGAACTGACGATGATGCTCCTTTTATCCTCGTGACCAACTTCATTCCTGATCATCTAAATCCATTCCCATCCTCTGGCAGTTCCCATCCTTTGGGTGAGTGAGATTGGACACTTCCCTAGTTCTTTATTGTGAAACACCAGAGAAATGAAAGCAAACCCTGGTTTCCTACATGTTCAGAGAAACACAGAACCATTAATGTTGGAAAATACTTCTAAGATCATGGAGTCCAACCATTTACTGAACACTGCTAAGCCCACCACTAAACCATGTCCCCAAGTGTCACATCTGCATGCCTTTTCAATGCCTCCAGGGGTAGTGACTCCACCAGTGCCCTGGGCTGCCTGTTCCAGTGCTGTTCATCTCAGAGGAATTTCTTAGGCAGCAGTATATACTGCCTTACTTATTAACTGAGCCCAGTAAATTGTAATTGGCCTAAGCCGATTTTCAGAGAAAATATCAACTTTAAATTTCCAAAAGAAAAAGTTCATATGTTCCAACAGTTAACCACTTCTTTGTTATTTCCGTCTCTACCTTCAGGTTAGGGCATCCATTCCTATTAGATCAGCGGACCTTGCTTGTGCACTTATATGTCTTTCTCAAACACAACTTGCAAGGATATGTCCTCAAGGAAAAACGGTAGCCAAGCGCATCTGGAGATGCTGGATGTGCAACATAACACCTTTGGCTCCCTTGCTTCATGGCTGAGTGCCTGCTCACTGGGGGTCACTAGACTGTATTTCAACTTGAGTCTCGCACCTTTGATTTCCCAGCAAAACGCTGTTGTTGTTCCAGCATCACTCTCCGAGGGGCCTTTCCTAGCTGCTCTACCTCTGTTCAAGTCATTAGCTGGAAACTTGGACTCAGGCCTATAAACGTGTGACCCTCCCTGCCACTGATAGCTACCCTCCGAGTGACATATTCAAAAACACGGAAAGAAGAACGTGACTGTGAGAACATTGTGGGAATGGTGGGAGCTCAGGAAGTGCCATATTCCTGTAAAGAGAAGCCTGCACGCGTGGGGAAAACTGAGCACAACAAAGCATGGCCCAGATCCAGAAAGGTCTTGAAAAATACCAGCAGAAAACCTTATTTTTCATTCTAAGCCCCTCCTTATAGGTTTTAACCAACACTGATTACAAAATAAATACAAAATAAAACAAATTCTCTTCTTTAGTTGCAGGGATCTTATAACTGCACAGCCTCTTCGTGCCTTAAAACAGAGAGCTCCTTTTACATATTCCTGCTGGCAGTGAGCACTTTCCTTCTATGTGAATGGCCCCTATTTCCCTTCCTTTTCCTCAGTCTCACTTGTACCGTCACTTCATGCACAATATTTAACCCTGCCAACCTCCTTTTGGTTCATCTATTTGCCATATTCAGAAAATTTCCCATTCTTTCCTAGCACCCAGAGTTCTTTGGCTTGGATTACTTTTACAACCAGTCTGTGGAATGGGACAGGGGGATGAAGGGAAGAGGTCCTCCAAATCAGCAATGATGGCACAACTGTCCCCGCACAGCATGTAATAAAAACACTATGGTCAGGAAAATGGGCTGATTCAGCCTGAATGGTTGCGGGATGGGAAATGTCCCAATTTGTTTGGCTTAGCATAATATTTTGGGCCAGTGCCCTGGATGATTATCACTGCAATATCCTTCCAGATCCAGCCCAGATATCAACAGGAGCCTGTCTTCCTGTCTACTGTGTGGCTGAACAAGGCCGGGGAGCAACACGCAAGTATCTAAGGCATTTCAAAGCATTTAAGGAATTTCGTGAATGCCAGCTACACTGACAAAAGGCTTCCTCTCCTGTGAGACAGGGTAGTTGTCCAAGGATACTGCTGTAGGACACATATTGTCTTAGGAGTCTGGGCTGACTGAATCAGGCTGTTGTGTCCTAATCTCCCTGAGGTCCACAGAGTGGCTGTAGCCTCCTGCAGAGGGAAGTGGTGGAATCACCATCCCTGGAAGTGTTCAAAAATCATGGTAGATGTTGTGCTTGGGGACATGGCTTAGGGGCGGGATTGGCAGTCTCAGGTTCATAGTTGGAATCAGTGATCTTAGAGGTCTTTTCCAACTTAAATGATTCTATGACTCTTTGCCTTCTCTCACTAGGAAAGGTTGTTGAAAATGTTGTTGGCGATAAAGGAAATGCTTGGCTAGTGGTGGCATGTCCGGTTTTCCAGGATCCTCGCAGGTATGCTGGAAACAGAACCAAGGATTTTTGGGTGCACTGGGCACACTGCTGCCCAAGGAGCTGCACCTAACACTCTACACCAAATCCACGGAGGCCTCTAGAGCACCATGTCCTGCATCCAGCCTGGATACCATCAGGCAGCTTGAGGGACATCCCAGGGGTCTGGGGAGGAACCAGCCACGTGGAGGTGTGTCCTCCTTCTTTTGGGCTTTGACGTCAGAGTGTCTGAAAGCCCCACTGGGTGGCTGGAATGGCAGATCTGATTATGTCCCTTTCACCTTAAGTGCCACGGGCTCACTCCAACCGGCAACTCATGCAGTCCTTCCTGCTGACCATTTATTTTGCATAAACACACACAGATCAATCAACATGAAGGAAATTCATGGCTTGTCCTGAATCCCACCCATAACATTTAGAAGCAACCGTTGGTTTTCACAGGTATTGATTGCTCCAAATCCCCAAGTTCCATGGTTTTATCTTCAAAACTATATTGTGCTGCAATCCAGATCTGCACTCTGGGATTCATTTCAGAACTTAGAGAACATGAAAACATGGAAGCAAATATAAGTGACCCCCAAGGGCTTCCAGGCTGACTCCCTCCTGGAATGCCTTTTGGCATTTGTGCCTCTCAAGGGAGAGGGGAAATCAGATGTGATTTACTCCCACTCTTAATACCCCACACTTCAAGCATGCTGCACCACTCTGTGGCTACCCTGTCCCTGGAAGTGTTCAACACCAGGCTGGATGGGGCTTTAAGCCATCCGGTCTAGTGGAAGCTGTCCCTGCCCATGGCAGGAGAGTTGAAACTAAAGGATCTGAAAGGTCATTTTGAGCCCAAACCATTCTATGATTCTATCATCTCTGTCCTTGCTGTATCAAATCACTCTGATGGTCACTTTGGTGCTCCTGTGTCTGTTTCTGTGGCTTCTGGGCTTCACAGTAAGGCCGAACTGGTTTCCAAGTGAAAAATTCAACATGTTGCACTTTCTTATTCCCATGAACTTCCCATGTTCTGGGAAAGCCATCAGGTTGTCCTGACATATGAAGTGGAGATATTCCTTTGCAAAAAGGCTCTCAGAGAAAGTGGAGCATTTGAGGATCTTTCTTGCTTTTCCTCTCCCTTTTTAAGTTAAGTGCGTGAACTGACATGCAACTCCTGCCGTGAAAAAATAACACACAAAAAAGAGGTACCAGAACCTGGCTGACAGCTGCTGCCACTGCTCGTGACCACAGGATGGAATGTGTACATCTGTCAGCTAAATAAACCCTAGAGGCCAAAAAAACCCAAAATTAAAAATGTTGTAGTATTCTTGGAAAGCATAGTATTTGCATGGTCAGGGTCCGGCAAAGAGAGGAGAAAGAAAGGTAACACGGATTAATAAGGAGCAAAAGGGTGTGCACTGGGACAGAAAAAGGTACCTTCTGTCAAAGAAGGAGGCAGCAGTTCCCATCTAATCACCGATTTGTTGTGCTGCTTTTTCTCACCAAGAAGGGCTTCCCGGCGTGATGTCTTCTTGTGAGGATGTTCTTCTCGCAGCTAAGAGGTTTTTGGCTTTGCTCTCTGTTTCGTTGTGGCCTCCCCAGAGATCATGCTGAGGTGGGAGGTGGGTGTACAGAGGGCATGAGAAGCCCCTACTGCACGTGTAACCCCTCACTAACTTGGCTGAACTGTAGGCTCAAAGGCACTTACTGTGGAGCCAAACCCAGCTTCGACAGCTCTCGCCCTTCCCCTGGATTCTATTCCCCTCCATGGGGTACCTCACACCCTCCTACAGCTTTAAAAAAGTGCCTTTCTTTCATTTTTTTTTTTTTTGGCAAGGTTGTTTTTAACTTGGATCAATTCACAGGTTTAACATAAGACCCCCAGCTTGTCACATGGGAATGACTCGAAGCAGTGCCATGCAGCCAGCTGGGGAAAGTCCATTTGGATGGGGAAGACGTGGAGAGAGAGTAGTTACATCTGCTTCACCAACAAAAACAAAGCTGGGGGAATGTGGTGGCTGCTGAGAGAAGTCCTTCTCCCCTCTTGGTGAGGAGCAAGGGGGATGAGGGATATGGGAGAATGAAGGGAAGGAACCCCTTTTCAACAGGAATAAATTACAGTCTTGGCTTACTGAATGAGGTCAACCACAGCCCAAAGGTCTTTGAGAGGCTGGCTTTGGGAAGAGATGAAGTCCTGATTAGTCATGGCCAGTGGCAACACTCACAAGCACTTTGCATCCTGTCCTGGAAGTGGCTTTATCCACTTTGTATTCCCTCCACACCGCCAGGCTGCAGACCAAAGGGAGCTGCAAGAGCCTGTGCTGGGAAATTCCCTTAATTTTTGTAGGAATGCATCATTTATCTCTTTCACCTTTTTAATTTTATACTTCTCTTGCTGATAGTGAGAGCAATCCAGAATGAAGGCGTCTTTGACATTTTGCATGTGTTTACTTAAATTCAGTGTTCCTATTTCTTTTGATTAATTCTGTTTGTGTTTGTTTTATTTAGTTGGTGATGGAGTGTAGGATCATGCATCTCTGAAAGACTCTGTAATTGCATTGCCTGTCTTCTGATAGTGCAATTAATCAGGCATATTAATCATCTCTGCTTTCCAATTATTGTCTCCCATGCAGATACTTAGGCCTGAAAATTCAAGCCTGTATCTCTGTCTTTACAGATTTATTCCTATTAGTAACAGTTACAGATGTGGTGACTTCCTCCATAGCCTCTGGCCAAGAAGTGGCCTTTTGCGACAATTTATTTATGCTGGCTTCATTTGATTTTAAGGCTTTGGCCATTTACATGGTTTAATTGATGGAAGTTACTTCCCTGATGCTTGAAGTCTTATATTTGATTTATTTCCTGAGAATAACAATCTGTTTGTAGGTGTTCTGGATGGACAGTGGTTTGTGCCATTTCTGTTACTGCTTTACTTTCTGATAGTCTACAAAAAGGCTGTTAAAAGTATCTAAGTTGCACATTAAGAGGAGTTTTGAGTAAGATATGTCTAGACTAATGTATGACCTACATGGATGGCAATACATGGGTGGATTCTAAACCTGTAAAAAAGCACTTTGGCTTTTAGTTATGTTCTTTGGCAGGAAATCAATGCCATTCCTCTGTGAGCTCTATTATCATAAACACACCCAGGCCTCGTCAGAAGGAATGGGCAAGATTTATTGCCCAGCATTTGGCCACAAGGAGCCAAATTGAAGAAGTGTCCCATTGCTGTGGTTCTGTAAGGTGGGAGAAGAGGCTCCTGACGTGAGCAATGTCTATGGAGTAAGGAGTTAACTGAGAATTCAGCCCAGCAAAGGTGAAATTTTCCCAGATATTGTTTATGTGAGAAGTTTTGGTGTCTTTGACACCTCAAATTCCTCCACAGTGCTGTCTCAACACATGAGGACTGCTACAACAGACACAGAATCCATTATTGCTATGGTATCTGGTCTTTTACAGTTCTTAAATGCATGGCTGGGAACAACCAGCATGAGCCTTTGTGTGAAGGTAATTTTTTTTGTCTCTGTCTTAGGAATTATAAGGTCAGGACTGGACTTACTGGATGCTGGACTTGACTGCAGAAGGACCATAGAGTGTTTTCATAAGCAAGTGGTTTAGAACAGCAGAGTTTCCAAGCCAGGGAATTTCCAAACCACCGAGGAACTGCCTCATGGTAGATAAAAGTGAAAATTATTGTAAATAGCTCATTGCAGTTATTATGAAATGCTTGTATTTACACTGACACAAACTCAAGGAGACCACTCTGCTTAGTCTGGGTGCACCAGGTGTAACTACAAAGTGAAGCACAGTACATCATTTCTCTTGGCTCAGAACCTTTACAGATCTCCAATAAACCCTGTCTGGCCACAGATAACATAGCAAAAGGCTGCCCTCAAGGACAGAAACTTGGTTTGAAGCTTTTACAGAAGGGCTTGGCCATGGAAAGGCCTATATTACAGCTGTTGCTGGGGTACAGAACCTTTTTCACTCCTTGCTATCCATTTTATTGCCAACAGTTCTCATTTCCCTAATTTAATTAGCTAACGAAAGACCATTTACATTCATTAAATAAATCAGCATTCTGGTTCATTGTGAAGCTAATGATCCAGTCTCTAATTCACACAGTTACAAGGAACTTCATAAACAAAAGTAGCTGCTGCTAGCAAGTGTCTGGCCTGGTGAAATCCAGTTTTGCCAGCTCCATCCATTCAGCACTGGCCACATAGAGAGGCCAGTGCCCCCTGCTCTGTCCCATTCATACCTGGATGCTGTAGAGCTCAATGGAAAATGTGTGTGGTCCTTATTTTTTCTTCTTTCAAGGGCATGAGGAGCCCTTGCTCTGTGTGGTATGCCTGTGTATCCACACAGGGTAGGTGTTGTACAGGGGGCTGCCTGGAAAAGCTTACTATTTAGCTAAAAAGAAAGTATTTGGGGTTTTTGCAGCTTTGTAGGCTGTTGGTTTGGTCCTGGGTACCGTGAAGGTGGGAGGTCTCAGTTTCCAAGAACAGAGAAGTATCCAGTTCAGAATCATGGAATCGATCACTTGGCTTCAAAGAGACCTTTAGAGGGTATCTAGTCCAACACTCTAGGATAAGCAGTGACATCTTTAACTGGATTGAGTTGCCCAAATTCCCACGCAACCTGGCATTTTCAGGGATAGGTCACCCACAACTTCTCTGGGCAACCTGTGCCTGTGCCTCATAACCCTCATAATAAAAAACTTCTTTCTAATATCCAATCTAAATTGACATTCCTTCAGTTTAAAACCATTCCTTCTTGTCGTATCACAGCAGTCCCTGCTCAAAAGACTGTCCCCGTCTTTCTTACTGGCCCCTTTCAAGAACTGAAAGGCCACAGGAAAGTCTCTCTGGAGCTTTCTCTTCTCCAGTCACAACAACCCCAACTCTCAGCTCATCTCCAGCCCTCTGAGCATCTTTGTGGCCTACTTTGGGCTTGCTCCAATAGGTCCACGTCCTTCCCAAGCTGAGGACCTCAGAGCTGGACACAGTACTCCAGGTGGGTGCTTCATGAGAGTGCAATAGAGGGGGAAAATCACCTTCCCCGACCTGCTGGACACGAGTGTCTGAAATGAATAGGAAGTGGACAGCTGAAGAACTTCATGGTGTAGGATCCAGAGAGGAAGTCCAGGGGTGAGCAAAAGGGTGCAGCTGCCCCCGCTGCATGGTGTAGAGCATGTGGTGGGCTTTGGCTCTGCAGGAAGAGGAGGGTGAAGGGACTGTGATCCCAGTGCTGGGCTTGCACTGGACGTGGTGCTGAACCAAGGGGTCACGCCAGATGGAGAATCTCTTAGGGACATGGGTCTCATTTTCTCACCACTTTGTTAAAGCAAATGATTCCTCTTGAGAAACTATGAGAATCTGACCAGAGTCTCATTTCTTTTACACCAGTAATGTTGGAGTCACTCCAAGTTCCCAGAATAATCCAAACTAATGGAGAATTCTGCTTCCATCCCCTTGAGGCTAGGCGTCCAGAGATGGATGACCCTATATGAATCAATTCCTACTCACAATTTCTTCAGGCACAGGACAGCTGTGCTTTGAAGTCTGAAATCCCAGCTTCATCCATCTGAGATGAACTCCACGTGGAAGTGCCAAGATGTCAGAACGGAATTTGGCTTTCCGGTCACTGCTGGGAGGTTCTGCTGACAGCTCTGAAGACCTTGACTGCATTGCCCCCCCCCGGCACCCTTGATCACTTTGCAAACTGGTCCAGGGCATTCAAACTCAGCCATATTTCTTAGGAGCTTCTTCTGATGAGCTTGCTTTTGAAATAATTTAGTCATGGATTTCTAAAGGAGATATCTGAGCCACGACCTTTTCCCAACTGACATAAACTGCTTCAGCCTTCAGAGTTAATTGAATTAAAATGAATTGAATTAAAGTGAATTGAACTACAATCCTATGATTTTACTGTAGTCTGGCCACCCTCTCTCTAAAGGCAAATAATTTCCAAATGATGAACTACACAACAGAAAGCTGACAAAAATGTAAGCTTAGCTGCAGCATTGTTCTAAGCCATGGAAATCTATAATCTTTTTCATATTTCTGAACCAAGTCCTGCTATTACCTTGAAGTCTTTAATTTTTTTTTTTTGCTCACCGTTAAAAATAAAGCCTATCTATCTACATTAGTACACAGAATAATTGGAAAGGAGAATTAGACGGAAAGGTAGTGTAATAGCTTTCTAGAGATCTGTGGAAATGTAAAATACCAGAATAGAAAATACCTTTGTCTTTGGAGGCCACTAGTCAAAGTGTCCAAGGCTGCTTTTCTAGCACATTGAAAGGAAAGGCAGCTGTGCAAATTGACTCAGATTACCCTGTTGCATGTGTTCCAAGTGGATTGGGTGTATGAACCTCTGGACATCTTTTTCCCTTACCTATAGAGAGGATATGTAGACTAAATGCACACCTTTTGGTAAATGTGTAGACTTAGGGGACATGAATCACAGCCTGACAGCTGTTCAAATAACTGACAGAGGTTGCAGAAAACAAGGAGAAATCTCCAGGTGCATTAACCAAGCAAATGCCTCCAAGACCTGCAGGCAGAGACACAAAACCTTTTCCGGGAACCTTTCTGCTGTCTGCTCCAGGACTTCAGTTTGTGTGCTTAGGTCACAAGGATGGCAAGCAGAGAGAAAAAGAAAGAGATCTCTTCAGAAGGCTATTCAGAGCAGGAACATGAACTGGCTTGACAATAGGTGTACTGAATAGGGCTGTCAGGATAGGCAGTCACCACAGCTTGTTACGATGGGAACAGCGTCTTCCTTATGTCCGCCCACCACCATGAATGTCAGGGCTGCCACCAAAACCAGCCAGGGATCTCGAACAGAAAACTGCATCCGCCGAGCAAAGATGTAATCACCTTTCAGAAGCAAAGCCCAGCATTAGTACTTCTTTGTAATTCTGGCTTCAAAATCAATTTGGGCTGAAAACACAAGGCAAAGGAAAATTCTGGTTCCAAAACACACTAAAAACAATGAAGGCATTTTTGATTTACAAAATGTTAAAACATGAATCCTGAAGTAAAATACAGTATAGTTTTGCGCAATATGTCTTTGTTTTCTCTCTCCCCATGATATTGCATCACAGCAAAGCACACTCCTTGAAGTTTAATGGGAACAATGAGTTTCTTTTTCTGAGGTGGTAGGGCAAGACATTAGCTTATTCTTACTTATTTGGATGAATGCTTGTGTTTTGTGAAGGACCTCCCAGTAAGTGTGTGGATTCTGCTGTTGCTTAGTTTAACAAATTGGACTTGGAAGAAAAATTATTTTGGTTTGAAGTAAGGGTGGTGCTGCAGCTGAAGTAAAGTCTCAAAAAAAAAACTTGCAGCTGTTGATAAGGTGTGGTGAAGGTGAAGGAGGTTTCTTTCCTCCTAACACAGGCACAAACCCTGTCCCAGCATTTCTAGCTATGACTAAATGAAAGAGATAGCTTGGAGTACCTGCTAGGCAACCAGCTTGTCTGGGCGGGCTTCTGGCAAAGTGGAAGGGCATCATGTATTTTCCTTCCCTCTGTATTTGTGTGTTTTAATGAGTCAGGTGTTAACTGTAAAACACACGCTCAAGAAGGCACGGACACGGTTCCTCTAAAAGACACACAGCAGTTTCTCCCTTGCCATGCTAAGCCTTCCTTCCCTCTGAGTTATTTGCAGCTTTAGGGCTTGAGCTTGAAGCTAAGGACTAAGATCCTTGACCATCCCCATTCATTACTGGGGTCAGAAATGGGACTTCATGGATTTCCTAAGATGTGACAGTAAACTCACATGGCAGGCTTTGGGACAGAGAGACATAACCATAAGTGTTGCATACCCATCTCACCCATGTCCTTTTGAATCCAGCCCTATACACAACATTCCCTTGTGCCTTCAGCCCCAATCCTTGTTTCCAAAGTTAATTACCATTCTTCCCTTAAAGGAATTCCTTCACTGTTGACATCCATAATCCATGGGTCAATATCCCTGCACGAAGATGTGTTGTGCTGTGCACTCTGTGCAGAGCCAGAAGTGTCTCAGTGGTGTTTTCTGAAAGTAATTTTGGGTAATCATCCCTGGAGGGTCCCTTAAGCACATTCAGCTCTATACCAAGCAGTATCACATCTGCCTCATTAGCATTCTGCTGAGCCATGCTCCCTTCCCCTTCCAGCCTTTTCCCACTCTTCACCAAAAGATAGACCGAAAGAAGGTCCTTCCTCTTCTCTGATAGCTCCACCACTGCCTCGTTCATCTTAGGACCTAAATCAGAACTGCCCATGCACCTGCTGTGTGCTGTTATTTTTCATTCTGTTCCATACCCTGCTCCTTTAGTGCCCTTCACTGGACTTGATATCAGCTTGAGACCCTTCTCCCCTGTAGCTCCTACCATCCATTTATCTTCACATTATCAAATGTTTTAAATAGTCAGGACTATTTCTACACTGATTTTAGGAGCTTTGAAAGATTTCCAGAGGCCCACAGTGCTCACCCTCTTTCCTTTTCCATACACGCTGTTGCTAAATCTTCCTTAAAGCTGAAGCTAGGAAGTGCCCAGGTGTGGCTCAAAGGTGCACAGGTCTCAAGCTGAGTCTTTTCAAACTTTCTTCTTGTGCAGAACTCAAGGCATGCTGCTTCTCCCTCCTCTTCTGCTGAGTCCCAAAGGTAGGGAAGGGCTCTGCATCAGTACTGTGAATGCTCCAGGCATTGCTGGGTGATGGGGAGGATGCAGGACCTGTGATTTACCATCTTTTTCTAGAGGAACAGCTGCATGAAAAGCCACTAATTGAGTCTTTAGCTTCAAGGTATGCTGTCTTTGATGGCTTTTCTGCTCTCCCTCCCTCTGCTGCCTCTCAATCCTGTAGTCAGGCTGCTGCATGCCATCCCTTCTTCCCTGCCAGCACAGCTGCTCTGCTGAGCACTGGTTTGGGGAACGGATCCAACAAAGCAACGGAGCCAAAACAGATTTTTTGGGGATAATAATTTGCTTCCCTAATTCTTTTTATCTTACCCTACTTAGCCATAGCTTTGTGGCATTACACCACGATATTGCAGGAGCAAACACTTGGGAGGGGGTAAGGGATAAGGACTGGGAGGCAATTGTTTAAGCTGATATTGCCACAAAAGAAAATGTATCAAGAAAACACAGCATGAAATGTAAGACCTCTAAATGAAAAAAACAGGGATAGTATCATGTTCCTTTAAATCCCTCAAGGAATTTGACTTACTGGACAGAGATCCTTTCTGCAAGTTTAAAAAAAAGCACAAACGGCCTTTTATAAATTAGGAAATGCTTATTATCTCTGTCACCCTCTGTTCCTTTTTGTGCCTCTTCCTTTTAAAATTGGAGCCATGGGGACATACAGAGATGAAGATTATTGCAATAAATAAACAAGTGCCCTGGAGCTCAGTTTTGATTACAAATATTTTAGATCTGCATGGATTGAAAGTTTGGCAGCATCCGTAGCTCCTGCTGAGAGCTGTTCAAATATATCTTTAAAGAAAAAGCACATCATGGCAAAAGCTGAAGCAAGGCTTTTCTCTGCTTTTGCTCCTCGTTTCTCAGCTCAGCACATCCCAATGACATTTCCTCAGGTGTTAGGATCGGTGCTTTAAAAACCTGCCAGGACCACATTTTGTTCTTGGCATTAGAGGCACCAACTCCACCACCTGAAATGAGCTCTTATCACCTGGGAAAATGGGTCTTGCACTCCAAGGCTTTTGGGGAAGAAAGGCACAGAGGTGGGGGTTTTTTTGTGAGCGGGAATCTGCTGTTCACATTAGTCTGTGAGGCAGCTGAAAAATTTAGCAGTGAAAAATGTTTTTGGAAAACATCTTCGCTTCTCCTTCACTGGCTTGATCCTCCCTGGGCTATTTGTTCTGCAACCAAAAGCAGCTCAAATTCCTGAGGCATGTGGGTTGGGATCTCAGAGATGTTTGACTCTTTCTGAAAGTATTTAGAAGTGGTGTAGATGTGGTGCTTAGGGACATGGTTTAGTGGTGGGCTTGGCAGCATAGGTTAATGGTTACACTTGACGATCTTAGCGGTCTTTTCCTATGTAAACTATTCTGATTCTATGATTTTGTGGTTAACGGAGAGCAATAGGTGCCTCCAGAAACTGATTTGACACTGCTAAGATCAAAATCACCTTTCAGGAGTGTCTCTGAGATGACCCAGGCTGTAACATGATCTTGAGCTATTCCGTTCCCCATGAAGGCACTTAGGTCTGGTATCAAATGTTGGGATATGCTCTCCAGACCCAGCGGTGCTACTCTTTTGGAAGCCAGGGCAGAGAAATCACAGGGATTTCAGGTAACAACAGTCAGCTCACTGGGCACTGTTTGTGTCTGCCACTTCTCTTCCACCTCCTTTCTTCACCTCCTTCATCTGACTTCCCTGTAGTCCTTTGGACTCCCCCTGATCTCCAGTTCCTTACACATCCTGCACCAGCTCCTGCCTCTTGCTGAGTGCCAGAATGGGAAGCTCCTGTGGACATTGCACCATCCAGAGTATGTGGTTACGGTGTCTGAGCCAGGCAGCCTCATGCTAGTTCTGACGACGACCATAGCTGCACTTTCAGACCATAGCACAAACTTCTTGCCCTCAGGCAGGAGCTGGGACTTAAAAATGCTTGAAGTGAATAGAAAACAAGCAATATGAATGCCAGGCAGTGCAGGACCCTGGAAAATCTGTCCACGTGTAGCACAAAGCCAAGAGTCAAAAATGTATCCTTCCTAAATGTAAAAAAGAGCCAACATGATGGGGATATGTCCAAGAAGCAAGCAAGGAGGCAAGGCTCTTATTGCCTGGAAACTGGGAGCTGAGTTGTGACCGAGCCTGGTGCTAGAATGAGGAATCACTAAAAGGCCAAACCCTTTTCTGTTCCTGTTCACTAATATGAGGCTGCAATAACCGAAATGAGGCAAGCAAGCATCTCCGGTTTCTTCTTCTGTTTTCAGGGCTGGCTTAATCCAGCATCAGCCTGATTGTGTTGCCCTGTGGTTTACTGAACTAGTCTGATCCTGTTCCCTGTGGTTCATACTAACTGCTAGAGCCTTTTTGTATTTAATTCCTCTTTTGATATCTCTTTTTGTCCCAACTTAGGCTAAAGGGCTTAGATTCCAAAACAAGCTGTATGGGTATCTCTAAAGCAACCTAAGACCTGAAAGGGCAATTTTTTAGTACACTCGTTTTAATGCTTCTCCTTAATTATAGGGTATAAGCAGACTTTCTATTCTGTATTAATGCAGTATCTTACCCAGAGCGGTCTTTGTTCATGGTTGGGGTTTCCATGTCTCGCTAATGAGATCTGCAGCTTGACAGTCTGCTCAAAATCTGTCTTTAACCAGCAGAGTTCAGCTGCAGACCCTTCACAGAGTGGTCAGGAGCTCACCCAATCTCACTTACTTGAGCGTAGGAGACCCTAAACAAAGGCATCTTTCCGTAAGAAAAGGCAAATGTCACTGCTCTGCTGGGAGACCTGGCAAATCCTTCACCTCTAAGTTTCTCAACCACAACTTTCAGGGGAGCAGCTCCAGAGAGGTTCTGGTGCAACAGACCATCCCTGGGACTGGCCCACGCTGCCAGTGTAGAATCAAAGCCTTTCCCCGTGGCACCTTCTGAGCATCTGCTGCATTCAGCACAAAACCCTTGCTGTAGTACAGACTGTGGGGGCTGGGAGCTTCCTTCCCCCTCTTCCCCAAGCCCTTCCACCTAATTTGTGTCATTTTGTTCAGATGCAGCTGGAAAGAATTAAAATGTCAGCCAGGCACAATTGCCTCCATTGAGATGAAAAGCTGCTGGAAGAAACAATGCTAACAAGCATGGCAAAGAGAAAAAGGGAAAGCCTAGTGCTGTTTAGCTGGTAATAATTAGCCCCAGAAATGGAAAGAGGCAAGATCCAGTGTGGCTCCTGTTCAGTTCAGGGGAGGTCCAGTTAGGACTAGGTCAATGAGCACTGCTTAATTGCTGCTAATCCATTACTGGATGGAGTCTGGTGTCCAAGATGTGCCCATCATGCGAAAGCATGTGGCAAAACAGTTGCAGAGAGCAAGAGCAGGCAGAGATGGTCCCAAGACTTGGCTGTTGTGGGAGGTCACCTGCTCAGATAGGGTCACTTGGGGACCAGTGGCTGTGGGGGTGCCAGGTTTAGGAGCTACCTTGGATATTCATGTGTTGTCCAAAACCAGAGTGATAGAAGGAGAAGTTTTCAGCTGTTAAAGCCACATGACTATGTGAAGTCAGGACTTGTCCCACCACAGCCCAAGACCCACAACTCTTTACTAGGAGAACGGATCAGATGTGTCATTTCCGGATCAGGAACATGCAACAGCCTTGCCTTGAAGATTCCATATTTTAGCCTATCGCTTAGTTTTGGGTAAACATAAAAAATAGGCCTGTAATGGTACTTTAGGTCATCATTCTTCCCATTCCTGGGTTCTCAGCCAGACCTGCTTATCAGGGATGAGTTTCTGCTCATCAAGGAATGTGGAGGATGCCCTGAGTCCACCAGCCCTTCTTCCTTCCTTCTCCTCTTTCCACATGTCCCTTCTTTTTCTGGACAATGTGAAAACAACCCAGACGTTCTTGTGCACATTGGGCATACAGTCTCAGTTTATATCAGGAGCTGTAGACAATTCCACCCTTTGTTTTCTTCCTGATATATTCCCAATGTAGTTTCAGCATAGCACATGCTTTATAAAACAACCTCCCTAGATGAGAGACTGGGGTCACGGCTTCTTCCATGCTGTGTGAGGGGCTTCATTTTTACCAGGGTGGCATTGGGAATTATGGGAATAGAGAGTACTGAGGAGGCAGTGACATCCAAATCACGCTGAAAGGACTTGTGAACTGGAGATTGTCTGTCTCTGGCCTACCCAGCTCTTAAAATCCTTGACAATTTCATGCACTGTTCCAGATCTTTCTTGTTTGAATGCTCTGGGGTAGGCCAGTGTTTGACTCTTGTCACTGCAATGTGGTGCTGGTGACTGGGTTTGCATCCACCATCTGGTCAAATGTCTGATGTGCCTGGGAATTCCTCTGTTTTATTCAAGCTAAAGCAGTCAGTTTAATAAAAGTTTGGTTCCCTCCCTACAGATTTTGCTTAAGCTCAGCCTTGAAATCTTTCAGGCAATATTTATCCCACAGCAGTGCTGCATACATAGATTATTGCTTCTAGAAGGAGCAAGATGGGAACTGAACAAGACGTCCTATACAACAGATAAAGGGGGTGGGCGAGACACCCTGAAAATTGTTTTTGAGGTCGAATTTATGGCAGAGAAAGAAACACAGCTGAAAGGAAAACGCAAACTTGTTGTACATGATTGAAATCAAGGGATGCAAGGAATCTATTTAAATTTTCCTGGGAAAAATTTAGGATTTGCTCTGCAGCAAAAGGCAAAGCAGAGGAATGAAAGAGCATTGCTGACCAAGGGAATATGCCTGCACCAGCAGCACTGTGAAATCTGAAGTGTAGGGGTTTTTGTCAATAGAAAGCCCATCATGGCAGGGTGAGTCCTTCCTCTAGTACTAACATAGGGGTGCCCTTCATTGCTGTTAGAGATAGGGATCAGCCATATCCATGACAGTGGGGCTGGAACTAGATGACCTTTAAGGTCCCTTCCAACCCAAACCATTCAATGATTCTGTTTCTTATCTAGCTCAGTAGCTGTGCTAAGTGTCACGATTTTTCACAGTGGTGCAAACATCCGGCTGAAGCAAAGTCCATCACTTCTGGCATCTGCTTGTGTGTGCCCTATCTTTTTATCTAAGCAGTAGCACACCTCTCTGTTTGGTGAGACAGAGAGCTGTGATCTGTCTTGATGTGTATTTTCAAGGGGAAGGCAAAGAACGAGAATGGCTACCCAGACAAAGCCAATTCTTACAGTCCAGTGGTCCAGTCAGACCATTGTTCCAGTTAATCCTGTCTTCTCAGATAGCAACTGCTCATGGGGAAGATGAGACTCTTCCCAGGATGCAGCCGGTGAGCTGTGCAATATCCTCAGCCGTGTGAAAAATGGTTTTCTCACCCTCCCATGCAAACTTCTCGTGCTCTCTGAAGCATAACTTTAGATTACCTGAATAATATTGTCTTCCAGCTTCTTTTGGCTAAGCCCTTTCTTCGAGCTCAGATTTCTCCAGTGAGGCATTGAAGTGAAAATCATTCCTTGCTGGACACTGCTGTAGTGACTTTCACAATCAATACCCTCTCCCTTTTTCTTGTTTCATCTCTTCCTTTAGGGCTAAGAGGTAAAAAAAAACCCACTCCAGTGTACGGTTTGCAACTGTGAGACATGGTCCTGAAGGGAACATTTCTCCTGTGCCTGACAACATGATCTCTTGCCCAAATTTAGGGAGTGTTTGAAATAGAAAACAGGCATGTGAAAGATCTCATACATAAGAAATCAAGGAGGATGCCACCCGCCACTCTGTCCTGGTTTGAAATGCACTGCAGTTTGCACAAACTCGGGAACTACGGCTGCGTTAAATACAGGCAGCACATCCACACCGCAGCACAGAGCTCCCCTGGGCTCTCCTGCATTCCAGGATGGGGTTGGAGCCCTTAGTGAACTGCATGGTGCTGCAGCCTCAAAACCTGAGTGCTTAAAGACAGCAGTAGCTGCCTGACCCTGTTAGGAAATTGGTATGTGTTGCTGCAGTGACACCACTTTTACTGGTGAAACATCTGGAGAACCTCTGCATCAGCCCTGGGATCCTAGCAGAAGAAGTTGTGTTTGACAACTACTATGCCACCATCTGAGCTTGAATAACAGCCTCTGAGGTTCAGTGATCCCAATGCAATAGTCCTTATGACAAGCAATTTTTTATACCAGATGTGAAAAACTCTGTGCTGGAGAAATTTTAACTCCAAATGGGATTTAAGTTCCTGATTTCTAGCTTGGTTCTCACTTGTATCTCATAAAAACTGCCCCCCTCAGTTCCCTCTCTGCGGGTAGATGTCCCCCCATCCAGAGGTGGTGTGTCCCATGAGCTTTTGTCTTCCTAGAATTCACCCAAAGTTAGCTGTGCCCTGCTGACCTTACAGGAGACAGTCTGCTAAGGGTACTGACACTTCTTAATGCAGGTTTTGTCCTGGTTTCAGGCGCATTTTAACACAATTTGTGGCTCAATCCAGGGGTTTGCCCCAGGGCTGTTACCACATCCAAGTACCTTCAGAGAAGGGCCTTTGAATGCAGCTGATGCTACCCCAAGCCTGGCACAAGAGACAGGAACAGCGCCTGTGCATGACTTTGCCTCCCCAGAAGGCCATGCCACCTCCTCTTCCTGCAGCCCAAAGCCCTGGGATGCCAGGAAGAGGCTGCTGCTACAAGACAGCGCCCTGGCTCTGCAGTTGAGCTCCTTCAGAGCACTTCTTCCCTTCCTTTTTGGTGTTGCCTCCTGGTCCCAGCATTTGTGAATCCCTGTAGGGGCCTCGGGAGGAGGAACCAGCAGCACTCTGCACCCCAGGCTCCCATCAGGAGGCCCTGTGAGGAGGGCTTTGCCATCAAGGCGGTCAGTCCCTTTTCCAGCTCTGCCAAATTGCCCCAGGGTGCCTCATTAAGCCCGCTGCTCCCTCAGCCCCGTGGAGCTCGTTTCTTTTTTAATACACGGGCTGACAGGCCTGGAAATATCAAACTCAGCAGCTTCATGCCCTGCTCAGATCTGAGGCACCGTACTTCAGAGTTAATTAGCTGGATTTCAAATCAGAAGGGCAACTGGCTGCTGTCTCTGACAGCCCTGTTTCATCAGGACCTCCCAGGAAGATTGTTCTAAAGTTTTGTCTCTTCCCAGGCATGAAATGAAGTCACAGGAANTTTTTTTTTTTTTTTGGTGAAGCAGGCATTAAATAATTGTATTTTCCTTTGCCTCATCCAATGCCCTTCATATTTGCTTTTAGGCAAGTAAATATAACTTCACACCTATCAACCACCTCTGTTTCAAGAGTCACTGGGGAGAGACATGTTTGTTTTCCTGGAAATGTCCATACACTACCACCTCGTATCCCTTGCAAATCATCAGTGCAAGAGCTGCCTTGAAATAAGGCTGTGCTGTTTTTTGCATGCTATGAGACAATTCTCCTCTGCCTGCTGCTCTGCCTCTGGGAGGCCACCATGGTGCTCAGTGACCTGCAGGACCACATGTTTTAGGGCTGGAAGAGGGGATTCTGAGCATGAAAATGGATTTTCCAAATTATATCCCATATTCCCCATCCTGAGCCTTAAACTTCCACTACCATATAATCAAAGTCAAGAGCTGAATTCCCAGCTTTTGGCTCCTTGTATGTTGCCAAAATAAGATCAGTGGTGGCTTTGTGCTGCCCAGCTTTGTACAGCTGGAACAGACGTATATTTTAAAGGCAGTTGCTCAATACTTTTTGCAGACCAAGAATTCACTGAGGGAGCATTGAAATCTCTTCCCCTCCATAACCTGCCCTGATTTCCTACAGAATTCCCCTAAAAGCTTCTTGCATGGATTTGAGCCCACCTGGAGCTGTTGCTCCTGCTCTAACTCAGTCAACCACTCTTCTGGACCTCCATCTCTGGACCTTTAATCACCTCTGTGGTGGAGGCTGTGCTCCTACACAATTCATTGCTATGGGCAATTGGCAATCTTGGGAGCTGCTACAATAAATTCCCACCTGAGCCCTCTGGCACCAATTCAGCCAGGCATTTTCTTCTTTATTTTCCTTCTCCACACCCCCAATTAAAAGTAATAAGTCATTAAATTGTCTTTATGTTTGTGTTGGTGGGCCTGTCAAATGCTTTTACAATAGCAGCTCTTACAAAACCTGAGACAAAGAGTCCCACAGGAACTGGCTGCCCTCTGTCACTTCACTACAAAGTCCTGCATTGTGCATGAAGCCGTAATAAAGGAAACCTAATGAAACACCGGAGGGGCCCCCAGAAACACGGGATCTGAGGAGGGGGAAGTGTGGCGGTGGGGGCTTTCAAATCTCTGAAGCATGAAGTAGCAGGAGTTATTTAACTGAGTGGAGCAGGTACTCTCCTCCAGGAAAAGCTGGCTGAGCTAGCTCAGGACAAGGATTTCCAACACCACCTCGCGCTGGGGGCCTGATGTCTCCATTTCTACAGAGTAAAGCAGCATCATGTGTCTGCAGAACAGGGGTGCAGTTCTATGGGATTTGTGGGAGAAGATTTCCTGCTGAAAGGTTTGATGTGTCCTATACATGCTGCCTTATGAATCCCTTGCAGTCCTCTGATGGAAGATGGAAGGATGATTAATTCCCCGTTTGACTGAAATCAGAGAATGAAGAGATGAAAGGATACCAGAAAGAAAACTTTTACCCTCCTCTCCTGATTTAGACCTTAATTAGTGACTCTGGGTGTATCTATGTGGTGTGTGGAAACAGGGGTGAAGTCACTGCCCATGCAGAGTGCTCTGGACACAAGAAGGACCAGATCAGAGCAGGACTTGGCCTCTACAGCTGGATCATATCCCTGATATTTTTCTCTCATGCTATAGCACAGCACTGTATGTGTGGGTTTTGGGTCAGGGCTGACCAAAAGCTGAGGGATCAGAATCTCACTATCATCAAGGTTGGAAAAGACATAGAAGACCATTGAATCTGACCACTAACCAGACACTGCAAGGTCCACCACTATGCCATGTCCCTAAGCACCACATCTGCATGCTCCTTGAGGCATTGATAATCTGATGATGAGGAGGGTGCATCTGTGGTGACTTCAGAACTACAATCTGTGTTGAGATGATGGTCTGATGGGAATGCACAAAGATACAAGGGCAGAACACTGTCAGCTGAGGATGTGACTCAGAAGGCAGCCCATAAATCACCTTTATTTGTTTAGGCTGCCCAGTCCTTCTGAGCTGCAAACCTCTTCAGCCTCGTGAGTCAGACGTTGTTGCCCTGTTGGAGAGAGTTGTGACTGGAAGCAAACATCAGGCAGGAAAGGTCCCATGTGCACTGGATCTGTTCCTGAGCAAATGAGCTCTGAGGAGCTATGAAGTTCTACTGAGATCAGCAGGTAGGGGTTCAAATCTCATCTTTGGATTTGCACTGAAATCTGTCTCTGTGAAGCACTAGGTGCTGTGCAAGGTTTGAGGTGATCGGTGAAAAGTGCTGAAAGTGAATCATGCTCATTTTCAGGAAGCAGTGATTAAACCCAAGATAGTCTTTCACCAGAAGTGAAGGAAACATCTACTCTTTCTAGGTGGTGGTGGCGTGAGGAACAGGGGGGACTGACAGAACTTGCCTTCACCTGCTTTTCATTGTCAATGTAACAGGAACGAGCTGATCGTAGCCTCAGGCACATATCGCCCTTGTGTGCTGGAGAATCAGGTCTCTGCCTGTGGAGGGGAACAAATGTACAGCTAGGCAGGTACATGTCTGGTCTCATGGACCTTATGCTGAAAAGATGCTGAATCCCAGTGCCCTTCCCTGGCTGATAACCATCCTTAAGTACTATCCCCATAGGGAAGCTGGGCCAAGGCGTGGTTTGCTGTGTAAAGTTACGCAGCATGATGCTATCCAGTACCTCTGCCAGAAGACAAGAATTTCATGACTTCTTGCACTATCCCTGTTTTATGAATTACCAGAGGACTGTGTTTGCGTAGCTCTCATGCAAAAAATATGTGCCTGCCCCACCCTAAGCAGGGAGATTTTCCTTATGGTGAGCTCCCAGCTCTGAACCAAGTCTGGAGCCACCAGACTGTTGAATCAGCCCTGCAGGGGCACAGCCAAAACAAGCCAAGCAGCTACTCCTGCACAGTTTACGGGTATTGTTCTAGTCCAAATCCTACTTCTAGAAATTGTCAGGACTGGTTATATTGGAGGGCGATGCATCAGCCAATGCACAGTGCACTTTGTGCATGGGGAGCTGAGCACATCATCATCTTGGACAGCATTTCACGTAATAACATTTGCATTGAGACGAGTCAGCATCATGCTCTGGCCATGAAAACCGGATCCTCCTTCTGGCATGAAGATGTTTTTAACAGCTGCAACCTTTTGCAGCTTTTAAAGCTCACAGCCATCTTTTAATTCAGCTTCTGTATCACTCAATGACCCAGTTTGCAAAGCTAAAAGAGAGGATGAGCTGACTTTTTGCTTCAAATGTATTTTCAGTGGCTGACCAAAATGTTGGAAGATGGTCACAGGGAGAAGTGGACAGGTCCTGCGACTCACAGATCAAGTCTAGCAGAAAAGTAGTTTTGCTTACAAGGAGCTGCTGGTCCTTGCTCTCTCTTGTCCCTGTTTTATACTTGCAGAAACCGGCTGAGAACAGACTCAGACCTGGTCTGTTTAACAAGCCCAGTTTAAATTCAAGCATACAAATGTGATCAGATCTCTTATAAACAGATTGGTTTTTGATGGCAGAGGTTTCTCCAGAGGAACTTTTGGTTCATGGTATTTGGCAGCTAAAACCAGGTGAAAGCTGCTGGAGGACTGGACATTCCTCATCCAAACTGTGAAACACACCAAGCACCATAACGCATCACATGTGTTTGAAGCCAGTAGGCAAGTTCTGCACTGCTTTATCTCCTGTTCCTTGCCCATTGCCTCCAGGCAGTCACTGTGCTGTCCGGAACTTCGTATCTGAGTGCACTCCAGGTGCCCTGAGGAACAGGCCTGTGCTTCACCCAGGTGATGCGCTGTCTGCCTGGGCAGGAATTTGGAAGAACTTTGTAACCAGCCGCTCAATGCAAAACGAAGTCCAGCACCAAATAATTCAGGTGCTGTATCCTGAGGGTCTTGGTGTTGATCCAGCTGGACCCTAGGACCAAGGTTATGTGAGAAGCCAGAGCTTGCCCCAGGACACTCAGATCACAGTCCATCACTTGAATTTATTTGAAAACTACCATCTGAAGTTGTGACTATTTAAAGATCGTATCTATTTAAAACACACACACACATGCACACACACACACATGAAAGGGAGCTAGAAATAGCAGGGGCTGTGAGGAATGGGGGCTGATCTCAAATTCTTCCCTGTCTGAACACATGGCAACTTGGATGCTTTCCATGGATGGTTCACAGCTGCTGTTCCTGGACTGCCAGTAGCAGGGAAAGCAACATCTCCCACACATGGTGACAGCCCCTCTGCCATTACACTTCGGCCCTTCAGTTTATTTGCAGGTTGTTATCAGACTATTTATAGCTGGCACCTATTTCTAACCCCACAGACCTATTTGCAGCTTCCAGAGTCCCTAGAGAGCCAGATATGTTTGACGTGTGACATCTGTGAGGACAAATGAAGAGAAAGCCCGACACAAAAGAGAGATGCAGAAGTCAGACAGAGCACAAGGTGTCTTAGGTACATCACCAAACTGATACTGAGGGAGTATCTCCCTGTATATGATGCCAGCTGTCAATCCTGCCTCATGGAGTTCACAGTCTGACCACGGTGACAGGAGAAGAACTACCCTGGGATAACCCCAGTGTCTTTTCTTTTTGCAACATTCTCCTCTCTGTCTCCTGGCCCATCACTTCAGGCTCAACTTCTTCCCTCAACATTTCTGCTGCTCCTGGAGACAGTGATTGTTGTGGCCCAGCAGGATGAACCTCCCTTGGGAATGAGGACCACCTTCTCACTGCAGGTACAGCTGGTCTTTCCACAAGCACTGGCCTCCCCTGTGGGATGTGCTTCCCCAGGAGCTGCCTGCCTCCCAGCCCGAGCAGCTGCAAGCCCCAGGCTCTGCACCAAGCGGAGACCAGGCAACTGGCATCCGGCACTCCGTGAAAANTTACCAGAGGACTGTGTTTGCGTAGCTCTCATGCAAAAAATATGTGCCTGCCCCACCCTAAGCAGGGAGATTTTCCTTATGGTGAGCTCCCAGCTCTGAACCAAGTCTGGAGCCACCAGACTGTTGAATCAGCCCTGCAGGGGCACGGCCAAACCAAGCCAAGCAGCTACTCCTGCACAGTTTACGGGTATTGTTCTAGTCCAAATCCTACTTCTAGAAATTGTCAGGACTGGTTGTATTGGAGGGCGATGCATCAGCCAATGCACAGTGCACTTTGTGCATGGGGAGCTGAGCACATCATCATCTTGGACAGCATTTCACGTAATAACATTTGCATTGAGACGAGTCAGCATCATGCTCTGGCCATGAAAACCGGATCCTCCTTCTGGCATGAAGATGTTTTTAACAGCTGCAACCTTTTGCAGCTTTTAAAGCCCACAACCGTCTTTTAATTCAGCTTCTGTATCACTCAATGACCCGGTTTGCAAAGCCAACAGAGAGGATGAGCTGACTTTTTGCTTCAAATGTATTTTCAGTGGCTGACCGAAATGTTTGAAGATGGTCACAGGGGGAAGTGGACAGGTCCTGTGACTCACAGATCAAGTGTAGCAGAAAAGTAGTCTTGCTTACAAGGAGCTGTTGGTCGTTATTCTCTCTTGTCCCTGTTTTATACTTGCAGAAACCGGCTGAGAACAGACTCAGACCTGGTCTGTTTAACAAGCCCAGTTTAAATTCAAGCATACAAATGTGATCAGATCTCTTATAAACAGATTGGTTTTTGATGGCAGAGGTTTCTCCAGAGGAACTTTTGGTTCATGGTATCTGGCAGTTAAAAGCAGGTGAAAGCTGCTGGAGGTCTGGGCATTCCTCATCCAAACAGTAAAACACACCAAGCACCATAATGCATCACACGTGTTTGTAGCCAGTAGGCAAGTTCTGCACTGCTTTATGTCCTGTTCCTTGCCCATTGCCTCCAGGCAGTCACTGTGCTGTCCGGAACTTCGTATCTGAGTGCACTCCAGGTGCCCTGAGGAACAGGCCTGTGCTTCACCCAGGTGATGCGCTGTCTGCCTGGGCAGGAATTTGGAAGAACTTTGTAACCAGCCGCTCAATGCAAAACAAAGTCCAGCACCAAATAATTCAGGTGCTGTATCCTGAGGGTCTTGGTGTTGATCCAGCTGGACCCTAGGACCAAGGTTATGTGAGAAGCCAGAGCTTGCCCCAGGACACTCAGATCACAGTCCATCACTTGAATTTATTTGAAAACTACCATCTGAAGTTGTGACTATTTAAAGATCGTATCTATTTAAAACACACACACACATGCACACACACACACATGAAAGGGAGCTAGAAATAGCAGGGGCTGTGAGGAATGGGGGCTGATCTCAAATTCTTCCCTGTCTGAACACATGGCAACTTGGATGCTTTCCATGGATGGTTCACAGCTGCTGTTCCTGGACTGCCAGTAGCAGGGAAAGCAACATCTCCCACACATGGTGACAGCCCCTCTGCCATTACACTTCGGCCCTTCAGTTTATTTGCAGGTTGTTATCAGACTATTTATAGCTGGCACCTATTTCTAACCCCACAGACCTATTTGCAGCTTCCAGAGTCCCTAGAGAGCCAGATATGTTTGACGTGTGACATCTGTGAGGACAAATGAAGAGAAAGCCCGACACAAAAGAGAGATGCAGAAGTCAGACAGAGCACAAGGTGTCTTAGGTACATCACCAAACTGATACTGAGGGAGTATCTCCCTGTATATGATGCCAGCTGTCAATCCTGCCTCATGGAGTTCACAGTCTGACCACGGTGACAGGAGAAGAACTACCCTGGGATAACCCCAGTGTCTTTTCTTTTTGCAACATTCTCCTCTCTGTCTCCTGGCCCATCACTTCAGGCTCAACTTCTTCCCTCAACATTTCTGCTGCTCCTGGAGACAGTGATTGTTGTGGCCCAGCAGGATGAACCTCCCTTGGGAATGAGGACCACCTTCTCACTGCAGGTACAGCTGGTCTTTCCACAAGCACTGGCCTCCCCTGTGGGATGTGCTTCCCCAGGAGCTGCCTGCCTCCCAGCCCGAGCAGCTGCAAGCCCCAGGCTCTGCACCAAGCGGAGACCAGGCAACTGGCATCCGGCACTCCGTGAAAATGTTGGCTGCTGCCTGAACTTCTCCCTGCCCGTTATAGCACGACAGCTGTGAAATGCATTACTCACAGATGTCTATAATTAGGGCCCGCCACTGCCTTCCAATGGCATCTGAACCAAAAGGGCCAGTGAAAATTGAACAGGATCTCTTGAGCCACCAGATGAAAGAGTCACGCTCCACAGACCCCAGTCATTCAGTTTTACTGATTTAGCTTCATCCTAATTGTGGCAATCAATGCGAGCAATCCTGAATCCAAAGATACCGTAGCTGAGCTGTTGTTTGCAGCAAGGCATTCCCATAAGTTCAGGAGGCTTTATGTCCTGGAGCTGTATGGGATCCTAAATGACAGAAGTAGGTCTTTATTGCTGAGTTTTGGGATGATTATTTGTGCCTTCCTTCCTGACATGGAAAACTAATTTGCATCTTGACTAACACCAGCTGTTTGCTACTGTTGATGAGCTTCAGTCATCTGTAAGTTTTGTCAACAACATCCCATTTTATATATAGTGCATTTTCCAACATGAGCACCAAGAGCCTTTCCAGCCACCACAGTATCAGAAAATCTATAGAAAGAGAGAACACAATAAAAAAGAAATCACAGTTATTCTAAATAAAACCTACTTAAAATTGTGTATTCAGGGAACTCTGCACACCTCTTGGGAAAGCAGGCAGAGCTTGTTGAAGGCATTGTGTGTCCGTAGTGTTGGTGTGTCTCCCTTGCATCTCCTGATGGCCTCAGCCCTCAATTTTGCAGAAACCTTTTAAGCACACAAGCAGCCTCAACAGAGGGTCTTTGTTGGGCTAAGATAACAGACCACTGATGGAGACAGGCAGTAGTGCAAAAGATGATATTTCAAGGTTGGTGGTCTTTTCTGATGAGGATCCATACGTTTTTAGGAGGAACAGGAGAAGGTCAGCATGAATTTAGAATGAATGATGAGGAAGAAGAGGCAGGAAAGTGCCAGTACAGAAGAGACATGGTTAAAATGAACGCTCACAAAGATCACAGAACAAGAAACAGTAGGAGCCAAACCAGAGATTTTATCTTTATGTTCCCTGCACACCTCATCTATGCACTATTATCTCCTTCTTTGCTGCCATTTTCCATTTATTGCTGCAGTTTTGCAGAAACAAAGAATAAAGCCATGTTGTGCTTTGGGCATTTTATTTTATATCTTATTTTATTTATATTTTATTTTATTTTATTTTATTTTTTTATTTCTCTTCTATTTTTCAAATAGACTATGTTAACTTCACAGCCATGGATAATTCCCATTTGTGGCTCTGCTATTTCCAGAGATAGGATATCCATCATTCTTGGAAGTATATGCAAGCTGACATTTTCTGTTAGACCAAAACATAATTAGATTTGCACACACCAGGCACAAGGTTATCGACCACAAAAACAAAAAAGACATCGCACGAACAGGGAAGAACATCTGGGAGACACACCAATCCATCTAGGGACCAGCAGAAACAAAACCTGAATAATAGATGGGCTAACACGACACTACCAATGTCCTGTCTGATTAAATCTACTTCATCAAACATCACCAAGGACAAAAATGTCCCCTTTGCCCGTAGTTGGATGCATGATGAGTAAGGAAAAATATGACTTCTAACACATTGCTGAGTTGCTTTAAGTCCTCTGCGTTTAGCAGTAAGTGCTCACAAGGCACCCCTGTACCCTGGGCATCAAATTGGTTTGCAAGTACCTCAGTTTTAGGGATCCTAATTTGTTAGATATTGCCTCAAGCTGGGAAATTTGCAGGCATACTCTACTTTCCAGTCTGCTGTGCTACCTGCCAGTGGACTGAGGTGATGCTGAATGTTGGGAGAACTTAGAATCCTTGGCTCATGTGCATCCTGAAAGCCATGTATTCAAGTCTGCCTTGATGTTTTCACATTTAATGTTGGTGCAGTCACTAAATTTG
The DNA here is from genome assembly GCA_013397845.1 of Melanocharis versteri. Taxonomy (NCBI): domain Eukaryota; kingdom Metazoa; phylum Chordata; class Aves; order Passeriformes; family Melanocharitidae; genus Melanocharis; species Melanocharis versteri. The sequence continues at coordinate 151,718 of VZTG01004481.1, read as the reverse complement.
GTCTCTCTAAAAGTGTCAGGCTGCCTCTGATAAAACAGCATGAATTCACCCAGTGAGTCTGTGGCCATTGATATTGCACCCAGTGCGTGGTCTCAGCATCAGGCAGGGGCAGGCTTGGTTTGGGGGAGACACACCTGCTGTCAGCACAAACCACCAGGGAAGAAAATCAACCTCAAACTAGCTCAGATTAGAAGGACAGAAAGTGAGTTATTTATAAAAGTCTGTCAGCAATTGGCCAAGGGCTTTGCTAGCACACTTTTACTTTCCTGGGGAGCCAAGGAGGGATCTCTCCCTCTGCCTGCAACTTGGTAACTGAAAGAGAGACTATGTTCATGTTCAGCACATCTTGGACAAGATGAACTGGCAGGTAAATTGCAAGTATTGGGTGAGACAATAATTCAATTTCTCTCATCAGTTCAGTTAATGGCTTTCATTTAGAGGGTTCATGGAGCATCATTACTCTCCATTAAGCTGCCACAGGTAGACACAGACAGATGGCAAACCAGTTTCCTCAGAGCACTCTACTAAAACTGTCTACCTGGGGACAAATCCCTAAACCTGGGTGTCAAAGGAACCTGTCAGGCACACGGATGAGAGTCTGGGAAAATCCCAGGAGCTGGTTCCAGTGAGCTCAGATCCTGGTGGGCCTTCAGGAGTTTTGCAGTGTACAAAGGCTGAAGATGAACTGCTTAGGACCAGATGTGCTGCAATATAAGGGTGGACAGAAACTCAGCCCAGAAGCCCTGATATTCCACTGCAGAGAACTGTGACCCCGAGAATCCTCTGATGCTGAGCATGGGAGGCTGCAGGGAGAAGGAGAGCCTGCTCTGTGGGCCATCCCTTCTGTGTCCCAGGAGATGGTCAAGAGCCCTTCAATCCAAGATATTCTTCTGGTCTGTGTTTCAGGTGTTTAAACAACCTCAGAAAATTAGAAGCTCTGCTGATCAGAGTCCCTGGAGCCTCTTAAAGCAATGGTGTCTTGGTGGAGTGGGCAAAAAATTTAGGTTCCAAAGGTCTGCATCCGCATTCTTTTTTTCTTCTATGAGGTGAATTTGAAAAAAGCACATCTGCTTTTCATGAAGGATGGGCAAAGAAGTACAGTGCACCTCTGTTCCTCTGCTTTGACATGTGGAAGATGGCCTGGGGCTAGTTACACTATGAGAATAGTGTAACTAGCCACAGAAAAAGAATCACAGCTTCAACTTTTGTGCCTGGTCCCTTGGCTTCCCTCCTGCAGCTCCCTCATCTTAGCCCAGGGCTAGTACGGGCTTTATGGCAGAGGAAAGAGGCACCACACATTTTCCTCGGAGGATCTCTTAGGAGACAGCCTGGGAGATGAGATAAGTTTTATCCAAGCTTATCCAAACTCTCAGAAAAGGAAATTTTAAAAGGCTGATGTTATATTTTCACCATCACATTGAACAAGGTTTCTTGGGTGGAAACGATTTTCTTTGAGTTGTTTTGCCCCATGCTGCTCAGTAAAATTGCATCAAGCACTTTTGAACAGCTCCTCCTTTTCCAACATGGAGTCATATTTCCTGGATGGGACTTGTCATTGCTGAATTATCCTGGAGGAGGAAACTGCTGAAAGCCTCCAGAAGGCCTTGTGAGGGTGTCTTGGGGAGGGCTATATCAACACACTAAATAATGGATGTCTTGTGTGACCATACAAATCCGGGTCCAGGCTTAATGAAGGAAGATTCATGCTGGCAGTGCAGATGCAAGTTCTAGAATGGCCTAGTTCAGATGTCTCACAGCTCTTTGTGACCTCACAGCTTCTTGGAGGGATTTGACAAAAATCTCTTGGACATTCCTAGGAAATGAGAGATGCTATGTACACAAATAAAGGGCTATCTGAGGAGCTGAACTGGGCTGTGAGGTCAGAGAGCAACAAAAGGCGTGACAAGGGAGTGATCTGTGTGGGTTGGATGCTCAGAGATTGCTGTTAGAAAGCATGCTCCCTATGGATACCCCTCTGCCACCTGACCTCCATTTCTTCTACCCATAACCTGATGCGTGGAGTCAGGAGAGCAGCAACACAAAATAGAGAGAGAGAGAGATGCAACAGGAATATCCACCTCTAGAGGCTCACACACGCCCTGCAAATGCCTTTTTACAAGTAAAACTCGCCACAGCCCCTGAAGGCTGGAGTTAGTCTCTATGTCATGTACTGGGACTGGCAGACAAGAAATTACTTCTGCCTTGGAGGTAGACATCAGCTAGCTCTATAAAAGTCAAAACAAATTCCCTGAGAGTGTCACTTCCCAGGAGTAATAACCAACCCCCTTACTGCTGGCCAGGGCAGCTCACGGGTAACCAGAGAAGGGTGGGGTGGGTTGGGCTGCCAGGGACCTTAGAGATCACTTTGTTCCAAACCCTCCCGTCATGGACAGGGACATCTTCCACTACGCCAGGTTGCTCCAAACCCCATCCAGCCTGACCTTGAACACTTCCAGGGATGGGGCTGGGCAACCTGTGCCAGTGCCTCAGAACTCTCATCATAAAGAATTTCTTAATATCTAATTTAAACCTGCACTCTGTCAGTTTGAAGCCGTTCCCACTTGCCCTGTCGCTCTATGCCCTTTGTCCAAAATCCCTCTTCAGCTCTCTCGTATCCCCCTTCAGGTACTGGGAGGCCACAATAAGGTCTCCCTGGAGTCTTCCCTTCTCCAGGCTGAACTTCTCTCACCTTTCTCCATAGCACTGGTGCTCTAGCCCCCTGATCATCTTCATGGCCTCCTCTGGACTTGTTCCATCATGTCCACAACCTTCTTATGTTGGGGGTCCCAGAGCTATACTGCAGGTGGGTTTTCACCAGAGCAGAGGGGGAGAATCCCCTCCCTTGACCTGCTGTGGCTGTGCTGCTCCTGATGCAGCCCAGGGTGCAGCTGGTTTTCTGGGCTGATAGCACACATTACTGCTTACATCCTCCTCCCATGTGATATTTATCTGTTGCTTTTGTCCAAAGGCTACTTTGTCAGCTCTCTATTTGTGCCACATTTCTTTTAGGGTTGCAGGGGTTTGTTACAACTCCCACAATACTAATAAAAAACCAATGAGTTAAAGGTCCTCCAGATCCACTGTAAGGACTTACACACATGAGAAAAAAAACCAAAACAAAATAGGGGATTGTCTCTGCAAACTGCTAATATTGCCCGAGGCGAGTTGACTTGAACATACCATTTTCCCAGTGGAGACAAGAGCTCAGAGTGTTTCTGTACTTCTTTCCTTCAGACATATTCATTACAGTGATGGCTCACTCTAACATGTATGGTTACCAAAACCTGCCTTCCTATGGATCTGTGTCTTGTGGTTGACCCTCCAATGCCTAGCAAGGGTTCAGGCTTTGCTACAGAATTTCCCTCTGGACAACCAGTAAAGGTTTTCTCCATTGACTATGAGCAGAAAATCTTTAGTTCTTGAGTACCTCTGAGGTATCGAACTTTCTGTCAAAAGTGACTGAAATTTTACAGCATGTTCAAAGATACTTGGGGAAAAAAGAAGAGGACTGAGAGATTAGGCAGGCAAAGACACTTAGAGGGAGGCAGTCACAAAGGTAGCATGATTGCATAGTGCTCCTTTCCCTGTGAAACTAGGGCAAACAACATTTCCGTTGCTTTTTACTATGTCCTGCTGTGCACTGCCATCTTCCATCTGCAAACATCAAAGAGCCTCTGCTGTAGTAACCACACACGACATCTGATGCTGAACAGGAGGAGATGAAATCCTCGGTAACAGGGGACCTATTTCTATTTAAACTTCCCAGGCAATAACACTAGAAAAGTGTTTTATAAAATGCATAGCATAATGAGAAGCTGAGAAAACATTTTCCAAAAATTTGTTTCCAGTCCACTCTAACAATTGCCATCAAATCCTGAAATTTTATTCTCATTTCAGCACAGAACAAATTAGGCTTTGAATATGGCCTGTATTATGGCCTGAATGAATAGGACAATGTTTGTATTGAGATCTCTACCTTCACGGGGTAGGAGAAACAGGCTCATGGCCAAAAAACCAAGACTGGGCAGATGGTAGCATTTCATAGAATTGTCCCTAGACAGCCCCACATCAGTTCCAGGAATCACCGTGCAACTTGCCAGATCACAAGCTGCTGAGCATCACTGTAGAGGGAAACTGCTACAGGGATGTCAGGGTAGCACAGATGATGTGGTGAGCAGTCCTTCCTCAGAAAGAAGGTATATTACACAGGGATGTATTTTGGTCCTGTTGCAGGTGAGCTTGCATGTTTCAATCACTTGTGCTATGAACTATCTAGTGCCCCAGGTACTTCTACATCTTTCTCAGCCAAAACCAGGAAATAAGTGTCTCCTTTACCACTGAATTGCAGGAACGTTTTATTTAAGTGCAAGATTAACAGGAAGAAGCAGTGGGGAGCCCTTGAACAGCACAACTGATAGGATATATGTGCTGCTTCATCTCAGATCTTACCTCTAACAGTGGTGAAAGGATGGATGTCATACCCTTTATGATGCTGTGGTGTGCTGAAATGGGAAAATTCGATCACATATATTTCTGTGTATTAGCAGCTTTCTTGAGAAGGTTGTTCAAGTCCTTCTCTCCTGAGAGCAAATTCTTTCCCCTTGCACTTATTATTGCAGCCGGACTCACCATTTCTGTCCTGACTCAGACCTCTTCTTAGCCCAGGAGATGCTCAACGAAACATCAAAAAGTCAGTCCTGTGATTGGAGGAACGATATTGCTCCTGGGCACAAGACTTCCGTCGTGTACCTTGGAAGAGGTGCTTGTGCAGCTGCAAACACATCTGTGCAAGCCCGTGAGCCGGAACAGCGAGAAACAGCGAGAAACTGCAGAGAATATAATTTGTTTCCTAATGGAAACATATGGCCATCATTAATAATAATCACTGATTATGCCAGTTTCTAATTGGGCACAAGACACCTTGGTGTGCAAAATAAGATAAAACTATATTGGCAGATGATCTAAGGAGACAAAAGTGAGAATTGTGTGGGTTTATTTGGGAATGTGAGAGTCTAGAAGAGTGAACCAGAGCCTAGCTTGACTAGTTATCTGCCAATCACACCAAGATGTCACTTTTTACTGCAGCTGAAGAAAGGCTTGCCGACTATTTCTTTCCTACATTTGAACAATTCTCTTTTCAAAAGTATGAACTACACTGTGGAGTCAGACTCGTAAAGGAAGCCAATAATTAACAAAATTACTGCTACGTCTATTAACCACAGAGTGACCCTCCCAGGTCTTGGCAGTTGCCCATCAGGGTCATATCTTCCCAGTCTGTTTCATTTTGGCAGAATTTTCAGACATTCACCGCTGTGACACAGAATGACACATATTGTCTGGAACGACAGCTCTTAAGATATTGCATTCATCACTCATAAGTTTTTATCACAGCTAAACACGTTTAATTTCATCATTACTACCGTAGTGATTTGGATGATAATAACAGGGAATGAGAGAAATTTGGAAACTTGGAATAAAATGCAGGAAAGTTTTTTTCTGGGTCAAATCGTCCCTCCTCTGACATGTCAAGAACCTGTAGGATAAGGTGTAATGGATAAAGAAAAAGTGAACCTTTCCTAACAGACCTTCTCAGCTTTTAGCAGTGGTTGAAACACCTCCTGAGCTAGAGTTTGAATATGAGCTACAATTTGTGTGCAGCTACCACAGATGCATGGGGGTTTCTATGCCATCTAGAAGCAGATTTCTGAGCACCAAGTGGAAAAGAAACATGTAGTTCCTGCTTGTTTTATACCTAACACCAGGAACTTTGTCAGAAGTCCCTTCATCACCAGTGAATAATCTTTCCCTCCTCTACACCACTTGTGGTGGTACAGATCATAACCCTAAGAGCAGCCAGGTAAATAAATTCCCCTGCAGATGACCTAACTGGGATTTGGGTAACCTCCTGCCCCTCCAAATGATTGTTGTTATTTACATTTGGATTTTGGTTTCAAACCAGCTTCATCTGACTTGGCAAAAGCTGCTACTGTGCTTTGTTTCCAAGGAAATATTTGGATCAAACATAGCAACCAGAAGCTGTTATTATTATTTAGCAAATAGCCCAGGCCTTTGTTTTCTATCCAAGCATCCCTCAGACTTTGAAGAGTTTGGAAATCTAATCCCACACTGAATCTTTGCAAACAATCCCTCTGTTCAAAAGGGGCCAAGCCGCAAAGCCCAATCCAATCCTGCCGAACATTCACGTTGCTCAATACTTGACGTGAGCTCCAATCGCTGCCGTCTGTTTCCAACCCTGTTATTCATTACTGCTGTTATGCTGTGCCTCCTGCTCCCTGTATCCATAGGAAAATGCACCAGACCAAAACTGATGAGGCTTTCTAATACTGCCAATGGTGTTATTGCAGAACTGTATTCATTACGTACCTTGAGGCCTATTAGAAGCATCTGGAAAGTTATGCTTCGAGGGTGTCAACAGAGGCTTCTGAGATTTCACCTTCTTCCTCTTACACAAGCCTGTTTTAAATTTCTTTTAGGCAAACAGCTCCAAAACACCTCTGTTTCATCTCTAGAAAAAATATCACACTAGGTAAACATACCCCATTTATATTCAAAATTTCGCTTGCTAGCTTGTTTTTTTGTTTTCAGTTTGGTTTTTTTCCCCCTCCAGAATTGCACAATAAAAATTTAATGATCCTCTGCATATATTATGGACTTATATGGAGATCTATGCCGCTTAAAAGTTAAGCATAAGTGTTTGCTTCATAACAAATTGCTGCAGAGGTTTAGAAAGTCTGCAAAACAACTCTCAGCGTGGGGCAATGATAGCCAGGAATAGGCATTTATCCTTTTCTCTTTAGAGACTTTACCCACTTTAACCAATGTTAAATGGAAATCCATCCTCTCATACAGGAAAAAGGGTGAATTGAAAAACATAATCAGGGCCTGGTTCCTACATACATGCATGTTGTTTTTTCTTTCTACCCTCTTTCTATACGAGTCTCCAGTTCTTATGGTGTTGGGGTTTTCTGCTGAATTCGAATTTTGAATTTTTTATAATCTTCTGAGAAGATGTGCCATCTTCTTGCTGGTTTTCCATCAATCTCTTTGGACTGTGTTGCTTCATCTGTTCTACTAAGGAATATTCTTCACCTCTCAGGCCAAATAGTACTGCTCAGACTGGTCCAAGACAGCAGTACCAGGACAGTTATCTCTCCCCCTCTTCCAGCTCTGTTCCTTCCTTCTTCCCTTATTTCCTACATCCAGACTGTGCCATGTTCAAGCTCCCAAGGAAACCTCAATGTTGCTAGTAAGCCTGAGCCACAATCTTTGCCTCCAAAAAGACCCAAAGACCTCAGCATGATGTGTTTGCCCTCATGCATCACATTCATGTAGCATGGAAGTCTAAACCAACACTGCTGAGCTCTAGGCTGCTGCTGTTTAGTTTCTTCATCATGTAGCCAGCTCTCTGTCCTCATTTCCTTCTGAACTAAACCAAGTGATAATTGAGTATAAACACTCAGGTTTTGACACTGTGACCATGAGAGCTGAAATCTGGTTAGCAATAAACTTTATCCTCCTTCATTACTACACCTCATCTTTGCTTAGTCACTGTTTGGTGTCAAGGGTTTGTTTCCCTGGAACAATGTGTCTTCTTCCCTGGAACAAGGCTTCCTTGTGATGAAATGGATGCTGTAAATAGAGATGTCCTCCCAGCTGAAGGATTCAGCTCCAGGGGTGCGGGTTGGACAAGTTTTGTGTAAACCAGATCCTTTAACACGGTCCTTTCCCCTACTGCAAAAGTTAACTCACAGCAGAGCACAACCTTTCCTGTATTCCTTGCTGGGAGCTCCTTCAGTGTCAGCACAGATGTCTACTCAGGGGAATTAGTTGCATTTCATCTATTTATCTGTTTTTCTGCCAGACAATGAAATAACAGGGGTTAGCACTAAACAAACCATGGGGGAGACGTGTATATTTTACAGTACTTCAGAAACATAGAATATTGATAAAGATACATAAAAGCCTTGTGGGAGACTATGCCCTTTGGCCAGGGAGTGGAGACAACATTTTGTGTTCTGTTCTTGGAAGAGCACAGAACAGGAACAAAAAAGACCTATATAAATAGCGAGCTGGAGACACAAATGCATTTCCATGATCATTTTGACTTGACTACATCCGCCCATAATTCAATGGCTCCTGTTGCCATAGCAATGGAGCATTTCATCATTTTCATATCTTTTTCTTCGCAACAACCATGTGAGTTGGGGAGATATTGTCTACACGTTACAGACATGGCCGGAGGTGTTTTAATCCTCCTCTTTTATTACCCAATTGAAGGGGTGTGTTCATTTCCACACCTTGGGTCGTGGCAGGGAAGAAGCCAGACACCAGCATCCCATCCCAGTGTCTCCCTGCTCAGGAGAGGGGAATTGCAGATGGAAGGTACTTTATGAGTTAAAGGGAGTCTAAGCAGAGTTCTGAGAGACAGAAAATCTTGGCTGTTTGAAAAGCTCTGGAAGATTTCAAAGTTGAATGCTGACCCAAAGCAATCCCTCCTACTACACCCCCGATTGCTCAGATATAGCAGTACCAACATGCTTGTGTACACTTGGACCTGGAGCTGCGATCTCAGGGAGATTAACCTGTGGTGACATCCCTCCATTAGCTCCATCCACCAAGGTAATGTGTGGTAGGGTTTCCTTCTAAACCCCCTCTTTCTGGGCAGCTGAGCTATGTCAGACCCTCACCTTAGGGCGGTATCCAAACACCAATTACCATGCACGTACTGGGCCCTCAGCTTTGAAAGGACAAGTTAAAGCACTGTATGAACAAGAAACTACATTAATTCCCTCAGTGTTGAACACCATGCCATCAAAAACTCAGCAATTAGCATTTCCCCCCCCCTTCTTTTCCCGCAGTGGTTTTGGTAAATCTGAAGATAATCTTTCTGAAACACAGACAGGCTGCTTGCAGCTGTAATTTGTAGAAGGAACCTCTTATTTATACCCCTGGTTTGTGAGTTTAGTGTTTATCTTGGTTTATGAGCACTGTTGCTGGTTACTCTCCCTGGAAGGATGGCAGGCTGAGCATCCTGATGCACGGGGACTCACAGGCTTTGCCATGTCCCACCTGCTGTCATCCACAGCTGAGCCATCTCTCCCTCTCTGGTTTTCCCATTTGAGGCTGTGCTTTGAAAAATCATAGAATGTTTTGGGTTGGAAGAGACTTAAAAGACATTTAGCTCCAGCTCCTCTGCCCATCGACAATGACGCCTTCCACTAAACCAGGTTGCTCAGACCTCCACCCAGCCTAGCCTTGAACACTTCCAGGGATGGGGCATCCACAGCTTCTCTGGGCATGGTGCTGATGATAGGTGTGATGTCGCCTTTGAGAGACCACTGGCTTTTTTGAAATGTCCATGGGAGACCGGATGGGACACCTTGGGGAGGTCAGAAGGCACGAGGGAAAAACATAGGGCTGATTTGTGAGACGACTCAGGTGTGGAACAGAAGATGGTCTAGGGTAGTGAAGGCCCAGAAGAGCTTGTAATTCCTACCTGAAGCCCGTCTGACACCACATGGATATGTTAGACCCAGAGGACATCATACCTGTCACTATATACCTGGGAGTGGAGCTGAATGGGTCTACCCAGCTACTCCAGTGCTCTAGCAGGAGCTAAGCTACTTTCCAGCTCCCTGATGGCTCTAAAAACACTCACATGGGAGTTCAGCTACCCTGTGGACATGGAAACACATCCTAGCATCAGCTGGAAGGTTCAGATCCCACCAGGGCTGTTGCAGGGGACACATCTGCCACCAGGCACAGCTGGGAGGGGATTTCTTACAGCTAAAGGGCTATGCTGGGAGGAGAAGAAACTTCAATGGTTATTAGGAAAGGAGGGACAAACTCAATGTTCAAGGCAGTTTTGGAGGACCTGGCTTCTCAACCACTGGCCACTGCTGTTTATCCAAAGAGACCACATCCAGGCCAGCTCCAAGACCCACTGCTGGGCGCTGGGCCACTCATCTCCCCCAGTTTTACAGCAGGGGCTTACCTCAACATCCACAGTGTCCTGGCTGCACTGCTCTGAAGAAGACAGACCTTCCTGCCCTTTCCCAGTGCAGCAGGATGGTGGATCAACCACAGGCTCCCCTGCTGTCCAGCACAGAGCCACGTGCGAGAGACACAGGACACCAGGCAGACTAAGCCATCCTCCCCCCAGCCAGTGGGTCCAAGCGTCGCTCTAATCATGGCTGAGGGCATTCCCGTTCCCCGGAGGAATGAGCTGGGTGTTTTTCAGGCATCATGCTTCATTAAGTGTTTTTACAGCATTACTTTGCAGCTGCAGGGTGCGGTGATGGGGGGCTGCAGCTCTGACTCGCTGATTAGCGCCAGGACTGTTGCGCACATGGCTCGATGAGAGCCAGCAATCATCTGGGCAGGGACAGAAACTCAGAAAAACATAAAATCAGGAGTGGTTACAAGCTTGGCATTTAGGAAGTCCTCTGAATTGTTTGTCATAGTCAGACGTTCACCACGAGGGAAACTTAATTAAAATGAGGTGCTGAGAGAGGCTTGACGCTCTTCTCTCCAGAGCAGCTCACTGCTTAATTGGAGAAACAAGCTGTGTTCAGTGACTTAGTGGAAAAACCAAGGCTCTTTTGGACAGGAATATGAAAAGGAAGGCTGAGGACAGTGAAATATATTTTACCAGCACTGATTTCAGCTTGCTCTAAGGATCAAAATCCTGCTAGTGACAGTTTAGTCTGGATGATGCACTAGCAAATCACACTTACACATGGAAAAATGTGTGACTGGGATAACAGAAATCCCCTCCCTAGTCATGCTCTCCTGTTTTGCTTGCAAGTGCTTGTACCCTGCAGAAATCTCTTTCCTGGAAAAAAAAATCCCTCTCTGACAGACCAGATGCTGATGCATCATGTCTGATTCCCAAGGAGCTGGTTTTGGTGGGATTTGAGCATGAGCAGGGGATTAGAGGGGAGCCCAGGGATCAAACGACCCCAGCTGAATTGCTTTCCAGTCTAACCAGTCGGAAAACGAGCAGTGTACCAGCGAAGGAGCGCTCTCTCGTGGGCTATACAGCGTGTGAGTTGAGCGTCTGTCAGCTATGTTGGCTCCGAGGTGATTCATAGAGAAAATAAAGACTGGGGAAGAAAGGCATGACACAAACCGGCACGGCAGCTAAGTGTAACCAGATGTCAGGTTGTTTTGATCTCCTCCTTGCAAAACCAAGGAAGAAGGAACACAAATAAGCCCCCCTCGAAGTCAGAGCCATTTTAGGCACCCACGCGTGTGGCCAACTGTGTTGAAAGGTAAGGTCCAGCGTGTCACATACCCCCGGCTGGGGGCTGTGAATTGCAGAAGCGTGTAGGACAGCTGGCCACAAGGCACAGACATGCTGGGGTTGCTCTAACTTCCCCTGGGTTGGGGCTTTGGCAAAGCAGCCTGCAGCTGAGGATGGCAGCTGGACCAGGCAATTTCAGGTGGGTATTCTTCTGCCTATAGTCATGAGAATGTGGTGAACACGAGGAGGAAGAAGAAACAAAGATGATGAGTGAGAAAAAGAGCCTGTTAATTAATACAAGGTGGTTTGTTCTGGGCTGACAGCCATGCTTGTCTTTGATGGGTGGGTGGAATCATTTGCCTTTGGACTTTGAAAAAGCCTATGACAAAGCACAATAGCCTGAAACAAGTTGTTTCACCTCCTGGAGTACCCTCTGCCTCCTGGGACCTGCCTTGGTGTACTGTGAAGAACTCTGTTCACACTGTACCCACATACCCATCTCTGCTGCATCTCACAGCCCAGGAGTTTTCAGAAACTAGAACAGAATCACAGAACTGTTAAGGTTAGAAAAGCCCTCAAAGAGCATCAAGTCCAACCATTAACCTGTCACTGACAAGCACACCATGTACCCAAGAGTCACAACTACATGCATTTAAACACTTCCAGGGATCTGACCCCACCACTTCCCTGGGCAGCCTGTTCCAGAACTTGACAACTCTTTCAGGGAAGAATTTTTTCTTATATCCAGTCTAAACATTCCCTGGTACAAATTAAGGCCATTTCCTCTTGCCCTTGTTACTTGGGAAATAGCCACCAGAAAACCTCAGAAAGACAACTAGAACCTTACCCAGCACAGATCCAGTACATGGAGCTGAGCTAATGTGCAAAATGGTGATTCTTACAGTTAAGCATATCCTCACATACTTCACTGTAGCATGCTTACATACTTTACTGTATTGAGATTCCTCCTGGTCCAGGAGAATTTCTCCTTGGCCTTTCCACTCAGAGGATAATGCTCAGAGGTTGGGATGGGCCCAGAACCAGAGTTTGGTGCTGCTGTAGATGAACATCTTCACTCCTCACCAGCTGAAAGCTGATGGAATATTTACATTGATATTTACATTATATATTACATAGTTACCATCTATATTACACAGATGGAATACGGATGGCATATTTACACTGCTTCTCGACATCCCTCCTCCCAGTCAACCAGATAGGAAATCATTTGGCAGATCCTCATCTGAACAGTCTAGTGCTTAGGAAAAGCAGCATAAATTACTCAAGATGGGGTAAAACATGGCTTGCACATACGCCTACAGTCTTAGGGAAGAAGCAGAAGTGACAGCTCTTTGCTGCACCTGCTGCATTATGCACTTGGTGTTTCAGTCACTCAGAGGGATGTTGATCCAGGTGCAGGCTCAGTCGTGTTTTGTGCCCTTTAAAACACAGGGAAAGGTAATCCAGGTTCCAATGCCTTTTTGTACAAGACTACATGGTCTGCTTTAGAGACAGCTGCAGAAGGTAAAGTGATAGAAGAAAGGAGGCAAGGACTGTCTCCCTCTTTCACAGGGTGATGCTGGCAGTGCTGGTAGGAAAAGACCAGCTGTCCTCCCTAGTGCCTTGCTCCTACTAAATCCATCTGAGAAGGAGGCGGTCCTAGAACCTGGGGAGGTGGTTTCTTACCAGACTGCTCTGTTCTGCCCACCTTTGAGCACTGCAAGCCTCACAAAGACACTCTGACATGGGTTTCAAAGGCCAAATGAGAACTGTCCTGAGGAGGGTCGGAGTCTGGGCTCAGATCCATGTGGAACCTCTTGGTCTCTAATGGGAAGCAAAGGCCAATGAAGCTGGAGCCATGGAAAGCCAGAAACAGCCCATTAGAGCCATGGACAGTTTAGGACAGGGCTTTTCTGACCCTCCTCTGATAAATCTCCCTGCAGTTCTCTCTACAAATACCCACAGACATTCGTGCCACTGGGTCTGCCCATAGACAAGCCTGGTGGTTCCCAGGGCAGCAGCTTTGCTGCTTTCCCAAATCTGGATGTTGCTCTTTTTCTCCCATGGCTCTGAGCATTCAAGATTTCCATTCTGGCTTGCAGAGCTCTCAGCAATGACTGCCTGTGCCTCGTGTCTGCTCCCCATCCACAGCAGCAGCGCTGGAGGTATCAGAGCAACACACCGTCAGCCTGAGAGGCTTATCATTATCAGCTTAGGAGATGTAGGTCATCAGGGAATTTTAATCAGCAGAGACACTTTCACATCCAAAGAGACAAAGATATTATCAATTCCCTTAAATGGGCACCAGAAGAGATGAGCTGCAGCTCTTGGGACTCTTCCTTTCTTCATCCTGTCTGAAATAAATTGTTGCACAAAATGCAGTGATGGCATGCTGATCCCCAGCTGTTAATGCCCTGGTTTTTCAGCCACAGATGTACCTAGAAAGTCAAATTCCTCTGAAGGCTCTTCTTTTCCATGAGGAACATGCTGTTTATTTCTCTCACTGTTCTGGAAGGCACCCTTCATGATGGCCACCTGGAAAAGATATACCAGGACACAGCAGGCTGCTGGTATTTAAAACCACCTGTCTGTCTTCTGGGTCAGTGCTTATTTCCACTGACAGTTTTGATCTGTTTTCCTCTCCTTCTTTCCGAGGGCATTCCTCACTTGCCCGGCTGTAGCATTCCATGCTGTGCAGCAGCAGCTAATGGGGACTTAGCGAGGTGTTAGCCTGGATGTGCATGTTTCAGATGAAGGGATTAATACCTGGGGGCTTGTTTGGGATTCCTGCAGACAGCAGGTTTGAACCATGGCAAGGTTTATCCTTTGTCTTGCTTCTGTCAACGTCTTCATTAAATTATAATTCCATTTAAAAAAAATCACACTGTTGGCATGAAGGTAGATGAGAGCAGTTGATTATATTTTTTTTTTCCCCTTCTGTAGGTTAGTTGAATTGCAGGTATTGCTGTTTAGGACTGATTGTAGTTAGGACTGATTACTTCTATAACCCCAGAAGGCAAAGAAAAAGTGAACCTGGGGTGTGTTTTGCTCTGTTATCTCTGTCTTTGCTGAAGAGCCAAAGCATGTGTTTAACAGCTGTGTTACTCTAGATGGGTTAACTGAGTTTGAGCAGCACTACAAAATAACCATCTGCAACTGTCCATGTGGTTTGAATGCCCCCTGGAAACAGTCATATCAAGGGTTGCTTTATAAATGACAATTAATAGGCACTAAAAAGTAGGTGTGCTCTGAAAACAGGTACATTGACCCTCATTAAGCTTTGTCCAGGCTCTGGAAATTATGAGAATATTTCCTTCAGAGAGGGAGGCTTGTCAGACAGGCTTTAAACACAGTTTTTAAAAATGCCAGTAATCCTTCAGATTAGCTTTTCTGTCAGTCTGAAATAGGGCCAGTTAAATTCCAGCAAATTGAACAGGCACTGGTCCAACCCTGTGGATATGGAGGGGATTAGTGGGAAGGCTGGGGCAGAGCACAGGCTTTTCATGGGAGACGGCTTTGGAGGGAGTCAACAGAGCCAGGGTGCAGAAAGGCGGTGACTCTCCTGCCACAATGTAATGCAAAGCTGTTGCCAGACACTGCCAGAGCAGCCCAGAGGATAGGAAACGTATATATGTTTTATTTATATATATATATATATATATATATATGTACACACACATAAGAAGGATGTAGACCTGTTAGAGTGAGTCCAGAGGAGGCCATGAAGGTGCTCAGAGGGCTGGAGCACCTCTGCTGTGGAGACAGGCTGAGAGAACTGGAGTTGTTCATCCCGGAGAAGGGATGGCTTTGGGGATCCCCTAGAGCCCCTTCCAGTACATAACCGGGCTACAAGAGAGCTGGAGAGGGACTTCTAACAAGGACATGGAGTGATAGGACAAGGGGGAATGGCTCCAAACTGATGGAAGGCAGGGTGAGATTAGGTATTGGTAAGACAGTTTTCCCTAGTGAAGGTGGTGAGGTACTGGCATAGGTTGTGCAGAGAAGCTGTGAAATTGTTCAAGGCCGGGTTGGATGGGGCTTTGAGCAACCTGGTCTAGTTGAAGGTGTCTCTGCCCATGGCAGGGGGGTTGGAACTAGATGGTCTTGAAGGTCCCTTCCAAATCAAACTATTCAGTGACTCTACGACTCAATGAACTGAAGATTTATATGTATATATAAATGTTTATATGTGTGTAGCTGAAGCAGAAGAGATGACATCAGGTTGTTGAAGGCTGCTGCCTGCTGAGACCTTCCATCTACCTGGGGGAGTTCATACCTAGCTCATTCTCCATAGTAATTAATGAGTTACTTCATTGATTTATGAATTTTCTGTAGCCCCTAATTATGGCTAGACTTCTGAGTATTGTGATAACAGAGAACAAATTTTCCGATAGGAAAGGTGAGATCTGGACGAAGGTATAACACCAATACTGGGTGGCCTGTGCTGTGCTTCAGTATCCAAGTTAAAGTCTGTCTTGCAGACATTTGAAAGCCCAGATATTTAGGTAAGATTGTAGAACTGGCTATTTTCTTCAAGCTGCCAAAGATGCCAGAGGCTGGGAAAGACCTATTGGGATGGAAGATGTTCTGGTGTAATTTCCTCTATGGGGTTTGTAAAGCCCTCATGCAAAGGAAATGCAACTCAGTGTCATTTCCAGGCTTTATTTTAGGGATAAATGCCAGTTATCAGATCTGGCAGGATCTGATGAATGCTCCAGTGAGATTATGTGGTTATGGGAAAGTTTGCAAGATAGCATAGGGTAAGACATCATGCAAAACATCACTAGTTCAGGAGTCCATTGACGCATTTGGAAGTCTTGTTATCATTCACTGCTTGCAGGCTTGGCCAAAACCCGTCATTCTTTGTCTGCCAGAAGATTTATAGTCTTGTTTTGTTTTGTTTTGTTTGGTTTGGTTTGGTTTGGTTGGTTTTGGGAGGTTTTTTTGCCGCGCTTCATTTAAGCCATTTACTTTTTAAATATCCAAGGAATGACAAGCATCCTGAACTCTACAAGTGCTGTGAGGGTTTGCTGTTCCCCTGAGGTTCTCTGTTGAGGCCACCAGTGAAATTGCAGTTGTCACGGAGTGTGCTGGTTTTGGCTGGGGTAGAGTTAACTTTCTTCCCAGCGGCTGGTATGGGGCTGTGTTTTGGATTTGTGCTGAACACAGAGTTGATGATATAGAGATGTTTTCGTTATTGCTGAGCAGGGCTTACACAGAGCCAAGGCCTTTTCTGCTTTTCATACTGCCATGCTTGTGGGGAAGTTGGGGGGGCCTGGGAGCGTGGGAGGAGACACAGCCTGCACAGGTGACCCCAACTGACCAAAGGGATATTCCAGATGCTGTGACATCGTGCTCAGTGTATAAAGCAGAGGAAGAAGGAGGAAGGAGGGGACGTTTGGAGTGATGGCGTTTGTCTTCCCAAGTCACTGTTATCTGTGATGGTGCCCTGCTCTCCTGGAGATGGCTGAACACCTGCCTGCCCATGGGAAGACATCTCCTTCAGTAGCTGGCTTTAACTTGCTCATTAAAAGTCCAGCCTGGCTAAGCCTCATGTGAAAAAAAATTATAAACAGTAGCCACTTCTTGAGCTGAATCATAGCTGTATTCTAAGAGGTTCGGAAATGTCCCCTGGAAGAGGAGTGTTCCTCTATGTATTGCTGTATAATGAGCTTCTGGAAACAAAGCTGTCAAATGAAATACTCAGGTTTTGATGCCTAAATAAATACATGTATAAATATCTCATCCGGTGTTATGAGACTCTTTCCTGCCAGCTCTAATATTGACTATCTAAACCTGCAACGTCATATATTCCACTAATGCCAGTGCCAGAGACATCAGATTTCACAGGCTACAAAATCGGTCTCCAAGAAAATCAAATAAACCTCGCCATTTTGGGAAAGAAGTGGGCTCACTTGAACCTGACTCTGCAGGACTCAGGAGTGACCTGTCGGTGCTCTGATGCAAACCAGATAATCTGGAGAAAAAGAGTTTCAAAATGCTTGACCGCATCTTGCAAACAGGATAATATGCCACAGCAGGACAATCCTTCCCAAAAATCTCAGTCTCACCAAAACCATGAGATATCAAATCCTTCCTGTGCTGCAGGGTCAAGGCAGTGAGGTCGGGTTGGATTGACATCGTGCAAACTCAAAGTCATGGAAAGGACAAAGTGGAGAGGAACTTCTAAAAAATGAAAGGGTGAAGGTTTTCTAATGCCAGGCAGTGAGGCTGGACTGAAAATAAATCTCGTCAGTCAGACTTTACATAATTTTTGTGGCTCAGTCACAATTCTGGCATGTAAAGTCAAGTGGTGGTGCTGTCTTCCTAAATACCTACAAACCGTCAAACTACAGAAAGGTGATATTGAAGAGAAAATTAGTGTTACATAGTCAATGTGTCTGCATCATAGGAAAAATAAAAAAAAGATTTATTGCTATTTTGACATAAAATAGTAGATGAGGACTCTCCTTTGTTAGTGTTTTCTAGTGGAGCCTCTGGGATGTGATTTTTTTCCCCAGTGCTGTTCAATAACTCTACCATATTACCTGGAAGAGAGAGAAAAATCATTATTCATATAACTTGCAAATTGGCCTGGACCTCTGATTAAATGGAAATATTTGAAATGCATCTATTAAACCAGATGGATTTGTAAACATCTGGGAAGAAAAATTATACCACATTTCCAAGGCAGATGTTTGCACTAAGGAGAGCAGAGAAGGGCTTAAAAACAGTAATTCTGCAACAGTGTTCATCCAAGCTATAGCATTAAAGTGGAGAAAAATCAAATAGGTGATAAAGGATGCCATGACTCCTATATTCAGCATTAAGGAATGGGGCTTACTAACTGATACTGTTTTTAATTTAGCCAAAAGAAAGAAAATTAAATATGAATGTTAAAAGAGCATTGCAAGGATGGAATCCTGAAAGCATGCTCTGTGGCAAAAGTCTTAATGAGCTGTTTATTTATTTTGCCCAGAGAATGACTAGGATGTGAGCTAATTATGGTGTGCAAATGTCTACAGGGAGGCGATATTTATTGTGCTTCCTGTTTTTTCTTTTCTCAGTCAAAGGCAGAGTGAGAGCCAGTTGCAGGAAGCTGAAGCCAGACGCTGTAGATGTTAAGTGGGTATTTTTAATGGTGAGGGTAATTAGCTCATGGAATAATAGACGTAGGAACCTGGCAGATCCTCTAAGGTTGGAGTTTTTAATTGGAGCTCAGAGGATGTGAAGAAAGCCTAATGTGAATGTTGCTGTGCTGCTCTCCCTCAATTTTCTCTATAATCAGTTGAGACATGAGACTTTTCTTCAGGGAGAGCAGAACACGAATCAAGCCTTTTCCCTGTCTTTCTCTGCTGACAGCAGAGATTTTCCAGAGAAATCAGCTTTATTCAGCGGCACCCTCTGGTATAATTCATTACAAAACACATTTTACATCCAGGATGCTGGAACAGCTCAGAGCAGCAGCAGCTCCTGGGAGGCTGCTTGGCCAGGCTGATGGGGGAGGTCAGACTGAGAGATTAGAGCACCCTCTCCTGCCTTAAAAATTAAAAGCAAAGCGATACAGCTGTGGCTTAACTGTCCCGTGAGAGATGTGTCATTTTCACCCCTCAGTGAGCACCGAAGAATGCTGGGAATTAATCTGATGGTATGAAAATAACACAGCATTGAAAAGAAATCTTTGCTTTCTAGTGTGGTTGTGGCAGTAATGATAAGCTGTAGATGTGAGGGGAAAAAAGCAAGGTTTGGAGATATAGGTAGGGTTTTAAACTTCAGTGTTTACTTCAGCCAGATGGGTTGCATAAATAGTTGGGGTTTTTTGCCTCAGCTGCTTGATTTACCTTGGTTTTTAATTAGTGAAACCAATGAGGCAGTGCCAGGACCTGAGCTTGTTTTGCAGAAGTAGAAGTGTTATCCCTAGTCTTGGATACCCTGAGCATGGGAGAGATGTGCTGGAACCATTTGGGATAACCAGCTTTTTCTGTGGAGGATGAATTACTGCCACAGTTATTACCTAATGGAAGGAGGGTCATTACGTCCACAAACAAAAGGAGAAGAAAATGGACAAAATGGAAATATATTAATTGTTAAGGGCAGAGTAATTATGCACATGAATAGACTGCCAAGATTATTTTTTAATCTTTCATTGCTGAGATCTGAATGTTATAAACAAACATCCCCTTGAAGTGAGTTGCTGGAGTTTTGCAGCTTCTCCAGGAGACTTTAAGTCTGCTGACCTGAAGTGGAATTAAACTGTGCAACCCCATTGTTGATACAGAAAGAAACAAGATAGCAGGGAGCATATGATATATGGATAGAGATATAGGTGTATCTGTATGTGGATAAATCAAACTTATAAGTTCAAATAAAAAAAAAAATAAGACTCCCAACTGAAAAACTTAATTTAATGTTATTTTTTGAGTAAAACCTGTTGTCAAAACCTAATGCAGTGGTAGCATACAAATCAGTGTTCTGAGTTTAGGCCTGACATTAGAGTGTGTCTTAGGCACTTTCCAGATATGAAGCTATTTTGTAATCCCTGATAACTATCTTGAGCTGTAACAGTTTTCAGTGAAGCACGTGCCCAGGAACCTGCCTGGATCTGGACTGTGCAAGGAAATGAATGAATGGCAGCAAATGAATGAAATTAACAGAGAGAGCCGCTCTCCTCACTGCGTCTGAAAGACTTTGTGGCTTCCCTCAATCATTAGTCATGAAGAGCTGCTCCTGAACTCATGCCAGTGAGATGTGTATAATTTATATGATGTAGTTGAAGTTAATACTGCTAAAAGGTTGAATTACAAATTACTCCCTCTAGACCACAAACGCTGGGCCTCTGACTGCAGCTAAATTATTGCAAGGGGCTTCCTAGCTAGGATAGCCGTGGAGACATTTGAGGCTTTTCTAGGATAGTAGTTGTATTGCCAGGTCCAAGAGGAAGGTGCCTGGGAATGGTTTATTGGAGGGCTCAGCTCTAGGGAGGTATCTGCATGACCCAGAGAAATAACCAAGAATCATAAAATAATGGAATAGTTTATGTTGGAAGAAACCTTTAAAGGTCATTTAAGTCCAACCCCCAAGAAGACTTTGATGCACGTGTAAAAAGCTCTCTGTGTGTCATGATGGGTACAAAAAAAAACCAGGGACAAGGGGAACATAGCACATCAGGAGAATGGTGGAGCCAAAACCCAATTATTCTGCATACCCCAAACCTAATTAGCTCTTGTCTCAGTCACTTATAGGGCAGAAGAGGAGCTATCTCTGCTGTGGTGCAGAGAGATTTAAAGAGCTGTTCTGCAGGGGCTGATCCCAGGAGCTAAATCCCACTAATCCAAGGGCAGAGCTTTAAGATGCCATCCCCACAACTACTAGGTTAGATTGGAGTACGGCTCTGTACTGAGACAGTTCAGTGTGAGGCAGACTTGGACCTCTGCAAAACCTTCAAGGAACTGAGGGCTTGGGAGGTTATAGCCCACGCTGTGAAACCCTCAGGAGAGGAATGGCCCTCACCAAAGGGGACGCAGGAAGCTTTTGACAAGGCACAGAAGATCCCAGAGCACCCACCCAGCTGGAATGGCCTGTGCACACAAGAAGTTGGAGGAGGTGGGCACCAGAGCAGGGGAAGCTGACCTGGCATTGCCCATCCTCGCGGTGGTACCCACACCCAAGGACAGCCACTGACCCTGGAGAGAGGCTGCTCTGCTGTGGGTGACTCCTTCTGGAGGTGTCCCTCCATCAGGCAGAGGAGCTGCGGGTGCATTTACAGCACGGGCTGCACTGCGGTGCTCTGCGCTGCGTGTCCCGGTGCCTGAGCATCCAGGTAAAAATACTTTTCCAGTAATGAACAGGTAAGCTGGAGTAAGGGGCCTGCTATTTTTAGAGCACGAACTTGCTGGGGTCAGCAAAGTTTTATGAGCCGTGGGGTGACACTGCAGATGGAGGGGATCCTGCCACGGCTTTGCTGTTTCTGTGCTTGGCTGTGAAGGGGGAGATTGTTATTAAAAAAAAACCTGAACAACCCTATGCCTCCTAGTATTTAACCAAGAATATTTTAAGCCAAGAGTGTACACAAAGCTTTTAACCTGACAGTTATTTAGCAGTTCTTTATCTAAATTCAAATCATAATCTTCCTTTTCCCTCATTTTCTGATTATCTGTTTATCCACCTTTCAATTTGCTGGGTTTAAGAGACTCTAGTGTGAGTTGTCCTTGAAAAATTTTTACAGAACATTTTAAAATTGTATGCACACACATATGTATCCCTAAGTACATGAATATATGGGCCTATATATGTGTGTGTCTTTGTCCTTGTATGGGCTCTGATTCATATCCACAACCCACTGAGGATTTTTGAGAGAAGCTGATGGCTTAGTGCATTTCACCTTTTTATTTTCTTATATGGGTGTTTGTCTGCATGACTTTGAAATTGTCTTTCTTAGGAACCGGAGGCACAGTGTATCCATAGGTTGTACTTACTGCTGCAAACAAAGCAGACTTGTTCTTCACTGCCTGGTTTCAGAATATATTGCAAAGCATATTAAAATGTTCATGTAAGTGTACATTTAAGGGTTATGGCACGTCTGACACTGGTAGGACACTTTTCTGTGCGTTGAAGTGGCTTCTGTGGTGCATGTCCACGTGTCTGTGCATGGATTTGGCTCCTCAGAGACTTGTGCCCTGAGAGCTGATGTGCAGTTTGGGCTGACTCAGCTGCATCTACATGCAGGGAACAAACACATGTGGTGAAAAGGCAAATGTAATTTACTTTCTTTCCAGCATCTGGTAATGCTCTGCCTGGCTTCCTGAAGAACTTGGTGCTGATCTACCCGCCTGTAAAACAATGACATTTCTCCTGTGGTATCCTAACAGCTTCTTCTGGATGCTGTCAAGGCACATCAGATTGCATCACTTTAACACTGGAAATCCATTCAAGACATTTTCCCAGGCTCTCTGGTGGCTGCTCTTTGGCATAATCCTACTTTGCTCTCCAGCACATTGCTCTGTCTTTAAAATTGGACTGCTTGGACCCTGGAACTGTGACCCCTTCTTTTCCAAAGCCTTTCCCCATGTGGCTGCCAGATTAGCTGTGGGACGAATAAGCAGAGACCCTTCACTAGATCTTGGCCACAGGCTGGATTATGTGATCCTGCAAGAAGAATGTGAGACACCAAGAGCTCTGGTTAGATTTGTTGACTTTGGAAAGCTTTCCTCAGCTTTCGTAGGCCCTCTGAACCCTGGCTTCTGTGAGGTGGCTAGACATTTAGGAGAAAACTGGAATAAAGCTATCTTCTCGTGGATGTGCATCAATTATAAGCTGGATTCCACCATCCACCATAATGCATTTGCAAGAACTCTGCCCTCTCCAGCCCAAGTTTTGTTTAAAATAATGAAATATTTTAAGTGGGCTCATGTTGGCATCATTGCATCCAGTGAGGATATTTGGATGTACACAGCCAAGGAGTTAGCAACTGCATTCAGGAACCATGGGCTACCTGTAGGTATTGTTACACCCGTGCATAAGGGGGAAAAAGGCATTGAAGACACCTGGAACAAGATTAAAGAAGTTAGTAAAATTAAAAGTAAGTGCTTTGAGTATCATTCCTTTTTCAATTTTTTTTTTCCCAGGGAGGACTGCATTCTTACCCAATGGACATACTTTAGAGAATGAAAACTTAAAGTGATTTAAGTTGAGCAGAATTTTATCTCTGATCTTAATCTAGCCAGGGCTTTTTTTAAAAGAATGCTGGGCATTTTGTATGTGATAAAGATAGACTAAAATCGTCTACTACAACCTGAAAGATTGGGTCCAGCTTGTCTGAGAAAAATAATATTTAGTAGATGGTTCTCTGTGCTTGGCTAGTGTGAAGAGGAGTTTATCGGACGGTTTTATATTAATGGTGATTTGTATTGTGGAATATCAAAAATCAATATCAATACCAAAAGTCTCGCTTTGCTGCTGTGTCCTGTATTTCAGATCTCCCCACCAAGCATTGGCTCCATGGCATTTTGCAGGAAAAGGCCCAGACTTTGGGATAGCCAAGCATGAACCACATGTTTAAACACAACACAGTGTCCAACCTAAAATCTGTATATTTGGTGGCAGGGTGAGCGTGTGGAGGTTGGGTACTGCTTACAGCTGTGTGGTGTCTGTCAGCTCAGGGCACACAGAGGGAAAGCTCAAATCTTGGCCGATGACAACAATGACCACAACCGCCCATCGTGTTGATCCGTGCCTCACTTCTGTCAAAACTTTTCTCCATTCCTTCTCCTTTACAGCTCCAGAAATTGTCAGTACTCACGACCTCCTTTACAAGGTGTTACAGACCTCCAGAGGATGAAAAAAACGGGTGTGGCTCCCAGCTCCCTCAACACATAACATCAGAATCTGACCTGATAGAGTAGTTCAGACAGCTCTTTTATGGGGGGGAGGGGGAAGAGGGTTTTTTTGTGTTGAAAACTCCAAACAGATTAATAACGCTCTCCATTGTCCCTGTGTTCCAGTTATACTCCTGTGCATGCATTCTGTTCTCATCGGAGGGCAGGAGCAGGCCGACTTGCTCACAAAAGCTCTGGAAATGGGACTAGCAGACGGAAGATACATCCTTGTTCCATATGACACTTTGCTGTACAGTCTTCCTTACCAAAACAACTCATTCAGTGTCTTTGATAATGACAGCAAGCTCCGGGAAGCTTATGATGCTGTGCTGACCATCACACTGGAGTCTGGGGAAAGGACTTTCTATGATGCATTCAGGGAAGCGAAAGAAAGTGGTGAAATAATCAGGGATTTGGAAGCCACACAGGTAAATATTCCTTCTCTTGGGCTCTTCTGGGACCTGTCAATAGAAGACATGAGCAATAGTTATAGAGAAAGTACGAGGAAGAGTCAACCCAGCCTGCACACTTTCATTTTGAGAAAAATATGGAGAAATTTGAATGTGGTCTGCACTCATCTGGAAAGATAATTTTCCCCAGATATCTGGCAATATAACTCTCTTGGTTCAAATGCAGGACCATGATGGGAATTCAAGAGAAAGGGGCTGTGTCTGAGGCTCTCAGATTTGGTTTGCTATGTGCTAACTGCAATAGACTTGAATTGAACAGGTATCCCTTAAGGTGGATGAAGTGCATGGAGTTTGTAGGGAATCAAAATAAGATGTCCATATGACTGAGAATTTTAGGGGATGAGACAAGCTAAAGAAATACTGTATGCTTCTAGAGGGAAATGTTTAAGACCATTGCTGTTGCATTCTTAGCACTGCAGCCAAAGTTATTCTTTGTCAGCACAATTATCTAAAAGTCACTGGTAGCTTATTAAAAACCAAATCAGTTTTTACCTTGTGGACATTTACAAGAAGAAATGGAGAATCTTATACTGGTGAAGAGATACAGGATTCATCTGAGCTAATCTTCCAATCCCCCTATGACATTTCAAAGAATTACAAGTGCTTTTAAGGCATAATTTATCAGACCTGCACAGATCTACTTTAGAAGGAGATGGCTTTTCCCATCATAATGCAATTTTGCGTGGTTTTAAAAGTATTTTGAAATTGTATTTTGGGAATCCACCATAAGAAAAGACAGATATTCAAAGTCGTGCATATGTTGGGTCTACCTTCAACCTAAGATTCTTCAAACCCATTACTCTGTGAGCCTTCATGTTCTGGTGTCTCAGTTTACTCAGTTGAGTTTACATCTTAGCCATATATTTGCCACCAATCTCAAACTGAAGGTTAGGAGCACTTTATCCTGACCTCAATTTCTCCTGTATTTTTAGGTTTCTCCACTCTTTGGAACAATCTATGATGCCATTTACTTTGTGGCAATGGCAATGGACAGTGCCCAGAGGAAAGGAGTCAGAGCCTCAGGAGCCAACATAGCTGAGCACACAAAAAACTTCAGCTTCCCTGGATTTAGTCACCGGGTAGAGACAGACAGCTGTGGGAAGGGGCTGAACAACTACGTGATACTGGACACAGATGGTCGTGGGAGCCAGCTTTTCCCAACCCACCTGCTGGACATGTCTTCAGGCTCTGTGTTGTCCCTAGGCCAGGCCATCCACTTTCCCAATGAAGTTCCACCCAAACCAGACTCCAGCTGTTGGTTTGATCCAGATGTTCTCTGCACTGAAGGTAAGAAAGAAAAAATAATCAAAAATAGGGTGAAATGGCATTGAGTTCATGCTTCTCATTTCTTTCATCTTTTCTCTCACTCCAAGGGATTACCTCTTAAAATTAGAACTCCCCAATAAGAAAAGTCTAAATTCAAGAATCTAATATAAAAATGCCCAGCCATCATGCTGTTTGTAATGGGAATCCTGTGCAGAGGTAACACCACTGATCCACAGTATTCTTTTATTTCTTGTTAGGTCATAGAATAATATAATCATTAATAATATAATCATTACAGTTGGAAAAAACCTCTAGGTTCATCGAATCCAACCATTAACCTAACACTGCCAGGCCCACCACTGAGCCATGGCCCTAAACACCACATCTACACACTTTTTTCAACAATTCCAGGGCCATTAATCCCACTACTCCCCTGGGCCAATAAGGTTGTTGCCACTGTTACCTGCTTGAAAGAGTTTTCTGCCAACACCTTTCAACACCTGCCAATTTTAATAGTAACCATTATATAGCAAAGGCTCCACCTAGCACTGTGTCTCTGTCCTTCTGGGGGACAGGGCACTAAGAGGATTTGCCTAGAAGACAGCCTAAGAGAGCTGCACAAGAGCAGATGCTCTCAGCATCCTGCCTGTTAACTCCTGCTTCTTTATCCAGGTAGCAACGAGGCGTGAAGGACCATCAGAGCTCACTTCATCGAGAAAAAATCATAATCATTACTCAAAATAATTTGAATTACTACAGACAACAGAGGTAGTAATCAAAGGCTTGGGGATAGAGATATCTGTGCTGCTTCCTAGGTTTGTAAGACTGGCCACTGGGTTTACCTATTGTTTTTAATTTGAGGTAACTGTGGTGCAGTTTTAAAGTTCACGGGGAAGCCAAAATCTCAAGGTAGGGTACTTAACCTCCTCTTGACATATTTACTTATAATACTAGGCGTTTACACCTCTTGCTCCAGGATATGACTTAAACAGTTGAAATTAACCACATCTACGGAATATTTCATTCAGTAGCTGAGAAAACCATTCCCCTTGGCTTAGCCGTAACTAAGCTGACACATGAATCAGTGTCACTCTATGAAAACTGGAGAGATACTGATCTTACAGCAACTGGCAAGCAATAGAAGAGATAAGTATAATACTATCATATATCTAATTTTGCACTGCCCCCAGGAACAATGTAGCAATTTAGCATCTCATTGGAGTCTGTGGAAAATTCCACTGACTTTTAGAGAGATCAGATTTTATGTTCATACCTTTACAAAAGCATAAAGCTCTAGGCATCCATCAATGAAATAGCAATTTATTATGATTGCTAGAATTTCCGAGACTGAACTTTATGGCTAGGATTAAATACAAGCCTCACTATAGCTTTTGTATGAAGTTAGGCTTGGAGCAGGGTTGGATGTGAAGTTGTCAGGCTGCTATGGTTCCTAACTCCGGGTTCACCAGGAGCAGGGCTGAGCTGATGTTCCCGGGACATGGACACACACACACCCTGCAGACACAGCCAGTCACTGACAGAGTAACACGTACAGGAGATTTATGTCTTTACAAGCACCACAGCAAGCACTGCTGGGACATGGATGTCAGAAATGGCCTGGTCCTGCTTTTATGCACCTCAGAATTAGGCTCCAAGCTTGTTACCAGGTCTCACAGCCTCAACTCCTGCAGACTCACAAAAGCATCCTCTGGTAGATGGTCCAAACCTAAATTCCCCCTTAGCCAGCTCTCAAGCCCTTCCGTCTCTGCAGGAGCTGCCCCCAGACTTGTGGTCTCTCATGGGTTGCATGCTCCAGGACTTGCCTTCCCTGTTAGTTAGGTGGATGTTGAGTCTGTAAATATCACACACAGTCAGAGAGCACAGTTACCCAGTAAAAAAAAAGTAGTAGTGGTTAAGAAGGTAGGAATGACTGCACTGATCAAGTGCAGGGTTTGCCTGGAAAAAATGCCGTATATGGTTACATGTGACCAGCATCCCCATCCTCTCACATACTTGAGCATTCCTCACCCATTCTCTCTCCCTTTACTCATGTTTTCCCTTTCCCCTAAAGATCCTGTAAGAAGTTTCATGTACTCCCCCAGTTCCCTTAAAGCATCCCCTAACGACTTTAACTCAATCCCGTAAGTTGCCTCAAGCATGCTGTAAGTTTGCTCTTTCCCATAAGCTCATAATTAGCTTACTCTCACTTCTGGTTAGTTGTAAGGTATCGTGTGGATTTGGAGGGACCTTTCAAGGCCATCTATTCCAATCCCACGCTAGACCAGGTTGCTTAAAGCCCTATGGAGCCTGATTTTGAGCACTGCCAGGGATAGGACAGCCACAGCTTCCATGGAAAACCTCTTTCTGTGTATGTGTGAAGACAATCAGGGATTGGGACCCTAGACTGAAGGAGTAAATTTCAGCTAAAACACTCTGTCTTTTCCTGAAATGAATACCAATTTTCAAAAATGCTTTCAGCTTTCACCGGAAAGCTCTAGGTCTCAGTGCTTGCAGATAGGTGCAAGTGTGACACAGAGTCATGAACCTTTTGTCAACCCAAATTTCTCCATGCTTGTTTGTGTTTATAGATCTCTGGATACAAACAGAATAAAATAGAAAAATTATAAAACAGAAGAGTAAAATCAGAGAACAGAAGAGAAAAATTTGAAAACAGAACAGCGAACAGTTCCCACTGGAATTTAGCTCATGCAGTCACATCATCTTCCCTTAGCTCTCTACTAAACACACTCATCAGCAAAGTATCTGTCTCCAGTACTTTCTGTTGATGGATGTGTTGAGGAGAACATCAACCTTCTGCTGCTCCTTCACTTCTTCTCTTTGCAGCATTAGAAATCTGCAGCAGAGAATGAAAAATCCCAGATGGGCCAATGACTCACACTGGCCGTCGGTTTGGTACCACATGATAAAGATTTTTCAGCATTTCAATTCCTCAAGAGAAAAGGGCCAAATGTTAAAAAGTTATGAACTTTGCAGAAGCTTCCTCTAAAACTTAATACTTCCCTGTGAGTCTGTCTATTTACTTGAAGAAAAACTACTTTTTCCACTGCTCCAGGGCTCTAGATCTGGTTT
Source organism: Melanocharis versteri (assembly GCA_013397845.1). NCBI lineage: Eukaryota > Metazoa > Chordata > Aves > Passeriformes > Melanocharitidae > Melanocharis > Melanocharis versteri. The sequence goes on along the minus strand of VZTG01004481.1, from coordinate 123,252 downwards.
AGAAAAAAGAGTGCATGGAAATAAATAATTAGCATAGTTGAGGCATCATGTAAACCAAGTTAGTAAATATTTGTGTATTCACAAATAAACATTGTATAAAAATTGTCTTCCGGCATTCTCCTGCCTGAATATTTGACTTTGTAATCCAATGGTCTGACATTGATGTTTTTAATATTATTGCCTAAATCAAAATGATTTTCTAATTCATTGATTCTTTTCCTGTCTTTGCACAGGGGTTGAGCCTGCAGTCATTATGTTGGGAGTAATGCTGTTATTTGTCCTGGTGTTGTGCGCTGTGGGCCTGGCTTCTCTCATCAGGTGAGAATTGCAACACGTATTCGAGTTGGTGCCACTTATAACTTCTTTGGGAGGCTTGTGCTTTAGCCAGCAGTTTAGACTATGCACTCACAGAAGGTCTGATTGTGCTCTTGGCTCTCCAGCCGCGTATCTCTTCACATTTGTGGTGTGTTGGCCCTGGCTGCATGCCAGGCATCCACCAGTCATTCTATCTCTCCCTTCCTCAGCTGGACAGGGGAGAGAAAACACAACAAAAAGTTCTTAGTATAAGATGGGGCCATGAAGAGATCATTCACCAATTACTACAACAGCCAAAATGGACTTGATGTGGAGAAATCAAATTTATTACCAATCAAATCAGAGTATGATAATGAGAAATAAAATAAAGTCTTAAAAACACCTTCTTCCCATCTCTCCCTTCTTCCCAGGCTTAGCCTACTCCCAGATTCTCTACTTCCTCCCCACCAGCGGCACAAGGGCCAGGCAATGGGGGCTGCAGTCAGTTCATCCCACATTGCCTCTGCTGCTCCTTCCTCCTGAGGGGAAGGACTCCTCACACCCTTCCCCTGCTCCAGCATTCTGTTGTGGGATGTTTCTGAAGCGTTAGGAAGGTGGTTATCACTTCAGAGGTGCAAAGGATGACATATAAACCAAAGACAGGGATCTGTGAATGGGAACATGAGTGTTGAAACCAAGGCTTTTTCTTACTCCAGACCATTCTTGCCTGGATTTCTGTCCTTAATATGATCATGTTTCCTATGAGACATGTGATGCTGACCCTCTGTATTTTCACCATGTACTAAAGAGAAAGAAAATACCTCTGGAGAGAATTTGGAGCAATTATTTAAGATACACCTTTATTACCAGGTTGATTCACTCCGTGTTTTGAACTGGGGTTCAGCTCCCTGGTCATTCCCATTATATATATATTGGTCTGGGCATGGGATCTTTGGAGCAAATGCAGTAGTCTTCTGGGGAAGGAATAATTTCCAATAATTACATGTCACATCTGTGTCCCAGCTCTATATCCAAGGTAGAAATGTGCCAGATTGGTTGGTCCAGGAGCTATGGGTTGCTCTTGACAAGGTCACTATAGCCCCTGGAGTGGTTTGTCTCTAATTATTGATGTCCACATGACTGAAATTAGAGTGAAAATAGACTGATATTAGAAGGCATATTTACTCAGCAATGAGTTCAGCAGAGCACAGTTCCTAGATTGTTTCATCCAGCTTTGCCTCTCAGATAATTCCCAGACATGTTTTGTCTCCATTCCTGAATCATCCGTCCAAACCCAGATACAAGGCCACCCAGCAAGCAACACCCCAAACAGCTCCCCCACTTTCAGCGCACAGCTGCTTCTGATGGAGCTGCAGACACTGAGGAGGTTGCCTCCATCCACCCACACTTGGAAACCCTGCTCTGTTCCCTGGCCACCAGCCTCTACAATTAAGTAAATAAAAGAAAATCCTTCTGCCTACTCTATTTGTAAGCTCTTCCACAAGCACCAGGCTGTGCTTGGGAAGGCTTGGTCATGAGTAAAGATGTTTGGCCATCTGCAAGGGAAGAAAAAGTCAGCATGACTCGGACAATGATTTATATTAGGAACGGGCATGTCTGGAACTAAATTTAAACCACAGCATGGTCTGAGTTGCAATGTGGAAGCTCTGATCCTAGGTCTCTCAGGGATCTGCTGCATGACCTTAAATGAGTCACTCCACTCTCTCTGCGTAGCTTTTGGCTGAGGAATGCTTTCCTCCCTGCTTAGGGAGAGGATGCGATTAATCAAGCAAAGTTTTTCAGGTGGACCTGCAAGAGGTACATGAGTGATGATTTTTTTTCATGAAGATGAGTTGGGTGGCTTGGAACAGTGTGGTTAGAGAAAGACTGTAAAATCTCATCCCAAATAAAGCCTGTGGTTATGTGGCCAAGGCTTACTCTCAGCTTCAAGAAGCTGTCCGTGCTCTTCTAAAATGTCCAAAATGGTGCATGGAGAGGAAAAGTAAATTGTGGTGATTTTGGGGTTATTTTATATGATGATGTCCTTCTACAGTAGAGTTAGCAAAAGTCATCCTATTGTCCACCTCATCAGGGAAACACATAGGAGGGTGCAGACCAGTCATCTGCTGTAGTGTTAACAAAATTCCTTAAGCAAAAGAAGTGACACTGAGGGCAGTGTGGGAGCTTTTCCTTCCCTTTTCTGTTCCTGCTTGGGGAATTTTTGACTATATAATAGATACTGCTGCTTTGCGCTCAGTGTTAGACCCTGATGTCCATTGAAACAATGGGATCAAAATGATGAGGTGAGATGTCATGTGTGCCATCTGCTCATCCCGTGTAGCTTTTCCCTCTGTATAAACCTGTGACCATTACAAGGGCACATCTTGCTCTGTGCTTCATAACTCACTGTGCTACAATATAGATACTCAGACAGCATGTTTAGACAGTAACTTGTGTCCAGGCAGCTTTTATAAATTAACTACAGTTCAGCTTCAGTCCCTAAGAAAGGCTGGTGCGCTTAAATGTGGTTTGCTCATGACCAGACCAGCTGGACTAATAAAACTTGTTTTTGTCTCCTAATGGAGAATGATTTGGGATATGACAAATAAAAGCAAGCAAAACAAAATATGCTTTATATACACATTCAATTAATATTTGTAAGCAGATTAAATCCAGTTGTCTGTTTGTGACGAGATCCTTTGAGATGATAGCTTTTGTTGTCTGTGAAATGAACAACTCTTGGCTGAGGGAATTTGAGTCCAAGCCAAGGCATTGTAATTTGTCCACTGCTTTCACCAACATCCATCCCCACTTCCACACCATTTTCAGCCTTAAAGATCATCTAGTTCCAGCCCCTCTGCCATGGGCAAGAACACGTTCAACTAGACCAGGCTGCTCAGAGCCCAGTCCAACCTGGCTTTGAACACTTCAAGGGATGGGGCTGTCACAGCTTCTCTGGGCAACCTGTGCCAGAGCCTCATCACCTTCACAGAAAAGAATTTCTTCTTAATATCTAATCTAAACCTGCACTCTTTCAGCTGGAAGCCATTCCACCTTGTCCTGTCACTCCATACCCCTGTCAAAAGTCCCTCTCAAGCTTTCTTATAGCCCCTCTCCTTAGGCACTGGAAGGTGCTCTAAGGAATCCCCGAAGCCTTCTTTTCTCCAGGCTGAACAGCCCCAGCTCCCTCATCCTGTCTCCATAGCAGAGGTGCTCCAGCCCTTGATCATCCTCATGGCCTTCTCTGGACCTGCTCCAACAGGTCCATGACCTTTGTAAGTCAGGGGCCCCAGAGTTGGATGCAGCACTGCAGGCAGCGTCTAATACTGCAGGGAAGCCAACTGTGGGGATTCGGAGGAGGTGTAAACTGGCTATCTGCCTAAAATTGATAACCGTGACTCTCCAACTCTTTCAGGCAGAGTATCTTGAACAACCAGCTTTTCAGGGGTCCGAACAAGATAATACTGACCTTGGATGACCTCGTCTTCATCAACCCAGAGCTACATAGAAAGGTGAGTCCTACTCGTGAAAGGAATCTGGTGGAACACTCTAAAACAGATTTGCTGTGTGGTATTTTCATACTCATGAAGCTCTGGAAAGGTCATTTCACTTCTTCATGTCATTTTCCCCTGCATATCAGAAAACTTCCCATATGCTGAGTGGTTTTGAGTCTCAGATTAGATGTCAGAGCTTTTATGATGATGGAAAATAGTAGCCTTGATTGTGTTTCTTCTAGCTGCCAGGGCTTATTCCTTGTTCTTGAGGTTGGATGGTGCACCATAGGGCATGTCCATGTAGATAAACCATCTTACCCTCTAAAATAAAATGTCTGCATTCAAACATATTGGGAACCATTCTTGGTCCATTCTGGCTCCTACCCAGAGCTGGTGATCTGCTGAGGGACGGTCCCATGATTTCCTTAACCAGAAATCCATGCTGTGAGGCAGAGCTGGAGTGAAGGTTTACACCCGAAGGTGGTAGCTGTCTTGAATCTGCTTTCCTTGCCTTCCAGAGGCTGACCTTGGACAGTCTGACTGATGCAAACAGCATAGCAGTCAAGAGCAGAAGCCTGAAATCCGTAACTCCCTCTGCTTCCTTGAAAAGCACGGTTGCCACCCATGAAACCTCCAATGTGGCTTTGTATGAGGTAGGTAGAGACCTCATGCAGTCTTCTCCCACTGCTTCTGTTCCCTGGACTGCTCCAAGGGGGGGAAAAGTTTTTGGCTGCTGTACTGTAGGTCCCAGGATGGAGATAGTGTGAACAAACCCTAAGTATGAAAATAAGTTATTCCCAAGCATGGACATAGCAGTGTCACTTAGCAGTGAGCAGCCCTCACCCTGACACTTGGAATCATGTGGGATGAGAATATTCAACATCCATATGTAACACTGCCAGGTCTGGTCCTGTCAGAGGACTCACCGCCTAAGGTGGTGGCACCATGAAGAGCCTTTCTTAGGAGACAGTCTTTATTTGGTGACATGTCTAATGAGGAACTCACTTACAGCCCCGGATCCAAATACACAAACGGAAGCTCAAATCCCCGTTTATGGCAATAGGACTATATGGAGCTTAAGCAGAGGCAATGGCCAAGAAAATTCACCCCATCCATCAGCTCTTTCCTGAAAATGCAGTTTTTTGAAAAAGTAGCATGGTAACTTTTCCTGAAGAAGAGCAAAATAAATTGGATTGATCGTTAATGTCAGAGAAAAGCTCTGACCAGAGTTATTTTCCTTTTTGATAAACTTAGTGTTGTTCATCAGATACTAACACACCTTCCAGGCATGAAGTCCTGATCCAGGTCAAGGTCCTGCCTCATCCCTTTTTTTGAGGGTTTGCTGTGGATATTCTTATTTGGGTTCAGTGTATAATCTATTTCCAAGAACATTAAAAATCCCCAGCCACATTCAAAGTCAAGGATCTGAAATTCACATCTGGATCCCAATGTTATCTGTTGCTCAGAGATTTGCTCTGTCAGTCACCCACCTCTATTAGGATTAGAAACTGGAGCATCTCTTAAGAGGAAAGGTTGAGGGAGTTGGGCCTGTTCAGCCTCAAGAAGAAACAACTGAGAGAGCACCTCATTGATGTCTATAAATATCTGAAGGGAGGATGTCAAGAGGACAGAGCCAGGCTCTGCTCAGTGGTGCTGAGCAATAGGACAAGAGGCAAAAGGCAGAAACTGATGCACAGGATGTTCCACCTGAACGTGAGGAACTTCTTTGATGTGTGGATGACCAAGCACTGGAAAAGATTGTCCAGGAAGGGTGTGGAGATTCCCTCACTGGAGATACTCAAGAACTGTCTGGACATGGTTCTGTCCTCTGTGCTCTAGGATGACCTCGCTTGGGCAGGGAGGTTGGACCAGATGGTCCATCACTGGTTTCTTCCAACCTTAACCGTTCTCTGATTCTGTGATTTTGGACAGGGAGACTGGGTGTGGCTGAAAAAATTTGAGATGGGAACAGTTCACAATCTGCAGAAAAGCTCCACCAGCATCTTAAGGAAGGTAGGAATGGGAGATGATGACATGTGGAAGGAAGGTTTCTCAGGGGATGTTTGTGGCTTCAGGGTGTTTTTGTTGTCACTGTCTCATGTTTATCAATTAAATCATGCACTCTGGTGGTCAGTGAGTCTTGTCTGGTGAAATGTGGTAGAACGGACCATGCAAGTCTGCATCTGACAAATTTACCGTAGATCCATGTGTCAGGGTCAGCAGCTTGTAAAACCCCACCCTGGATGTGCTACTTCAAAGCTAGTGCAGTGTAAAATGTACAACAAATCCTTTCGAGTGACCTTGCTTGCAAAGGCAGAGTGGTTTGGGGAACTCATCCCTGCACAAGTGTGAGGCACTGGTAGATATTTTCATGTATTATATGTTGTCAGTGTGACACAGACACAGCTGTGCGTTTCTCTGGGGTTTGCTTTGTGTTTCCACCTAAGATGCCTCTCAGAAGCTTAATTTTAGTCTTCAATTTTATTGTTACGAATGACAAGAAAACATACTCATTTTCCAAATTCAAGGCTGTTAGTTGTTGACAGCTATTGCTAACATAGCAGTGGCATTTTTATGCATGTACAAGCAACAAATTTACCAGGGCGTGTCTCCAAAGGCACCACTGATGGATGACTTTGGACCCTCTAGGTATGGTATTGCTTTCCAGTCCAGAGCAAGATCCACATGCTGAACTCAATCTACCCCAGCAAAGCCATTCTGTCCTAGTGGAAGATTCAATCCAGTTTGTCTAAACAAAACACAAACTTCTGGCAAGTTTGCTTTCGCTATCTTGATTTCTTTGTCTTATTGGATAGACAAAGGAAAGCAAAGCTTGAAAAGAGTGTTGAGTAGTCAAAAATAGGCACCAAAGAGGTTGTTTGCTTCCCCATCCTTTTGTGGAAGGCTGTTTGGGAGTACAAATGTGATAAGGGCATCTAGTGATATCAAGAAGCTACTGAGCAGATGTCTGGCTGACCTGGTCTCACTGTGATTCACCGTCTTGTTTCAGATGAAAGATCTGCGTCATGAAAATGTGAATCTGTTCCTGGGCTTTTTCTCTGACTGTGGCATCTTTGCCATAGTGACAGAGTACTGCTCACGAGGCAGCCTGGAGGACTTGCTGAGAAACGAGGATATGAAACTGGACTGGATGTTCAAGTCCTCTCTTGTGATGGATCTAATTAAAGTAAATCCATTGCTCCTGCTGTGGCATGATCTGCATGGGATTTTAATGATGACAAAGCTATTTCAACCAGAACATTGGGATTTTTATAGTAACACAGGGAAAACAAATGTGAATGTAATTGCATAGTCTTTAATGGAGACCTCTTATCCTTATTTTGTTGTCATCTGAGAGAAGCACCATTTGGGGCAATAGAACTACAACCACACAGCAGGACAAGAGGTTAAAGCTACACATCAGACTGCAACTGGTCACCTAGAACAACAGAATTTTGTGACAAATTCGTTCTTTGCAAAGGCCCTGTCTTGTCCTAAATCAGAAATGAATCCACCATAGAACCAAACAGTACCCATCCCCTTCCACAGGATGGCTGCACATATGGTCCCTTTAGCAGTGTTCCCACTTGCAGTCATGTCCCATATTTTCATGCCTTAATGGTGAACTACTAATCTGGTACAGGCGGATTCCAGAGGGTAGACTGCCAGAACCATTCTTGCAGTCTGTGATCCACCTTCTGAACCTCCTTGAGGGAGCTGGCTAGGGGCACCCAGCTCTTCATGACTTCCTTTGACCTAACTATTTGGTAACACTTGCATTCACTTTCTTATCCTTGCCTCAAAGCAGAACTTCTGGGTGTGGTGACACATAGGGCTACAGAGGGAGGCACCTGACCCTTCCTAAAGTTGTCAGACCTTTCCGATATTACTTTAGGGGGCAGATAAACATATTTCATGTTCCTAATCCATTCCTAAACCTCTCCTATAGTTTATTGTTTCGATCATTACCGCATTTGAGATAGAGTCAATGCTGCATCTGATGCCATCTAAGGTGACAATTTGGCTTGGTGTCTCTGAGTTCTGATGGATAAGAAAATTCTTAAGGATCAACCTGGACTTTTTTCTGTGTTTCATAGGGAATCAGATATTTGCATCACCGAGATTTTGCCCATGGTCGTCTCAAGTCTCGTAACTGTGTTGTGGATGGCCGGTTTGTCCTGAAGATCACTGACTATGGATATAATGAGATCTTAGAGGCACAGAAATGCCCCTATATTCAACCATCCCCAGAAGGTTTGTGTGATGAGGAAATATTTGTTTTGGAAATATTTGTCTATTGATTTAACAGATGTTTGTCCTAGTACAATTTCAGTCCAGTGGCCACACAAGGATTTTCATTCTCCATCTCACTATGTTTAGTTTCCTCCACAGCATGCACTGCTGTAAGAAAGGGTAAGCAAAGGGTTTTTTCAGACTTCCTGGAAGTGAAGCGAATAGCAGAGTGACATGGTAAAGAAAATATATTTTACTGTAAGCAGTGACAGAACTTCAGCATGTTGCATTTGGAGAAGGACTGAATTGTCCCTGAAATCTCATCAGTACTGAATTTCTGTGACCAGTAGAATGGCTTCACATCTTTAGACCCAACCCTATATTTGGAGTTTTATGTTAACCTAAGTGCAAAGACACTTTTTTTGTTACAATAAGTCATCTGAAACACAAAATTATGTAGGTCTCTTTGAAATAGGTCCTTTACATGCCAGTCACCAAAGGCTGCCACATGAGATTCCCACCATTTAGGGACAGCACCCCATGGGACCAGGTTTGGAGACTTTGACTGGATTTCTTTCACTTGGCCGTCACCTTGGGGTTCCTCTGGTATCCCAGTTTATCCCTGAAACCTGGTTTCAAGTAGTATGTAGTGTTTTGATTCCTCTGTCACAGGATTTGAAGCCTACACCTTTCCAGTGTCTCAGATAGGGCAGTTGTCAGACTTTCTTCTCTTCCCTTACAGAAGATAAATACATTTACAGTGGCAGAAATGTTCCGTATCCCCATTACTCAGAATGCACAGTTACCAGGCTAACAATATCACAGTTTGAAGATTCATTTCTCGATGAGGCTGGATATGGTTTACAACTGTGTCTTTTGTCACTTGAACTACTGGATTATAAAGACTGTTCATCAGATTGTCACAAACTGCTTTTACAGAAGCTATTTTTATATAAGAAAGAACTACAGAAAATATGTTGTTAACTGTTGCTTTGTAAAAGAGCAATAACAGTGACAAAAAATTTAAGATTTGGTGCCAACATTTTGTCTCAGGAATATTTTCAATCAAAAACAAGGTGTTAAAGCTTCTGGCAGTGGTGAGATGACGTCTTATGTTGATGTTCATGGCTGGTGTTATGTAATACAAATTGTTGGCATGGCAATTTTTTTAAACAAATCATGGAGTAAAACTTGGAAAATTCTTTTTTTTTGTCAGCACAGAAGTTTAGTATTTCAAACACATCACTGGAAGTAAAAGATTTGATTCAATAAATAATGTAGTATTTTCCAACCTTTCCTCAAATGACTGAAATAAGGTATTCATTTAAGCACTTACTTTGTGATAGTCTGAGTTTAAGTGTAAGAAATGTGATGCTCTGGAATTTTTTAGAATTGCTCTGGACAGCTCCTGAACTACTGAGGGACCCAGACATGTGCAGAAAAGGCACAATCAAAGGGGACATTTACAGCTTTGCAATCATCCTACAAGAAGTGGTTGCTCGGGGTCCACCTTACTGCACATCAGAACTCTCAGCTGAAGGTAGGCAACTATCACAGTATATTTTTAAGGCTTTGTGCAGAGCACTCATAAAAGGTCTGGCCAAGTCCCCTTATTAATAAGGTGATAATGTATTAGTCTCATGACCTTTCTCTGTGGCAGAAGTCTGTTTTCAACAAAACATTCATAATAAAAACAAAAATGTGTAGTTCTGATCACTGCCTTAGAACATGTCTCATCACTGCTGCTACTGGGGTTGGGGCTCTGGGTCCCCGCAGGATGATTCAGGCCACTGCAGCACCTCCAGTTCCCGGTCCAAACTCAGACTTTTCTTCATAGTATGGGGTGAAATCTGAGGGCAGAATTTCCCATAGCTTAGAAACTCCTTTGCTCCCCACTGATCAGCCCTTTTTTGTGCTTCATGGGGGCTGAAGTTTTTGAGCTGGACCCCTTGCCAGCATCCTATTTTGTCCATCTGCCCATCTATTTGTCCTTAATCCTTTCCTTTTTAAATAGACTCTCTCTTCAACAGAGGTCAAAGTGATGCATCACTTTGCTTATATGTATCGGAAATGGCAAACAGGTGAACTCCTCAGGAGCTGCTCACGGTGCAACCATGTTGTGCATCCATGGGAAGAACAAACTCACTGCAGTCAGGGTCAGGTCACAAGCATTTGAGCAGGGAGGGAATGACAACAATCTAAAATTAGCTGATTTCAGGGACAGCCCATTCTCAACACATTTTAAGCTGGGCAATCGCCGAGGGGAGTATGAAAATTCACTATCTGCCAGTTCAGCTGGAAAAATGGGGCCCTGACCTCTTTGTGCCTGAAGCTGCTGTCACAATGCAATAATGATTATGATGTATCACACTCTAAATCAGAGCTGGAACTATGACACAGACTATGATGCAATTAGCAGATTTCCCCCACCTCGTCCCTCTGCAGAACATCCAGCAAATGTTAAACACAGTTCAGTCCTGTTTTCTAACCTGATAAAATGATGAATTTCTACTCATTGTGTCTCAATCCTAGGGAGCTTTCACTTGTAGTGTGAACTTTAAAACAATCTGGGGAAGGTATTTCCCCTTGGCTGCCCCTGGAAATATTAGGGCCAGATGTTTTGATCTGTTCATTTGGCGGGGTCTGGGGGGATGAGCCAAAGATCTTTAAAGTAAGCTGTCAATGCTGAAAAGCTTTGGGTACTCACAGCAACAGCAGGACTCCTGCCAGAGAAAGAGGTTTTCACTCCATTTGACTGCTCCGCACTGAGCAAAACAGGATTTCAAATACAATAACTTTGGTGGGTGTTAAAGGACTGACTTCTCAGGGTTTGAACACCCAAGCCCAGTTCCTTACAAGCCTCATGTCTAGGAAGGGAGCTCTAGACAGGGAGTCATTTCCCAGACATTGTTTTGAGCTCAAACTCTCCCCCTTGACATACTTTCCACTGTCTCCACTCCCATCAACCTCCTACGTCCTGGTTCCCAGTTACTGATGAAACATCAGAGGCTGGTATCCTTCCTGTCTGAACTCAGCCATGAACCTCTGCTGTGTTAAAAGACTGCAGGTCCAAGTGGGGAGAGTCAGAGGCAGTTTCATTAAGTACAAGCCTGCAGGCTCACACATCCATCTGTCACACATCCATCCCCCATACAGCCACTTTATTACTCATAGCCTGGTTCTCCAGGGACAAGAAGGCAGATGCATCTTCTTGAAATCCTTCAAGACACTCCTGACAGAGAAAAGCAAAAACCTCCAGCTTCATTCGGCACAGACACTGGGTGCTGAGGAGTAAGAGCGACAGCTGAAGAAGCAAACCAGGGACACATGAAAAGATCCATGTCCTTTGCCCCTCTCAAGGCCCCCAGTCTAACAATGTACTTCCCATTCTTCTCTTTGCCACAGAAATTATAAAGAAAGTGAAGAAGCCCCCTCCCCTGTGCCGCCCAAACATAGCTCCTGAGGTAGCCCCACTGACATGCATCCAGGTAATGAAGCAATGCTGGGCTGAAGCCCCTGAACGACGTCCAACCTTTGAGGAGGTATTTCATAAGGTCGGTGAATGAAGCAGTTGGTGTAGTTCCTTCGTTTGTTCTTGGCAAGGAAGCATTTTTTTTGGAGGGTTTTGTGCGGGTTTTTTTGTTTTGTTTTGTTTTGTTTTTTGCTTTAACTCGTTAAAGAATGAAGAAGTTGCAGAGCCCTAGACTTGTCCTGACTTAGGAGTGGTGAAGCAGCCTGGGCATGGGCTTGGTGTCTTCACCTTTGCAGTGTACGTGCATAGATGGTCTCATGAAGATGAAAGGTTTGTAAATTATGCACCTTCAGATCAACTTTTTTTATCTTCTAAAGCATTTAAATGGTGACTATAAGGAAAATTTGCCAAAGACTGTTAAAGACAAAGATACAGCATTTGGCATAGGAGGTCTCTCAATTCCAGATTAGTGGAAGCTTGGAGAATATCCCAGGGAAATATGGCTGTAACTGAGGCCTGTTTAAACAGCTTTCTGAGATATCTGTTTCTGGCCAGTCTCATGGACAGGTACTGGCAAAATAACCTCCTCTTTCTGATCAACCAGTGAAGTTCCTGTGTTCTTATAAGGTCACAGAGTCATAGACTCATTAAGGTTGGAAAAGACCTTTAAGATCATCAATCATCAATCCAGTACCACTACCATGTTCACTGCTAAACCATGTCCTCAAGTGCCACATCCATGTGTTTCTTGGGCACTTCCAGGGATGGTGACTACACCGTTATCCTGAGCAGTCTGTTCCAAACAGACTTTACAAACCCTTTCTGTGAAAAATATTCTCAATATCCAGTCTAAACCTTCCTTGACTCAACTTTAGGGCATATCCTCAAACCAGGTAAGCAAATATCCATAATTTTTACCTTTTGGTTCTATTAAGCTGTGAATAATTTTGAACCCTGTCACTCCGCTGTTGAGCCTAAGGCAGCTTCTAAAGCCACGAATTATCTGAAAGTTCCAGCGGCTCAACTTCAGGCCAGGAGGAGAAAGCACAACTCAATGAAGAATTGGGAATGGAGGCGGCAGTACACATACGTGTCAGAGTGCAAAGATGGATTTAAGTCCAGTAACATGTAAACAGGTTGTACGTGTCACTAACACCCTGAAATTTGTGCCTCTGAATGTAAAGTTTTGCAAGTTACCTTAAAGATTGTTCATGGGATAAATGGGGTTGCAAACCTGCAGCCTGACAAGACTCCATAGCAATGTACCTGTTAACAACTAATGTAAGGTGATGTTTTGCCTAACTCTCATTGATTGATGCAAATTCACCTTATAATTCACTGTTTTCATTTATCGTTGAACCCTTGCCATTGATAAAGCCAGTCTTTATCACTGACCCTTCAAAATAAATGTTTGCTTTTCATTTCTTTCCAAACTTTGAGTGCTGCAGTGGTATAATGAGGCAGACAAATAACTCTCCAGTTTGATTTTCCAGTTCAAAACCATCAACAAAGGGAAAAAGACCAATATAATTGACTCAATGCTCAGGATGCTTGAGCAGTACTCAAGCAACCTGGAAGACTTAATCAGTGAGCGGACTGAAGAGCTAGAAGTTGAAAAACAGAAGACAGAAAAACTGCTGTCACAAATGCTTCCACCGTAAGTACTGGTACTTTAGATGGTAAAAAATCCCCAGGAAAGCAAACCAAAACCACCCCTAAACAAACCCATAGCTCTAGTCTGGACAACACTCTTCCCCAGAAGTGAGCAACATTGTAGACCTGACCATCAGTTTTGGCAAGCACCTTCAAATCAAAGCAAGAAACTCTAGTCAATGCTGGTTACAGCCATATAGAACTTTCTAGTTAGTGGAAGATCTGAACACAGAAAAACAAGGATCTGAGCTCTTGGGCATGCACTAGAGAAGGGTTTGTTCCCTGCCATCTTTTCTTGTTGTGCTATTTCAGATCAGTGGCAGAAGCCCTCAAGACTGGTGGCACTGTGGAACCAGAGTATTTTGACCAGGTGACCATCCACTTCAATGACATTGTGGGCTTCACATCCATTTCGGCCCTCAGTGAACCCATTGAAGTAGTTGACCTTCTGAATGACCTTTACTCGCTGTTCGATGCTGTTCTGGGAAACCACGATGTTTACAAGGTAAGAAGTAATTTTATTCTGTGTTTCCTTTCCATCTTTTTCAATGTATATATATTTTTTTTTTAATGTAATGGTATTTGCTAGGTGGAGACAATTGGTGATGCCTACATGGTTGCTTCAGGGCTCCCCAAACGGAATGGAAACAAGCACGCAGCTGAGATAGCCAACATGTCCTTGGACATCCTCAGCTCCGTGGGAACATTCAAAATGAGGCACATGCCAGACATTCCCCTCAGGATACGGATCGGGCTGCACACAGGTAGGCAACACCACCCACCTGCACCTGAACATCAGAGAACTCCTTCTCAACTGCATTTCTGACTTCAAATGCTTTCTTCATGCTTGCCCCCCAAAAAACACCCTTACAAGACACTTTCAAATCTTCCACACCAACAAGGGAGTTAAAATGGAAAAACAAAACCCTGAGAGTGTTTGTGGAGGAAAGTGGCTTAGTATCATTTTAAGGAGAGATTGTGCATTCTGTCCCAACCAGGAACTACATATGTCACGTTAGTCACAAGGGTTTCATTGTATGGATAGCTCTTTAATGTGCCATAGGGCCTTCAGAGGTGGGATATCGAGACACCTGGTGATGTCTTTGCAACTCTGTTCTGAAATGAAAAGGCACAGAAACACTGGCATATAAAGTGAAAGAATAAAAAGGTTGGAGATATTTATTACAGGTAGGATATACTGGGAAAAAAAAAGTGATACAGCTCTTAAGAAAAAGTCATGTTATAAAGAAAACATTATCGCTGATGTCGAAGTCATAATGTATTCAATCAACGGAAAAGTGGCTTGTTTAAAAAGAAAGGAGGAAGTTCCTTTTTTATATATATATACAAAATGTAATTAAACTCCAAAATGAAACAAAAGCCCCCAAAATAGTAGAACTACAGTTATACAGGTGAAAGTATTTTAAATGTAGGAAAATACATCTGCTGTTATCATGAATCAGTATTTGTATAAGAAATATTAACCTTCATAATTTTATAAATTTTTTACTCAATTAATAGATTTTTCCCAGCTGTTTGTCACCAGATTTCCTGCTTCTTCCTCCAAAGTATGGGGTTTTGCCCATTGTGGGAAGCCAAACAATGACTGAGAATGCCCAGGAGTCTGACCCAATATTAATGGTGGTTTTATCCTTCTGCTTATCTGATAATATCCACACTTTTGCAGTTTTGGCATGCAAGCGTTTTGCAGATGTCAGTATCCTTGTCCCTGATGTGCATGTTGGGAGACAGAAGCAGAGTAAAGGAAGTATCTCAACCAGAATATCCTAAGAATAGAGCTGTGACTCCAGCAGAGTTAAAATCAATATTGTGAATCCTAGACCTTATAAAATCCTCTTTTGGAGTTATCTCTATAACACATCTCCCTACTGTTTTCTTTGAAGTTTGTGAGCCTTAGCCGACCCTTCACAGAAGTGTGAAGCATTAAGGAATGATTTCAGGAGCACTTTGTATTTTATACTCTGTGAGAAATTAGATGAGACTATGGCTGCAGATTGTCTTGCCCAGAGCAGGAGCCTCTGGAGCACCAGCAGCATATTTTCCACATGGAAAGAGAGGAATTTGCTATGCAACATCTGCTGCTGCCTGTTGACAGCAGCTCTGCAATGTATCTCCCATGCAGTTGGCCAAAAAATATATCCCAAGGTGATGTCTACAGGGGGTAGTTAAATTTTTTTGTTGTTTTTATGAACTCTGGATATCTGGAAAGCAGAATTTCTGTGAACTGTTGTATTGGGTGTGAGAGGAAAAAGGGGGAGGACTCTGCAGATCTTGTTTTGCACAGATCTGGCAGCGTCATACTGTCATGGGAGCAGCCACAAACACATGTTCCAAAGCAAACCAGCTTTCCGAGCCATGGAGCTGACAGCAGAGTTTGATTAACCCCAGACCCTGTTTCTCCTGAGAAAAGCTGCATGAAGAGGGAATGATCAGCATCATTAAAGCCTTGGGGAAGCTCTTGGGGGAGAGGAGAGCTTGGCTGACACTTTCACCGTACTGGAAAGGATGGAGAAAGGCTGTGACCCCTGGTCATGTGCTTCAACTCCTCTCTGGAAATTGGTGCCAAGAAGAGCTCATGATGCCCTCTCAGAAAAAGCAGTAAATGCATTTTGGGTGTAGGCTGCCCAAGTCTTTTCAGCCCCAAGGGAAAGCTGCACCTCTGGGAACTGCCGGCCCATGCCCGGTCTGCTTGTGGCAATGCATGGGTAAGGCAAAGAGGACAAGACAACCAGTGTTTGGTCTGA
The DNA here is from genome assembly GCA_013397845.1 of Melanocharis versteri. Classification (NCBI taxonomy): domain Eukaryota; kingdom Metazoa; phylum Chordata; class Aves; order Passeriformes; family Melanocharitidae; genus Melanocharis; species Melanocharis versteri. The sequence goes on along the minus strand of VZTG01004481.1, from coordinate 107,341 downwards.
CTTTTCCCCCCTGCTTCAAATGCATCCTGGAATCTTGGCTATCCTCTCTTGACTTCACTGAAAGTCCAGGATAACTCAGCTGACTCAGCTAATTCCCGCTATCCGTGCCAGGGCTGGAGCAGGACAGTCGGCGAGAGCACTGGTGAGAAGATAAGCTTTTCCACGGAGGCTGCAGATGATTTGTGTATCAGTCAGGCTCTCTGGCAGTCAGCCCTGCACTTTGATCTTGACTCTTAAACTCTGCAGCACTGCTGACGGTCCTTGCAGAGTCTTAGCCAGAGCCTCTCAGTAACTGACCCTTGCAAGCCCTGGCAAAGAGTCACTTTGAAGCAAATCTGTGTAATTAAACAACTAGGCCATAATGTCCTCATCACAGGCTGTCTGTTTTCCTCTGAAACTTGTAACTGTGGGAGATTTACCACTGAAAATTTTTCTTAGCCTTTTGCTGAAGCTGTTTGCAAGAGAGGGAACACACACAGGAAGTGGAGGCAGCGAGCGAATTAAATCTTAGATCCATTCAACACAGAGAATGTGTAATTTTGGGAATGCTTATATGGTAGGGTTGGTTTTGAACTCAGAACTTTCTGCAACCTGCCATGCTTAAAAGCAGTACTCTAGAAAGATAACACTTTGCCCTAAAATTCTTGCCTCTCTTACGTTGTGAGCTTTGCAGAAATGGCTGGATCATTGCACCAGCTGAGTAGGGAACCTGAATTCAGGCACCTACATGGAGGTGTTTCCAGGACTTTCGAGGAGCCTGCACTCATTTTGAGGACATGTAAATGAACCCCGTAAAGCTGTTCTTGTGCAGGAGTGGAAGAGCTCTTACGGCTCAGTTGACCACATTGACTTGGTCTCCACTGACTACAGCAGAAGCTCAGCCGCCTTTATTTGTGCTTCTTAAAACGGAATCACAGAATCATAAAATACTCTTGAGTTTCAATGGACCCACAAGGATCATGGAGTCCAGTTCTCAAGTGAATGGCCCATACAGGGATCAATCCCATGATGCTGGTGTTATTAGCACCATGCTCAAATCCTCCTCAGTGAGGGCTGTTTTTTTGACAGGAACCACCTTTATGTGTCCTTCCAACATCTATCACAGAAGGAGCTTTGGTCCTTACTGAGACTTCTGACTGCTGCTGTCATGTTGTCACCACAAAAAGAAGAGAGGCAATGCTTTGTGAGATAGTGTTTTCTCAGGGAAAGCTTTTATTGAAGCATGAATAAGAAGTCTCCAACAAGACCATTTTTTGTGCATATCTCACATTAGCATGCACACAATAAAGACCAGTTAGGGAGCCACAAGGTCCTTGGCCCAGACTTTCGACAGTGACTTTGCAGTTGTGCTGTATAAGTGCCTATAGATGAAAACCTGAATTAAACTTCCTCTAGAGGATATAGTTCCTCTCTTGAAAAGCTTGAAACAAATTAGAGAGTACTGATAAGGATGGGAATTAACTTGTAAGAGATTCTGAGGAACAGTGTTTTGTCCAAGGTACACCAGCAGTTGAAAAGAAACCCCCTTAAATCAGGTTTTCATGATCTCCAGCAGCCTCTGCCTGCTGTGTTTTATCCAGTTTGATCCAGTTTGATCCGTGCTGTTCAAGTCCTTGTAACATTTTTTGTATGAACCATTCTTCCTCTCTCTTTTTTTCTTAATCTTTTATCAAGCAGTGCTTCATCAGGCAGAAGTTAGTATCTGTCTTACCTCTAAGTTTGCATCCTCATGAAGTATTTTAAAATCTGGCAACTTTGGGCAGCAACGACTTTTCAGAGGTCACAGCAAGAGAGGTTCTTGTGAAGTTCCCCATAGCTTTCAGCTATGGTATTTCATTGTCCTTAAGATATATCTGAAAACTATATGAAGGATCAATTTTTGTAAATAAGGCTAAAATCACCATAAAATTACACTGTACTAAACTAAGTAACTGATCACTTCTAAATTAAGCTACAATTGTTACTATTAATATTATTCCTGTTTTAAACCAAACATTTTAACCTATAACCTTTTTATATTATGAAAACCCTTATCTATAGCATCATTTCATGTACTGTTGATGAGGTACAATGTTCACATCTCTTGTAATCGTGCATGGGAAAATATTTCCTAGATATCAGTTATACTAAATCTTGACTCAGAAGGATGATGACATTGGAAAGGCAGGCAAAGACTGAAAAGGCGTATCTCATAAATGTATCTGATAGAAAATACAGAGACTCCCACACCTCATTGCTTTGTATATATATATGTGTGTGTTGGGGTTTTTTTATTTATTTTGCAGGCCCAATATTTTCTATTGTGGGCAATGAAATTTAGAATCTCCTCTTTTGGAGTGCAGTCTAAACATTAACGAAGCCAAATGCCCCAGATGAAAATTGTCTGTGCTGTTTGGCTGCCACACATTTTATCTCCCAGTCTGTGCATGTTCATGTGGATCCTGCACACATACCTTTCCCTGACAACTTGGCAACGATTCTTTGGAAGCTACTTAGGAAGTGAATGGATCTTGTATAAAGAATGAGAAAGAAAGAAAAAACAGGTCTTGACTAAACAGGCAAGCTAACAGTGTCTTCTTTTCCAAGGAGGGGACACGGGGTGGTCCAGAGTGCTGCCAGCACCTCTGGACTTCCAAGGCTGATTTTTAATCCTGTTTCAGCAGGTTACAGGGCATGTCACAGGAACTGAACTTTAGTTTTCTCACGTTGAAAAAGACCTTTTTAAAATGAGATTAGGATAGTCCTTGAGTTTCCACGAACTCTGAATAAATTTCTCCCAGATGATGGCGAGCTGAGGGCCTACCCCACACGACCTTTCTCAGACATGAAACACCGGCCTGCAATCCAGAGCAATGCTTAACTTTTGACCATTTGTAGCAAGCACCAAGGCCAACGAGGTCTTTAGAAAACCTATTTCTGTATTCCCAGTGGGCTTTTTGAGTATCAGAGGAGAAGATGAGATTTGTTTGCCAGCGAGCCTCTTCGTGCAGGGCCATCCAGGTTACACAGCGGATGTGTCTTTCAGGGCCTTGTGTGGCAGGCGTGGTGGGGCTGACCATGCCCCGGTACTGCCTCTTCGGGGACACGGTGAACACGGCGTCACGGATGGAGTCCACGGGCCTGCGTGAGTATTTGGGACAGTTGGAGAAAGGGGCACGTCAAATGACAGAATTCAAAGCAGCCTGAAGGAGAGGGCACCAGTTTTGCTGTTGTAGGTCTGCCTTTAGGACCCTGCCTTCCAGCTGCAGTCCTCTGACTCAAATCCCATCAACCAAACTCAACACGAGTCTTGCCCTACTTTCCTCCACTATGGTTTGGATCTTGCTTTCAGTCAGTGCTAAGAGCCCTTAATTCAGAGCTGTTCTTGCACAGTAAAATAATTCATTTACCTTTCATGACCAGTACAAAGCACAGGTTGAAGCACATGTGGGCACTGCTTCCATCATACCCTTGGTCATATAAAGTCCCACTGAGACTGGAGACAGCAGGAGCACTGCAGGTACAAGAGCATTTTTGCACATTAATAGAAATGCATATAGATAAATAGGAAAATTGTAGGTTAGTGTAGCTCATAGCTGTGTGATCTTCCTCTACATATTCAAACCGATGTTCTTCTTTCTTATTATTATGGAAAAAAAAATTAATCAGCTCATCCCCTATCCTTCAAAGGGGAAGGGAATGTGACTAACAAAATTGAAATAAAAGCTCAAAAAAAAAACCCCAAAAAACCCCCAAAACCAAAAAAACCCCAACCCAACCCAACCCAACCCAACCCAATAAAACACAAAAAAAACCACCCCAAAAACAAACAAACAAAAAACCAAAACCAAAACAAAAAAAAACCCAAAGAAAACTATTTTGGGGGAAATGTTTTAGAGGTATTTCCTGGCTTGTTCACACCAGCAGAACAATAACAGATTTCAGTGAGTTCCAGCAATGGCTGTAAAACAATCTGGGGGAGATGGGAATTCAAAAAAGTTCTCCTCCTTTGCCCTTTTTGTTCATAGACTAAATGGCAGCTCTGGGTGGAATCGGTTACTAAAAACCCAGACAGATCTACATGCATAGCCACATTTTCTTGATGCTCCCTTGCAAACCCCATCTCTCTGCTCTTCATCCCAGCTTTCAAATTATGTTGGGTGTCTGAAGCAGGACAGTTGGCTATTTTTCATTTCTTTCTCATTCCCTAGTTATACTGTGGCAATGGATAAAACAGCAATCCAGCTGACAATGTTACTGGAAAACCACTTTATTCCATCTTTTATTAAGAGATGGACTGCTACACTGAGCGTGTTTGGTATCCTTCTCCAGGAAGCCCCCGGAGCAGGTCTCCTCTCCCCCTGCGCTCTTTACAGCCCTGCCTGGAAGAATCCATCAGTCAGGATTAAACTCTGCGTAGAGGAGCACCCCACAGCTACACCAGCCACACACCTGCATTGGAGCACTCCTGCTTTGGAACACTTCTCCTTGTCAGGATGAAGCAGCGGGGAATTCGCAGCATGTGTGCAGTGCAATGATCCAGCTGCTTTGCTTTCTGTTCCCAGCTTACAGAATTCATGTCAGCCAAAGTACGGTGGATACGCTTCGGAATCTGAATGAAGGCTATGAAATCATACCCAGGGGAAAAACAGAACTGAGGGTAAGAAGGCCAGGGTTGTGTGAAGCGCTTCACAGGGGAGTCTTCTTGTTCAAGGAATTTTCATATTAATATCTTTTTTGGCCTTCATACATCTTCAGCTGAATCCTTCCAAAATTGTCCCTTTCAGTTGTTTCAATAGATGAGGTGGTTATTGAAGGACTGTGGGATCAAGCAGTCAGCTGTATGTGCTGGATATAAGTATTTATATAGTAGTCTATTTACTCCACCCTTGACAGAAGCTGCTACTTTTCAATGTCCAAACAAGACACTACTAAATAATTCAAACATAATTTCTACCCTTACATAGTCAATAGACAGAAGTAGGAGCTTTGCTTGCCTTAAATACCTAGAATAAAAGGTCTGAATATGGCCTCAGGTTCCTCAACAGTCTTGCATGAAGAGTGGAATCATCCAAGTTCATATGTCTGCAAGTGGAGATCTCGGTAATTATTCCAGGTTTAGTCAATGGAAAGAAACCTTTACATCCTTAGTGGGGATAGATTGGCCCTTTAGGAAATTATCAGCCTGAAGTACTTTCAGGGTCTAATTTATGTGAAGATGAATGTCTGTTTTCCTCCCCTTCTTCAGTCAAGGGTGATTGACTCTCATGTAGATGCCTACAATTCATCAGATGCATCACACCTTAAAAGCTAAATCATCAGTGGTGGGAGAGGAAGTTATTATTCTGATACTCAATTCAGAATGAGTTGTAAAATCTCTCAATTAATAATGCTAGTGCTGCCAAATAAGATGATTAGTGATCCTGTAGTTCCCAATTTCTGTTCAGCTGTGTAGTTTCAGTGACCCAGATCAATGAGGGTAATTTGTAAATGACAGTTGGAACAAGGATAATGAATATCCTCTTTCAGGAAAATAAAATCCAAATAATCCCTGAGCTATTCTGAAGGACAGCCCAAGATTTCCAGGCATGGTCTGTCTCTGGATATGTATGAAGCCAAAGAAACCTAGTGAGGAATTTACATATCAAGCAGAGGGCAGTCAGAAACCTGCTTTTTATTTGGATTTTTGGTTTTATTTTAGGGTAAAGGAGTAGAAGAAACGTATTGGCTGGTTGGGAAAAAAGGCTTTCTGAAGCCCTTACCTAAACCTCCTGAAATAAAGCCAGGGTAAGTGTGACTTCATCACTGTCCAAGACATTAATTAAAAGGTCTCTTTTGGAGCTCACAGGCTGAATATCTGCATTTCCATGTTATCCGTTTGCAAAGTCCACATAATTTTCCTCAGGTGACTTAGATGTTCAGGCATAGAACTGGGACTCAGAAGTGATGCGGTTTCTTCAACACTTCTCCTTATTTGCAGTTCCCAAGAAGTGACATGGAAACTTGCTGCTTCTCACCATACAGATGGTGGTGGTGAGCAGATTGAGCACTCGAAATTCATTAAGTCATTTTCTAGCTTTGCAATGCCTGACTTTGCAAACAGAGTACTCCCTGTTCAGCTGTCACCTGCTGTATGCCTGGAAATGATGCTGTGGTCAGGACAGAAAAACCAGTAGTCAGATTTGTTTGGCAAGAGCAGCACGGTCACCCACGTTAAAAGCAGTCAGCCTTGCTTCCCTTTATAGACAATGAAGAAAAAGTCTTGCAAAGGGGTCTGATTCGATTGGCCCTTGCAAGATGCCTGTTTTGGTGAGGTCCTGCAGTGACTACCGCAGAGATCAATGACTGACAGCAAACAAGGTCTGTTTTCATGTAGCTCTGACTTCTCCTGATCAATATTGTTCTATGCATGGCCTCATTCCCTCTTAGTTAATAAAAAAATTTCCCCATTTCCCCACATACTCAGGATCAATAGATCTTGAGTATCCATGTGCAACCTCTGAAGAGTCCACCCATAACACTGCAGAGACAGAGGTGATCTACTCTTGTCCCAAGGCCCTGATCTTCACTGTTCTTCTGCAGTATTTCTGTCACCATAGATCATGCAGCGGTTGAGTGATTTTGACAGTAATCAAAGGAAAAAAGTAAAGTTACACAAAACCGTATTTGTCCTAGCGAGGGTGCAAAATTAAACTTATACCCCATGGAAATCAAATGTCAAGTGACAGAAAGAAGTAACTGGATGTTCCAGCAAAACAAATATTTGGAGAACTCCCTCATGCATAGGCTGTGATATTACCAGATAGATATCAGACATTATGTCCTGTTTTCCAGCCTTATCTTGATGGTCCAGGTTTTGGCACAAAACCAAGAGGTTGAAAGTTGTTTCTCTCCAGTTGGCCACTGTGGGTGTTTCCAGTCACTGCCTCATACAATTCCATAGGGATTTCCTCATTTGTAGGCTTTTGAGCTGAAGAAGGAAATACTGAATAAATTCCTCTTCTACTCATTTTTTCACCCTGTCCTGAGGCAACTTATCTTCTCTTGGGTATTTCCTTTCCATGAGGTCTATGAGCACTTGTTTTTATCTCATGCTTTATTTTGTGCCTTGGGTGGCCTAAACATCTACAGGTGGAAAGTTGTGGTGGCCATGCTGAGAGGTGTTTCCTAAGTGAATGTTAGTAAATCGTGCTTGGTCTTATGTCCATGCTATGGAATTGCAAACCTGTGGGCCATGGATTCAAGGGTCAGATCCCACGGATGGAAGTTTTTGAAGTTCCTATTCAAAGGATAAGTCCTTCTTTCTTGGTCTGGTCAAATCTCAGTTTTACCTGGTTTTCATGGGAGCTTTGGGTTAACTTTGCATGACATAGAACAGGGCAGGCAGTTCTAAGGCCTCTCTAGACCTTTCCTTGCTTCAAGGCAGATTTCTACACATTCACTGCCACAGGAAATAAGGGCAGATTGGACGTAGAGAAGGTGTAACGAAATTAAGAGACAGCAAAACCAAGCATGCCAGGCAGTCAAGCAGCAGAATACCTGTAGGATAGACATTCTTTTGAGATTTCAGTCAGATAGGTCTAAAAGAAGGCCGTGACGTTTCTTCGAGAGTACACCAGGTAACTAGCTGGGGGGCTGAACATCAGACATGGAAAAAGCACAAAGTTGCAAGTATGTAAACGTGGGATATTCGAAGTTTGCATCCTGTGATGCTTTGGGACAGGCAGCACCTTGTCAACCCCAGTGGAGCACACATCTTGTCCAAAAAAGCAGAAAAGATATGAGGTTATGCAAAACTAGCAGACACAAGCCTGACCTGGACTAAATCTCAGATGCATTTTGCAAAGCACTGAAAAAATATCTAACGCTAGGAAAAATTCAATGGCTAATGAAATTCAGAAAGAAAAAAACCAAACAAACAAACCAAAGCAAAGCAAATCGAACCAACCAAACAAAAAAACCCAAACCAAAACAAAACCTAGAGCCAGGATGATTTTCATTTGCCAATCCAAGGAGGTCAGTGACATTCTTGGTCTTCTGAATTTCCAACTTTTATCATCCTGGTTCAGAAATCCTTTGCTGTGGTACTGATTAGAGTGTTCAAAAGCATCAGAAATCCTCTATCCCAACAGGTAGTTTTATTCAGAAACTTTCCCTTTAAATTATTTATGGAAAGTTAACGGAAAGAAAAAAAAAATAATACAATTCAGCAAAGATACATATTGCCAATCCAAAGAAAGGCTTTTAACCATTAACCCAATGCTTATGTAAAAAGCATATGCGAGTTTTTAATTTTTACCATAAACCCAGATCCCTCACCTTGTATGAATTCATGCAGTAAGTCCAGCAGGGTCAATAGGTCATTTAGCCCACTACCACTCACAGTGATAAGTGCAACCTGATGTGAGGCATCACTGAAAACTGAGGATGCAGCCAGGAAGAGGTGAGAGTTTTGGGGCTCTCTCATCCTCACATGCGTGAGGATCAGTGCTGGAGGAAGCACTGAGACCCTTGTTTGAAGATAAATGGATGAGAAACAATGAAGGATGCTCAAAGAATCCATCTCCCAACACCAAGTGAGAAACATCTTTTTATGAGCCAGGAAAAAGATTCTCATTAGTACAACATGTTTTTTTCTTCTACCCCGTACAAGGTTGTTATTGCTTTGTCTGTGTTAGAGCATGCTAGTAGGATGGATGTGTAGAGAGTCTCTAATGTTGCTGTTGCTGCTGATGTGTCTTTCTGAGGAGAAAAGTGAAAGCATTTCCACTTGGGCTCCTATTTGAAGTCTGTCAAATGCACTTTTAAATCAGAAATAAAAGTGCTTGTAGACCAAACAGCAGTGAAAAACTCTTGTTGTCCTTCCATAGCTGGAATTATACAACAGCATAAAAATATTTCCTAAATACACTTTATGTAACATTGAACAACAGCTATTTGGGGAAATCAAAGGATCCTCTGTCTCATAGGCTTCATCATGCAATGTCAGGACAGATGCATTTTGCTTCACACTCAATCCCTTCTTTTCAAATTATTTCTGACCACCTAACACAACAGCAAAATGAAGACGAAGAAGTATTCTGATCATGGCTGTGGCATAATGACAGCGAGAAAGAAGAATTTTTCTCTGAAATCTGATGGAGGATGAGAAAGGGAATGAAAGTTGGTGACTCATCTCCTTTTGAACAAGACTGTTTGCCTTGTGATGTGATTGCACCAGCCCTTATATCTAAACAAGCTCTTTCTGAGCAAGCTGAAGTTTCTGGGAGAATTGACTGGAATATTATAGAATTGGTGCTAATAGCAAGAAACCCGAAATGCAGTGTTCATAAAGGAAGCAAAGGCAGAACTTCCCAAATTTTCTCCTGCTGGCTTTGGAAACAAGGTGATGGGAAGAGAGGACCTTGGAGAAATAACAGTTGTCTCCAAAAAGAGGGGTTTTGCCTGAGGCTGGGATGGATGATGCAGAACCAGACCTCTCCAGTTGCTCAGACATTAGTGAGTTCAGGAGTTGTGCAAGTTCTGTTTACACTGGATCTTTCTTTTTGCTGTCGTGCAGTGGATGGAAGTCAGGTCACTGCCAAGCAGTTATTTGATACTTGTGTGAGCGGTGTCTGGAGGTGGACCTCAGGCAGTCTAATACCGTGCTTGACCCCCAAATACTCTGGTCAGGCCTTCACCTTCTGTGGGTCACAACCTGCTGCACTACTGTGCAGACACAGGCAGCAACCTCCTCCACTCCCCTGTGGGTGAAGTCCTGCTGGGTGGACTCAAAGAACAAACTCCTCACACTAACCCATGTGTGGCTGAATTTTGCTTCTGCTTCCATAAAGGATCTGGACACAAAATTCCTCTTCTCCCTCCAACAGGCAGGATTTAATCTTATTAAAAGTTATTTACTTCCATCTATCTGGTCATCTTGCGTGTCTTTTAAGAGTCAGTGCAGAGAAACAGACATTTCTTGGTGTTGATCTTCTTCTGCTTTGGGATAAATTCCTGCTGTGGTCCAGCAGTGCCAGCTTCCCTCCACTGGCTCAGAATAGAACCCAAGATATTTGGCTTAGATGGAAACATCTCTATTGCAGATAAAAAGATATCAGAGAGCTAAATCTCACCTGAGTTGTAGATTCCCAGAAGAAGTCATTCCTCATTGAACCCGTCAGAATTATATCCTTCTGGCTTCCCTGTCCTTGGGACCCAGGCCTAAGGCCACCATCACTCATGAGGAAGTTTATAAACAGGTATCAATATTTCTAAAAAGAAGAAAGATGTTCCCAGAGCTGAGGATTTAGATAATACATGGGAGGACAACTTGTCTAGGCATTTCCATTTGTAGAGCAGAACTGGCAAAAGAGCTGAAACTTGACTCTAATCTCCCTCAGGAAAGGCTGTTAAATTTGTGTTCAGCTTTCAGAGACAACTGGCTTTCTCTAGGGACAGTTAAATAGGATTTCCACCGGGAAATGTGCCCACAGCTTGGGGAGCTGGGAGCTTCTGAAAGCAACATCCCTGGAAGACCAAAAGGCGTTAAAGCAGGAACTGAACTAACCAAAGGGAAAGGTCTTCACTGCTGTTTTGTTCTATTCCTCCCTTTAATGAATGAGGAAAAGGATCAGTGGAATAATGGAATCATTCTCCCAGGATTCCTCTTATTTAATAGATTCTGGAAACAGCCATGATAAAGATATAATTTGTAACTCCTCAATCAACAAAGTCATTCATCTTGTCCTGGCAAAAGCGTCTAAGAGTGCCAAGAGCTCTCTGGACACTTAAAATTTAATTAGCTGACCTCATCCTTTGCAGTAAGTGGAGTGGTACAAGAGGGAAATAAATAAAGCCAAAACCAGGACCCATATTTGTTTTCCTTTTTCTCACCAGAAGACACTTACCTATCCCTCAGTCTCCATTACAGTCTGTTCTTTATTTCAGATGAAACTGAGCTGGTTCTTTCTCTAATGGCCTACCTGTTCACTGCAGGTATAGAGCTCATGGGTTACTCCCGGAAGAAATTGCAGAGTTCAAAAGGAGGAAAGCTGAAAAACTCCTTGGCAAAAGGGCCTAGATCGGAGGTAGTAGCTGTAGGACAGTCCCCATGTAGTTCTGCTCTTTAGTGTCTGCTTGTGTGTTAATCGTCTGCACTTTGTTGGTTTTAGTGTCATTTTTTTTCCCTTTCCTTCTGTTTTTTCTCTTCTTTTAAATTATTTTTTTTCTTTCTTTTTTTTATTTTTTAATACACATTATTATTCTAACATATCTCATTCAAAAGGTGCTTGGAACAGCAGCAAAGCTGTTTGAAGACAGTAGTAGCCTTGTTGGGTGATTTCCTAGTGGATTTATGACCTAGTATCCTATTAATTCCTGAAAGACATAGAGTATTACTGAGTTTACACACAGTGTATTATCAATCTACTCTATGCTGATGTTCACAGTGCCAGGAAGAGCCCAGTACCTGGTAAAAACAGAGATAAAACTGGAGTTCAAGTCTGGAAAAATCCAAATTGCCTACTGTTGCTTTCACGTAATGTACATCTGCTGCCTAGGATAATTCCATATTTCATGACAGAAACAGGATGCAGCTTTGATAGTCATCATTATGGTACCTATGTGTACAAGAGGTAATGGATTTATGATTTGGGTGGAATTCAGAAGTCACATGGAAAATTACAGCATGACCTGACCAAGTAGGTGTTATCAGAGCAGGGCTGGCTTAGATGCATGCGCAGCCACACTGGCACAGGTGTGGTGTCCCCTGAAAATTATGTATGAGCAGGGTTTTTCAATAATATCTCTGAAAACAGCAATAATGCTTCTGCTCAGCTCCTCTGGACTAATGTGCATTTCATTTCCATTTCCCTAAAAAAGGGAGGGGTGGATGAATGCCCAGAGTGCCAAGACATAGGCTGGTTACAAACCCCTAAGACACACCATATCAGGCTGGTAGATTGCTATGAAGACGAAAGCTCCATCCAATTTTCTCACAAGGATAAAACCCAGCAGGTAACTTCTGGCTGTGTTCCTCTTTCCCAAACACATCTTTTAAAGATTCGGGGTGTGTTGCCAGGCTGGTTTATCTCTCTTAAGTGGTACTTAAATTTTTGTCTGAAGTTCTCCATATCAAGGACCTAAGGGCAGAAAATCATCATTAAAAATAAAATAAAATAAAATAAAATAAATTATTTAAATATGGGACACAGTCTGCAGAGACCTGCATAAGCACGACCGTGTGTGAGCACCACCTGTTAAATACAAGCTCCAGGGCATAGGAGACCACCCTACTGATTTACACCTAAGAGTACCAGCTAATCCTCCAAGGCCAAAGATAAAGAGGATCTCACGCTTGGGCTAGCCCTGCTTGACAAAACCTGCTCATATACTGATATGTAAGTATTTAGTACATATATCACACACGGACCTAGACTTCCCCACTGCAGCAAGGCTGATCAGCAGTATATTATGGAGAACAGAAGGTCCTCATTAGCCAACTTGGCTTAATCCATGGGAAATAGCAGAAAAATCAATGAGACATTCATACCTGGATGTTTTCAATGATCCTAGTTCAATCCTTCTTGTGTGCAGGAAGCTTTCAGCAGAGGCAATTAAGTCCTCAACAGCCACTTTTTCCCACATGCCTGTTTGGTGGTTTAGTGATGTTTCCAGCTAATCTATCTTAGATGCTTCTGATGAAAGGGACTATGCTGCCAATAACCTTGTTTTTCCTTGATAGCAATAAAGGAACATTATACAAGGATCTCATATGTAGTGATCTATAGACCATTCACCCAATTTATGGTCCTATTTAGGGACCCTAAACTACTGACAGTCCCACAGGGATCTTGCTGCAATAAGGTAGGGATCCCAATCTTGGAGTAGTTACGTATTTTGGAGTATCCATCTGGCTTGGAGTCTAGAGGAAGGTCAAGACTCTGCTTCTCATGCTCAGGAGTCAATCCTTTCTTTAACATTGAAAGGGTGGCTGTGACTCTGCTGTCCTTGGTAGATTCTTGATTTCAAAAAGAAGTGAAGGTTCTGGCCGGATCTTGATAAAAACACTCAGCAAAGCATGAGGAACGCCAGAGTGCACCTCCAGTTACCTGAAAACAAACCTCTTGCCTATATCAGTGGTGACCTTTGTCCTTCATCCTGTGGTAGGATCTGTGACCTTAACATGGGCCTTCTAACCCACTCATGCAGGGGGGATTCGGCCCAGAGCACCATGTCTGTCACAGACACTTGTGTAAGGCTGGTAGATCAAACAACAGCTGAAGACTATGTAGGATAAATCATGGCATCAAATGCTGCTGGACAATATCCTCAGGCAGATGAATCCCACCCGTAGCATCTTACAAAGCTTCTGATAAAGAGGAAGGGATTTCTCTCTTTAACTTCAAAACACAACAGAGAACTGTCTCACAGAGAGGTCAGTGACTCCCTGGGATCCGTGGATTTGTCTTAGTTTGTAGATGAGACTTAGACTCCACGCAAGTCAGTTAGAATTCATTGTGGAGTTCTCAGGAGTGAGATTTCACCCCAGTGTGATTGGTTGTTGCAGTATTTATGGAGGGACCCACTGTGTGTGAATCTTGGTACAATCTGTACTGCTCTCTGCTGACTTTTATATGTGTAAGCACACAGGTGGTTTTGTATGGACAAAAGCACCAGCCTGGGCTTACCCAAAAGTACTGAGGTTTAATTTTTCAAGTTATTTTCTCTCCTTTTGTTTTTGGTTTTTTGTTTGGTTTTTTTGGGGTTTTTTGTTCCTCAAGGATTTGACTCTCCTTGTATTCTGACCCCTCATCCTATGAATTCAGCTTAGTGGCAGGAGATCGCTTGACATTATTTCTTGTTCAGGAAATACAGTAAATACCCAAATAATTGCAGCTTGCTGGCCAAACCGTAGGCCAGCCAGGTGCAGCTGACCAGCAGATAAGATCATACAATCTTAGGATAGCTTGGGCTGGAAGGGGCCTTTCAAGGTAAATTAGTCCAACTCCCTTTGCAATGAGCATCCTCATCATAAAAAATTTCTTCCTTATATCTAGTCTAAATCTATCCTGTTTTAGTTTAAAAACATTACCCTTTGTCTTATTTCTACAGGATACCTGCTTCATGTAGTCGGTTTTTAACATATATTTCTATTCTAAAGTAATTGCATGTTCATTGCACACAATGATGGTGTGTACAGTTTAAACCATACGTTTATGTATATACACAATGATTTTTTAACTATTTCTTTCTAATCTCTATATAATTGCAATGGTGTTATTAGTAGGGATTAGCATTTAGTTCTTTTTGGTTTATAACAGCTGGAATGATATTTTCTTTGATTATACACAGTAAATCTTATTCCATATGATGCTTTATGTATGACAGGGCAGCTGCAGATTTGAGATCTTCCTAAACCTCTGCCATTTGCTGAGCTTCTGGCCCCTTACAAGTCCTGGATGTTTGTTTTGTCTCTGACAACCCCATTATGTTATAATAAATTTGCACCCACCAACAGTTGGTGGCCCAGAACCTGGGCTTCATGAACACTTGAAGTATTGTAGCAGAAGATCCACTTCAACTCCACCATTTAACATTTCTGCTTTGGCTGGCACAAAATGATGCTAAATGAAAAGTCACACCTTGGTGAGCGAAGTTTCTAACTCCTGTTCTCCTCTCTGTTTTACAGCCACAACTGGCCAGATGTACTGACCAGGAAATTCAAATCTGTCCTGAGGGACACAAAAAGGACACTAAGAAAAGCAAACTTTAAAGAGCTGGGGAGCATGAAGGAGGCTGGAATAAGTTTTGAAGAGGATGAAATCTGAGGAGAACACAGCAAAGAGCTAGTAAGATCGGGAGGGACACCTTGAAGGCAATCCGACAGAGCTCAAACCCTCCGTTTAGTTTCCAGCCAGCCCAAAGCAGTATAACTAATGAAGCCTCCTAGCTCTTGCAGAGGGTGAACCTGAGCAGGCAGATGAATCCTGACCATCATCTCTTGTGAAACTGAGCACCAGCTCAGAGCTGTATGGGTGTGTTTTTGGGAGGGGTGCACCAGGGCGGAAAGTGAGGGTGATGATCATGGTAGTTCCCACTCCTCATGAGCGACTGTCACAAGGATGAACTCAAAGAATGTTGTAAGTAGGTCTGCGTGGCAGCACTAACCAGTCCAGCTGCCCTTGGGCCTGGATTCAAACAGTGATGCCAAGTGCTAAAATGGTTTAACTGTTTTACGTTAAGTAGTTGTTTTCCTGTTGTTATTGTGGGAAGGTCTGGTTTCATGAAAATGAGTGCAACTGAGAAGAAAATGTTTTGGACAACAACAAAGAGTATTTTTACTCCCCCAAAGAAATTTTGAATCAAAATGTTCTGTTCCTGTATGTCAACTTAAGCTGAAATATTTTCTTTCAAATTGACATTTCAGCTGCAAATGCCAATTTAATGCTTTTTTCAAAATGAAATGACAGTTTTGAATTGAAACAGTTTGGTATGAATCAATATTTGTTTCAAATGCCAAAATGAGATTCTGCTCAAAATGTCAAAATATGTCATATTCGCAAATCCAGATCTAAATTGCAAGAACTTTTTTTTTTGCTTTATACACACTCATATACAAGATATCTAAAACATTTTATGCTTTTCATCCCAAAGCAGAATGAAAATGGAATGTCAAGATATTGCAAAACTGAGATGCAGTTCCATTAGCTGAGTAGGACTAAAAAATATGAACTTTTTTTCCTGCAAAAGTGGGACTGAGGGAATGAAGAAACACCATTAAAGCAGTGCAGTGCCTAAAATCTGTCACTCTTTTTCCTTCCCAATCTCCAAGTGGTCTCTAAGGCACAAGTCTATAAAGTAAGCCTCCCTGTGGATAAAAAGTTTTCTGTGAAGGGTCAGCATTTGGCCTGTAGGCACTTCCACCAGAGCACACTTCCTCAGAGTCAAATAATTTTGGTGTTGGGCCCTCCTTCTCCCAAGTTTTTTGCTCCTGTTCGACATCTGGCTTCTAACAACCTTCTGGGAATTATTGTTCTCTCTTCTGCAAGGCTGAAGAGAAGAGGGGGTATAGTAATTTAATCAATATTATCACCAGTAGATGTTAACTGAGAACACTGAGACCTTTCTCAAGCTCAGTTTGAACTCTTCTCATCAGACCAATCAAAACACATTTTTACCATTCAGATAATAAATAAGAGTCAATAAACACTTGTCAAATTTTCATTGAATATTGTAAATATCTTTATGAAACAAGGTGAGTCTGACTTCACAAAGGAGCACAGTATTTTCACAACTATTTCACTATCAAGTATAAAACATGCACTGTCAAAGTAAGAGGTTCTTGAAGTATAAATATCTGAAAACAGAAGGGAAATTCATTAATGTTCTTTAACAATAAGCTTTTACTCTGTGGCAGCTTCTTTTGTAAAAGAAGCTTTTGCTTTTTCATGTGGTGAACTGATATTCCATGTGGGAGAAGTTGGCCCTTGAAGGACATCTGTCAAAAGGCTCATACAACACTCAAGCTGTCAAATAGGGATTAGGAAAGCCTTCACTTTCTGCGCTGTGCTCACCCTCTGTTTGAAAATTCATTCAGCAATAAAGTCCTATGGAAGAGTCATGGGGCAGGTAATTCTGACACAATGCACCTCAGTTTTCAGTTCCAGAGAGGGACATTATCCAGATTGGCCTGTGCAAATGTGAGTTTAAAAACAAGCTATTCCTGCATAATTAATGTCTTTTCCATTATTTTCCCATGTAAAAAAAAAATGTTTATCATTGCTGTCCTGTTACATAGCAGAGTGGTTTAAATCAACCTGAGTTTTCCATGAAAATGATTGAAACAAGATTTCAACCCACACTTCTGCACATAGTTTTGAATTCTTTCTTCAGCCTGTGGTCTTCTAAAATAAACAACATTCTTTGAATTCCTTTTAAAAATTAAGACAGTAAATCTGTGGGAAAGGGTAGCAGAGAAGCAAAGTCCTAGTCACTGATGACTTTAGTAATCCCAGGATAATTCTTTATTCTCTTTGAAGCCAGTGGCAATTTTTCCTCTTAGTTTCAACAGGAAGAGGCCAAGGACTCATCCCTGAGTGTGATTACCTCTGCTGTTAGAAATATATAAAATATACTTATATTTTCCTGGTATTGTTCTGTTTAGATAGATTTAGGTTGACTCAGGAGATTTCTTCCCATAAAAACTATGATTACTGTATCATGCTCTTTTTTTTATTACTTTGCTCCTAAAACTAGTGTTAGGATGTTGTAATGAGGAAGATGTGGGCTGGAAGCAGCAAATGTAAATTTTTGTAATTCCACATCAGACTTCCCGGGTGATTGCGGACAAGGCACTTGGTGGATTCTTGGATAGGGAAGCACACATTGCAGTAACCATTATCGACAAGAACCTACCACATGATTGCTGGAAGTTTTACCACTAATGTTATACAGTGAATTTTAATGTAATCATTCAAACCCACTGAGAGATGTAGGAGATGTATTTATATACAATTAACACTATCTGAATATAGTTCGTATTTCATACTGTATTTTTAGCAGTCAATTTATAACCTATGACAATAAAGATCCTTGAAGACCTATCTGTCCACCTGAAAAATCTCATTCTTGTTCGTATATATACCTTCAGCTAGCTTACTATTCATCTCCCTGTGACTATAAGGGACCTATGGAGACCCCCATTCACATATTCACTGGATTATACAGTAATTTAAAAGCAGATCTCAAAACACACAAGCCAGGGGCAGGACAGTCCGGCAGAGAAGGTGTGAGATGCAGAAGAATTCAAGGAAGATATGGAGCAGCCACGGCGTGGCTGAGTGCCCAAACAGCTGCAATGGCCCACCTCTGGGAAAGTTTCCCATGACAGGGCATGTTAATGTGAGGAAGGGGCAACACCACTCCCCACAGCACATTTCTCATGAAAAAATATGAAGATGCTTTTCTGGGGTTTGGAAGTACAGCGGTGTGAATGCAGGAGCAGAGCTGAGGGTAAGTAATCCCAGGATAATTCCGTGATTCTGTGATTCCATCCTCACAGCAGCGATGAATCTGTCAAATAAATGCATGAGAGGCATCACATCAACTTGTACCTTTCTATCCACGCAGTGGACATGGTCTGGCAAGGTGCTGTGCACAGGCAGACTCTTACTCCCCTTTAGCTAGCCACTCGCACACAGGGGTCATCAGATGGATGTATCACTGAGCCTGTGTGAAATGGTGGTGTTAGAGAAAGCTCTTGTGGGTAAAACCCAGCCTGATGAAGAGCTATAGGATTGCTAGGTCAGCTGTAGGATACAGAGAGTTTGATGTACAGGGAGGTTGGGTTAGCACATGGAGTTGAAACAGACCTCTCAAAATGCAGAGAGCCATTGCGCTAAGGGTTATTTCCAGACCCTGGGCGATTGCAATCCCCTCCTCCACCCTCCTGCAGCTGCACACAGTGCTCCTAGGCCAGCAACTACTGAGACAGGTGAGCAGGGGAAGCCTTTCTGTACTCATCTCATACCAGGGTACTCCTCCAGCCTTCCTGAAATGACCACCGGAGAGCATTCCCTGACCTAGTGAAACAAGAATCCATTTTCTGTGCAGTGTAAGAAGCACATAATGCTTTTCCTCTGATGCTCGTAATTTTACAGCTGTTGGTATTAAATTTCATTCACCAGCTTTTTCCTCATTCACTAGAATCTCTCACAATCCTTCCCAAGCCTGACTTCACAACATTTGCAGATGTCAGCATCCCATGGTTCTCCTTCCTTCCCTGAGCATCCCTAAATTCTGCTGAACAGCACAGGACCCAGTGGAGGGACTGCGAGGACCACCCACAAAAGTTGTCACGCAATGCATCCTTGTTGTGCAATTCTCTGCTTTGCTTCCTGACTCCATACCTGTCCTAATCCATGACATTTCCCCTGCACTTTGTCATTACTTGGTGCAAAGTGTCATCCTTTCCTGCACAGCACCTGTTTAGTCAAGAAAATTTTGCCAGATGGTTCTCTTCTATTGACTGCTTTCACTGACACATTACAATTATTCTCTTCAAAGGAATTAACCCGCCTTTTGCCATTTTCTGTTCTCAGCTTGAGGCTGTCCAGGAGCCAGACTTGATAGCACAGACTTCAGGCACAGTTAAGAAAACAACAGATGATGAAAGTAAATACACTCATTTTCACAAATCTAGGTGTCTGAAACATGTTCATTAACATATAAAGAGAAGCTCAGGAAGAACTGATCTGGAGCCAAGGACCATTGCTGAAATATGTTATATCCACATAGGCCTGATACCCAGATGAAAACTGCAAAACCATGCATGTAATCCCAGTTGGTCATGAGCAGAAGGCATTTATTAAGTGCTGGAGCCTTTTTATTTTCTATTGTTGTTAAAATTTGTCAAATTGAAAACAGTCTACAGTTTTCAAGTGGAAAATGGTCTGGTTTTCGGAGTTTGTTTGCCAGACACCTCAGCTGCCCATCTGCTGGGCTATTGCAGTCACGGATTCCAAAGCAACCCTGGAGGCAGATGTCTCAGCTCCAGTCTCTACATACAATTTCCTCCTTTATTTTCTTTCCTTCGTTCAAAGGCTGGAACTGAAATAGCATCTCAAAATATTGAAATCCTGCAGGAAGCCAACTGACCTTTCTCCACACTAGTCAGAAAAACGTGGGCAGGAAGAGTAGGCAGCAAAAACACTCTGCAGGGCTAAATGTCCGGCCTTGAGGTCTTTTCTCACCAGAAGAAATGCACTGTCCGAACATCGCATAATAACGTCTGATGGCAGATGTGCTGCAATTAACTGCTTTAATAACCATGGCTTATCGAATATTTCTTCTGTTGTATCATGGACTGAGAGTCTGGTGCTGTAAAAAATTGCTTACACTTCCCTGCATGTGACCTCTGCTTTGGTACATTATGGCTTTTAAGGAAAAATCTAAACTCTTAATCTGAACACTTCTGGTTTTAAAGGAAGGCCAGGCTCTGCTCTGAACATGCGTTTTGTGACTCAGGGCTGTTTGCAATAAAAAAGCATGACAGGAGCACAGCATTCCTTTCCAATCCTTGTTTTGAGCTGTCTGTGAAATCTTGGCACCATATCCCAAGAACACTGTATGGAAATAAAGCTTTTGTTTAACCTACTTGTGTGGGCTCCCTGAGGAGGTGACTGCCTGCCCAGCCGAATCTGTAACTCTTAGCTCCGCAAACACCATCAGCAAACAGAAAGCACTGGAGGGAACAACTGCGGGTTGTTATCCAAATAAGGTGCCAAAGTTTATTCATGGATTCAAAGTGGATTCAAAGTTTATTCAAAGTTTATTCATTTATTCATGTCATCAAGGTTTCTCTGCCTGACTGCACCTGTCAGGACTGCAACACAGACAGGACAAAAGGAAATTACAACCTGATACTCATGCTGGGTTCAAGACTTGAGTCCAGCCTGCAGGGTGACCCAGGGAGCTCCATTTCTCAAGCTATGGAGGGATCAGCCTGGAAACCTCCTCTCTATCCCTGCTGCTGTACTTTTGTCTTTGTGGCTGGGACAGACTGTCCAACACTGGTGTGTGTGGAGAGGAACCAGCCAGCAGAATGTGGGCAGGTGGGAAGGAACGGAATGAAGAGTCTTCTCAGATGGGGGGGTCCTCCAGCTCTAGTGGGATGGTAGTTTTCATATCCTGTGAGATCTCCACCAAATCACTCCCCATATCTGGAATAAGAGGAGGCCTAAGCATTGAGAAGAACCAGCTTTGCATTGTCTATCTAGATTTCAGTAAAACATTTGGCACTGTTTCCCAGAGTGTTTCCCTGGAGAAACTCTGCTCATGACTTGGGCAGGTATACTCTTCTGTGTCTGGAAAACTGGCTGGATGGCTGAGGCCAGAGTGTGGTGGTGAATGTAGTTAAATCCAGTTGGTCACAGGCAGTGTTTACCAAGGCTCAGTATTGGAGCAGTCCTGTTTACTATCTTTATCAATGTTCTGGACAAAGGGATCGAGGGCACCCTCAGTAAATTCACAGATGACACCAAGTTGGGTGGGAGTGTTGATCTGCTGGAGGGCAGGAGGGATCTGGACAGCCTGGATCCATGGGCTGAGGCAAATTGTTTGAGGTTAAACAAGGCCAAGTGCTGGCTCCTGCATTTTGGTCGCAGCAGCTCCAGGCAGTGCTAAAGGCTGGGGGATGAGTGGCTGCAAAACCGCCCATCAGAAAAAGATCTGGGGCGGCTGTGGCCGCATCCCGGGGGAGCCTGTGACTGTGGACATCATACCCACGTTGCCCAATGCTACAGGGACCCAGAGACTAAGTGTGCTCATCCCTGTGCATAGCTTCAAAACAAATTCCAAGGCAAATATGTAATCAGGATAATAATCTCCAGCAGGGCTTGCAGATCTCAAGGGCTCCAAGGACTGACGGCTGTTCTCCCTTCCCCTGAGGGGAACTCTGTAGCTTCACTTGCAAGCACTGAGCGGTGAATTAAGGTGTTGGTGGGAAGTTTTTCTGTTTCACTTCCCTCTGGACGTAGACAAAGCCCATCAATACGAGTATCACCTTTGCTGCCCTTCCCACTGCAATAGGTCATCCAAAGAGACAAGGCTGGAACACTGTGTTCAGCCAATGCCTCTCATATTTGCATAAGTCCTGAAAGCTGCAGTGCTGAATGCGTTTATCCTCACTGTCTTGTGCCCAGGTGCTGGACACATTTCTAGGAGTTGTGAAGGGCTGCACGGCAAATCCTTCTGCTCTTTGCAGCTACAGGGGAAAATGAGTGGAAATATGGTGTTGAATCCTTGTTAAACCTGAAAAAATCCTCTCACCGAGGGTGAAGGAATACTGAGATTAGCTCAGTTGGTTAGTGCATGGTGCTCATAATGCCGAGGCTGTGGATTTGATCCCTGAGTCGTACTCAATGACCTTGTGGATCCTTTCCAACTCCGAATATTTAGTGATTCTGTGAGTATATGTCTTCCAAGTTTTCTCCATTCTCTCTGTGGCCTCCTGCTATCCCAGACCGACATTGTGTAGGGAACGGAACACCCATGCTGCAGCAGTTATCTTTTTTGCTGTTCCTGATTTGCTATAAGAACTGGTCTTGGGAAAAACCTTTTGCTCTTGATTTTGAGCAGCTCACCCGGTTTCTGCAGAGTTTATTTATAGAGAGAAAAAGGACACATGAAGAGATTGCTGGTCTCTCAAGCGCAAGCAAATATTTCAATATAACTACTCCTATTTTCATTCTGAAACACTGTAACTGAACTAAATTTTAACAAAATCACTGGAAAATCTTCAGCATTAAAAAGACCAACCACAGCCAATGAGGACAGTTAATTACTGCTCACATCTGCAACATTCAAATTCAAGGTTCAATTCAGATGTAAGAATTTTATGCTGTGTATGTCAATGCATTTGGGCCTACATGTATATATACATATACATATGCGTACATATAAATGTATTTGTATGCATACAATTAAGCAGCATCCATTTTCCACTAGAGGGCAGGCAAAGAATATGAAAATTAATTGTCCTGTGTGTCCCTGCACATGTCAATGAACAAACTGCTCAGCGGGCAGAAAGATATCACCAACATTTTCTTTGACCATCTCCAATGACTTTCTTAGCATAGAATCATAGAATCGTAGAATCATAGAATTGTTTGGGCTGGAAGGGACCATTCAAGGTCATCTAGCCCACTCCTCCTGCAATGAGCAGGGACACATTCAGCTTCATTTGGCGGCTTAGAGCCCTGTCCAGCCCGGCCTTGACTGTTTCCAGGGATGGGGCATCCACCACCTCTCTGGGCAACCTGTGACAGTGTTTCACCACCCTCATTGTAAAAAAACCTCTTCCTACTATCTAAACCAACCACCTTTTGGTTTAAAAACATTGCCCCTTGTTCTATCACAACAGGCCCTGCTAATGTTTTTGTCCTGAATCTCAACCCTTTCAACTACCTCATATTTCACAGTGTGATGGCTAGTTTTGGTTTTGTTTGTTTGTCTGAGATCTAAATCTAGCAATGTTGGTATGAACCAGTGTGTCCACTCTCACAGTCCTGAGTCCTAGGAGCTTTTGGAAAGGTGCAATGAGCAAAGAAGAGCTTCTCTTTTCACTCATGCTATGGAGAGGATAAAAATACTTAAGTCTTGATGCCAGAAAGCAAATCCTTAAAAACACATACCTCCAACCGGGAGATGCTTATGGTATGACAGAGACAGACCTTCTAGATGTGATAGGTCATGAGATCCATAAGGATCGTTGTCTAAAATCCAGTGCCTTTGACCTGAGGAGGAAAGGGGTTGTGCAATCTTACCCAGAAGCTTCATCCCAATTTCATGACACAGATCTTTACAATTGTGTGCAAGGAGATGAAAGTTTATGGGGGTACAGAGGCCCCTCATGGCAGGAATCCTGTTTGGGGCTTTGCTTTATGGGATGATGGATATCAGACCCTCAAAGCAACAACAGAATGGCAGAATCGCTTATAATGCTTGTAGCACATCTTGTAGCACCATACCCAAGTAGCTTCACTCGAGGAAACCTGGAAAGTGTTTTAAGAGATTGCTATATCCAGCTTGGGCTGGAAAGCTGGGATTTACAGCAGCAGGATGTGTACTCACAACTGTGAGAATAAACCAGTTCTCTGTTTCCTGATGACAAGAGGAATTCATTTCCCTTACTTCTGAGTCTACGTCTGCAGTAGTCACGCACCAGTCCCTTCATCTTCACAAGAGAAAGTCAGAGCTTGTGGAGGTGACTCATCTGCTGGACAATTAGATGAATCATGAGCAAGACAGGCTTTCATTTCCCTCCCTGAGCTGTGGAGGATATCAAGATCAGTGGCTCATTTGATAGGTCCCAACCTTGCAGCTGTCTATGTTTGATTGAATAGAGCTCATCTTTTTCACCTATGACATCATTCTGGAGTTACAAATTTTCATGAGGGAAAGGAGACCAGGAGTTTATTCAGCTCTTCAATGCCATCACTACTTCTACCTGGGCTTGGCAGGGGCAGGTGATACATGTTTGAGCATAATTGTCTGTGCTTCTGTGTTCCCCATATTTCACCATTCAATGCACTAAACTTTCTGGAAGTGTAGCCCATGCACTGGATTCAAAATTTTATCTGAGGTGCTCCCCCTTTCTGAAATCTAGAAGGGGATGCTCAGGAGCAAATTACACTTACTGTGTTTTGAAAAATCAAAGAGATAGATGGGCAGGATTTTTTCCTTCAGATTGTTGCCTCATGTCTGCTTTCTGTCTCCACTGAAATAACTTCAATATCCCCCTGTGTCTCCTAATGTATCCTTTGCTCCATCATCTGGTTCAGAGGGTTTGTTAGATGATACAGGTATCTTTCTCCTCCAGCAGTATGTTCCACCTAACACACTGCACACAGGAACTCTCATGATATATGGCTGTAGCTCAGCAAGAACCATGAAGGAATTAAGTAAGGGTTTCAATATTTGTTCTTCATGCAAAAAAAAAATTGTCCGAAATACATCACTGGAGATGGGAGTTAGATTATTCAAGAAAAGACAACACACTGAGCAGTAAGCAAAGACATCTTGGAAATAACCCAGAATCCCACTGTGGGCTATAAAAAAACCCCCATGATTTCAGTAAGTGATGACGTAGTGATGGATCAAGGGGCTGTGGGAAGGATCAAAGGGTGTAAGGAACATGACTAAAATAGAGCATTTCTAACTCATTTCTTCTCTATGATTATGATTCCAACCTTTTTTTTTTAGCATTTGCCTAAAAAACTATCTAGAAGGAGCAAAACACAGAGTAGATCATACTCTCCACTAACTGTTCTGAAATACTTTTCTGCAAGAGCTGAAAATTTCCTGTATCATGGTCAGCTCCAAGGCCTTATAGATATAATGCCAGTAATCCATTCACTATAGCTTCCCTGCAGTTCAGCACCACCTATCCAAAGAAAACATGGTAAAGAGGTGGAGAGAAGGGACAACAAAAAGGGAAAATTGATTATTTAAATGGTGGTTGATAAATAAGAGTCATTTTTGTAAAGTCTGATGCAATAGTAGGGACTGAAAATGCTGGGGAGAGAGACCAACTTTCTTCATTCCTTCAACCAAAGGAAAACAAGAAGGAGGAGGCAGAATGGATGCTATGACATGCTTTAAATTAAGCAAGAGATTTAGAGAGAAACATGATCTTTGGCCCCATTAGAACAGAACACAGAGCAAACTGTTCTGCAGCTTGTTCCACACCACCTGATTCACAGATCCTTCTGCGATTGCAGTGGTAGAGCAGAGCTATTGGAAATATTTGCAAGAGAAACCACATCAATCTCATTTGGTTTGCATTTCAAGATAAAGCAGATTTGTCACATGCAGCACAGTTTCCTGAACCTGTTGTTAAAGCTTTGGGATGTTTCAAGCACAGGCTAGGAGATGTCCCTGGAGAAGTTAGCAGAGGGCAAGAAAAACCCAGAGACACTTCAAAAATCGGGATGGGATGCAGGATCCCTTCAACCATCGGAACTGGCAGGGCAAGTGCAAGGGAGAAAGTCTCTGCCCTTATTTCTGTCTTCTTGAGATGTTCACCTATTGACTTTGCTTGCAAGCCATAGCTCAAAGTCTCACTGAAGGATGGTGCATGTCTGAGGACCACAGGGTTTGGAAAATAAATCTAGAGGAGCCTGGAGATTGTTTTGGTCCCTTATAATACAAACACAAGTTTCATTCGCACTGTTTCAATCTCCCCAACATTATGAGACTCTCTGCAGCTCCTGTCATATCAGTTTACTTGTCTGAGAGTTTTTCCCACATGGTTTCCCTCTCTTTTTTCTCTTACTGCCTCTCTGCCATGAGCCCCAGCAGCCCCCCCATCAGGCATTGTTTTCTCCCCAACTTATTTGTGTTATCTTCTCTCAGAAGACTCTGCAGAAGACCCTTATCACCAAAGTCACCCCGTCTATATCCTGTGGCGATAGCTGCTCGTGCTGGGAGTCTCCACCATATCTGCCACTCCAAGTGATGTACAACATCTCTCAAGGGTTCCATGAATGTCTTTTTGCATCATTATGTGCATTTTGCTTTCTTGTTCAATTTGCGGGCACTGTCTGCCTTGGCTTCAAGCAGTGTTTGAGGACCCTGGCACCGAAGAGTAATCAGACGAGCTGGCCACACCTGGTTTGGTGAGTGTGGAGCATCCCATGGGAACTGGACATGCATTTTTGCCCTGCCATGTGTACCTGAGGAAGGTTATGGTTGGTACCAAAGTGGACTGACACAAACCTAGTCTGTGGAAATGCCGAGAGCAACATCTTCTTTGAGTCCAGCTAAAGTCACAGTTCCTGAGACCTGCAGGCACCGTGTGACGAGGGCTGAGATGGGACAGGAATCACAGCTGACCTGCTGACCAGGACAACTTCACCGTTCTGCTCACCACCTGCATCAGCACCAGCGTGTGAGGCATCACCCCAGCAACAAGCTTCCCTCAACCACAGCAGCAGAAACAGAAAAAGAGTGGCTACAGAAAAAGAAGAGGCTATAATCAGAGACAGAGGAAATGGAGCATAAATATCAAACTTTGTTCAGGCTGGGAAAATATAATTTATAATTAAAGATGGGCATCTTGTTGACAAGATACGACTTATTTTAACTGTGAGGTGGGCACATGGTCAACTTCTAATCTTTTGCAAGTTATTAAAACCAGCCAGTTCTCTTCCTGGCTGGTTTGTTGGGGTGGTCTTTTTGGTTTTTTTTAGTGTAACTTCTAAAAAAGCAACTGGGCTAACATCAGCTCAAAATAATGATGCTTATACTGGCAGTGATGTCTTGGAGCATCTCAGTAGCTGGGAATTTTTTCTTTCTATTCATACACTGCTGCTTGTCTCCATGCCAGCCCCACCAACCAAGCCTGTTTCCCTCTCCCATGGAAGAGTGGGAATCCTGTGACGCTCAGAAGGGAAGGAGAAGGCCCAGGGTTGACTTTGTAGAACCAGAACTGGCCTGTGGGGTTTGTTTCAGTGGGATTTGCTGGCTGCCACATCCTGCTGCCTCTGTAGAGAGGCGTGTAGGATTTGTGCATGGCAGATACCATCAGAGATTATCACAGGACTGGTGCTTGTAACCAGTTCTGGTGGCAAGATCCTACAAGTTTTCAAGGTGTGGTGTCCCTCCTAGTATCCTCAGGTTGTTTCATGGGTTATGCTTGGGAGCATCAATGCTGTCAGATAACCCAGCTCCCCAGAGTCGATCACACTGAGGGTGAGCTCTCCCAAGGGCACCCTTTCCCACAAAACCAGCTTGTTCCCTCCAAGCTGGGTGTAGTTCTGGGGTTTCCTTCAGGGCCTGCATCAGGTTGGGTTGCTTCTGCTCCACACAGTCCTCCCACACTATTCCACAGCAGATTTGGACACTGTCCCCACAATATTCAAGGTATTCTCAAAGGGACCTAGCAGTGGAACCACAAATTCAGGGCTGTGGGAGAACCATCCAGAATTAGATATCTGAGTGATACATGCCGGGAAATGGTCAACTTGCTCTAGAGAAGGGACAGGTCTGCATGGATCCAGCCAGGGATCCCTCCCTGGGATAAATAACTTTACTGGGAGAGATGTAGCTGGAGAAGCATCAGCACTCAGGTGTCACTGGGTATCAACCATTGGTTGATCCAGGTTTCTGCAGCTCAGACATCAGAGACAGACATCTAACAACAGAAGCATCTGTGTGAATAATTTCTTCTGCTTCCATGTAAGTCTGAAACTCACTGTCAGGAGACTTCCTATCCTTTCTGTGGCAGGCCATTTTCCTTTAACTACCCGCCTGGAAATTACAACTGGCCCCACATCTCTGAGCAGCATGAATGCAGCCATCCTCCCGGCTTGGCTGCTGTGACATCCAGTTGGCCACCAGGTTGCCCTGGCGTGACTACAGGAGGGGAGACAATATCTCCTTGGTGACCTCCCTCTGTCAGTCCCAGCCTAATAAGATAGCACGGACCGTGAGGGAGGTGCAGCTTGGGTGGGAGATGGACATCAACACACCGGTGTCGAGCTGATGCCAAACCAAATAGCACGGCCATAGGCATGAGGCACGGTGCCACGAGATGGAGCGATAGTGGACTCCTACTTCAGGCACAGCACAGGGTTGTTGGGGCTTTCAGGCCACATGCTCACTCGTTGATACTGTGCTGTGTTTTTTGGACCACCCGTGTCCCATTTAAGTGCTATTCTGAGGTCCTCAATAGGGTTTTGGAGCTGCTGTACACAAGCAAACTCCTCCAGATCTGCGTCTGTTGCCAAGACAAGTCAATGAGAAACAGTTCACCTACTAACTGTTAAACCATTTGGCCTTTAAAAAATATGCATATATGGCTATACATGTTCATTATCACACATGACATCATTACGAATATGTATCACTCTTGTTTACTTCTTTGCCATAATGTACACATTACTTTTAAATTGATTATCCTTGTTATATTCTTACTGCAGTAACACGTGCAAAATGTAATCATTGCAACGTTTAGCAAACCACATCTTTAACATCTGTCGACATTTTTATCTTGGATGTCTCAGTATGGTGCAGATCTGAAGTAACCCTGTCAGGAGCTGGTGTGCTAAAGAGAATGAACAGTAACCTGTGGCAGAGGAGCAAACCCTGGAGCAAACCCTGGAGCCAGCACATGTTTAGCAGAACCCACAAAGCCGTTTGGCACATGGTGTTAAAGGACATGGTTTTTATCTGATTTTAATAGACAGATACAGGAAAGTTGGACAGAATTGACACTGCCCAGCAGAAGAGAATCAGTACTCTGTTTTCTTTTTATGGTCCATCCAAATTCCTTGTCCATAATGGCAGATGTCAGTGCAAAGAGGAGAAAACACACAATGCTGAAGGCAAAACTCTCCTCCAGGTGGGAGGTCACTCAGTTGAGATACTCTTCATGCATCCAGGGAAGAAGATTCGCAGTGATCCCTGGGAAGCTTGCTTTGGTCTCTGATGCTTGCGGGAGCTCCCTGGTGGGGTGGCCGAGGCAGGGCTGTGTCCTGCCTGGTGAACCCAACATTCAGTTTTGTCCTGAGACACCCACCGAGGAGCTGGCCAAACTCTCTCAGAGGTTTTCACTGCTGCAAAATATCATGCAGAGGCCAATGCACCCTTTCCCTGGCACCAGGGCACGTCTAAGCAGAAAAAAAGACAACACAGGCAATGCGCAGGTACCCCACCGGTTTATGCAAGTGCATTACTTCTGAAATAAAAGAGGGCTTCACATCCAAGGAAAATAAAGAAAAATCCATCCCACTGCCCTTTCTGGAAGGCATTGACATTATTTCCCATTCAAGCATTAAATTGAATTTATCCTTTCCCCCAAGGGTGCATTTGGTCATCTCACTTCTGTGCCGCAGAGACACGACTGAGCTGTTGGGAAACCAAACATACATGTTGTCCCTACTGCGAAGTTCCCTCCCATATACCCTTTTCCTATGCATCCCATTCTGCACGGACTTGGAGTTTAAGGTTTGCAGCTTTCTCAGTGCCCCTGATTCACTCCATCCCCTGGGAATATGCAAGCTGACAGCTGTGGGACAGGCACGGATGACTTCAGAGACAAGCACGTGTCTGCAAAGCCTGCAGAGGGGATCTTTTTGTGGAATTTACAGACTGTTTCATGTGTCAATACAAGGGGAGCATAATTACCAGCTGAGAAACTGCAGGAAATAAGCCAAGACTGAATGAACGAAATGGAAAATAAAGAGAAGCGCAGAGGACACACACATTTTAAAACAATTACGGAGGTATGTATTCACAGGCTCGTGGGAGCCTGGGAGTATATAAGAGATCGTGACTGCAAAGGAATGAATTCACGGACCAGTCTATGGGGAGTACTTTTTTTTCCCTGTGACTTCAAACTTCTCTCGGAGCTCACAGAGTTTTAGTCAGCTGGCATGCAATAGAGGTACGACTTCCCTAAGGAAACTCTTCCTTGACTTGCCCTGGA
This sequence comes from Melanocharis versteri, assembly GCA_013397845.1. Classification (NCBI taxonomy): domain Eukaryota; kingdom Metazoa; phylum Chordata; class Aves; order Passeriformes; family Melanocharitidae; genus Melanocharis; species Melanocharis versteri. The sequence goes on along the minus strand of VZTG01004481.1, from coordinate 77,391 downwards.
AAAGCTGCTGGGAGAGTCTGTGAGACAGAAGGCTGCAAGCAGAGGTGAATCCTGCTCCTCCTTCTCCTCCAGCCTCAGAGCAGGTACGTGGAGATGCGTGTGAACCTGGGAGCATGCTGGAAAGTTGAGCTTTTGACTGCAGGAGAGATGGGGGCTCTGGTGACTTAGAGCTGCAGCCTTTAAAAGTAACACGGATGAGGAAGGTACTGTATAAATAAAATATACTGTGTTTATGGATAGGCTGAGGAACTGGCTAAACACACTGTGTAGATGTCTCTATCCACACAGCTGTATATTTAACCCATCAGAGACTTGCATTGCAGCATGTCAGATCCCTTATGTTAAGGAGGCACTGACTAGTTTAGAACAATGCAGTTGTCATACGCCGGGTTTGTTATTATTCTCTGTGTTTACAGTAATGAAGATGGGGACACGTCTGGGGTATTTTTTCTTTCTTTACAGGACTTTAGTCTGTTCGTGGAATTGCTGCATTATAGTGCTCTGAACCAGGAGCGCTGCAGAGATCAGCCTTGTACACTGATTTAATGCCACTCGCCCGGCTTCTCAACACTGAATCTTAACGCAGCCTCGGGCAAATCACACAGCCCCCGGGTAAAATGGGCAAAAGGCTGCTTGGCTCCTCTGCTCCTCTTACTGTCAGCACTGTCATTGAGCTCTCCCTGCTGGAGCACGAGGTGTGAGATGGCAGCATTATTGTGCTACTCTTAAGATCCTGACAGCTTGAATGTCACCTTGGGTGAACAATGACTTACTGAGAGGGTTTTGCTGCATCTGGATGGTTAGCACAGGAATTAACACTTAGACAGTATTTGGAACTGATAAAGTTTTAGAAAATCCTAATTTATATAAAAGTCACAGATAAATTTATAAAGCCAAACCCTGTTGTATTTTGATAAGAGTATTTCTGATGAAAGTGCAGCTATGTTTCCTTAAATAGAATCAAAAGTTAGGTTTTCCACAACAGCAGAAATTTGTTTGTGGGGTTTTTTTACAAAGATGCAATCTTTTCAACTTTAAAATCAACTTATTACTCTAAACTGGTGAAATCCTGTAATTCTCAATAATAGAAATTCACAACAAGCAATCTGTTTTTAAAGCATATATTTCAATTTCAGTGATTGTATCTGTGCTTTACCCTTTATTAATATAATGATGGATGGATTCATGGGGGGGTTATCAGTATCATGCAATCAGATCTATCAGAAATAACTATCCTCACCTCATTTTTTCTCTTGTTGGATCACATAAATTAAATAGACCTTTTCCCAGATACTGACTCCACTGTCAGCTGAAACAAATTGCTGAATTAAAAGCCTATTTTTCTCTCTTTTTGCTACACTAAGATAATATGAGAAATTATTATGTTTTAGTTCCTGAATTTGAGTTTCCCCAGGAACTTTGTTTTCCAGGAAGATAGTTTGTTTTCATGGTCAGATAGTTTAATCTGCAAATCACTTTCTGCTGATATAAGTGTTTGCATTTTCCCATCTCCTACTGTCCCCTCACCCATCCCCTCACTCAGCAAGTCTTCAGCCTGGTGGACTTCATGCAATTGTTGTTTTATTTTCTTTTTCTTTCCTGGAGAGAGGCGTAGGGAAAAAAAAGGTGAATAAAATAAGGAATCTGGCTAAACTCCATGTATCCAATTATTTGGAAATGTAAATTTTTGGTGGGGAAATTCTGTTGGCTAAACACCTGATACAGGTGCAAGTGGAGAGAAGACGACAGTGAGAGAAACGAGGAAGGCAACAGCATCAAAAGACAGGAGAAAAGCCATGTTGGGTTTAGAGGAAATGTAGGAGTCCTTATTTTGGTATGCAGACTTGACTTGGCTGTGATTTTAATGAAGCAAAGTCCTGAGCAGCAGAATCAGTGCATGCCCTTCCCTCCTGGTTTGGCATTTGTTTCTGTCCAGGCTCTTCTTCACAGTTCACCTGGCACAACTGTTTGGTCACTTGGTAAAACAGCTTGAGGAACTGAGCTGGCTTTTTAAAAAGCACAACCAACAAAATCTCTGCTATTTTTATCCCTGCAAATCCAAACTTCCCAAAGTGCTCTGAACATCCATGTGTAGAAAATGCAAAGCTGCAGTCATCCTGGTCACTTGTTGCTCTTCATTACAGGCATGATATTAGTACTCCATCGCTAGATTAAATCAATACATCCCATTGAAAAAATATATATTTTTTTTCTCGTGGAGGCCTCAAATGTTTGAGGTTTTCCTTGCGAAAGTGTCTGTGCATTGCAAGTGCTATTGCACGCTGCTGACAAGGCAAACTCTAAACACAGAGCATCCAAAAGGAATTTAAACCTCTGGACACCACAGCAGTCCCCAGCTTCCACATGAGTTCCCTGTTCACCCCCTCGGGTTGCAGGTAGAGACCTTGACTCCAGGAAGCATGCCAAAATCAGCACTGCAGCCAGCTCTGGACAAGGGAAGCTCAAGACACATCGTGCTTGAGGGAAGGTGGTCAAAACTACTCTGACAAGAGCCCAGTCAAGGGGAACCTGTCTGGGGTTGTGATAATCTCACTGACTGCTCCCTTGAGAGCTTAACATGGATTTTTCTACCCATTGCACCTGATCATGCCCTCTCCTATTATTTTTTCATAGTATTGTCATGGCTAGACCAGCAACCTGGTCTGTAGGAAAGTGTCCCTAACCATGGCAGAGGGGTTGGAGCCAGAGGATCTTTAAGGTCGCTTCCAACCCAAATCATTCTGTGATTCTATGATTCTGTGAACTATGCCTCTCATTTCAGGGTGCATTGCAAAGCAAATGAGGTGTTAAGAGCCCAGCTCTCTGGCATATTATTTCAGCCATGGGAAAATTGCACTGCAACAGTTCAGGCTTGTGGCACTGGGAGAAAGCAATGGGAAAACCTGTGTAAAGGTGGGTTTTCCAGTAGCAGTACTTAATTAGCAGAAGGAAGTGAGGAAACCCACAATTAGACAGCTGCTTCAACCCTAGAGGGCAGCACAAAATAATAAATACAAACCTGAACTCAGAAGCCACCTGAAATCATCTTCTGCATGACAGAAGCATGTCTATCAGGGTAGTTTCCTGTTGTGGCTAATATTCTCAGCTTAATTGATTGGATCTAAACAGAAACCACTTCCATTTGAGGGCTCTTTCTACATGATGCCAGGCACACTGCCCAGCATGAGCATCTGGACTTCATTGGGTGGCCTGGATATCATCTAGGCAGCATCTGGAACCACACAAACCCATTAGATGCCTTGCATCTTCCTTTTCCCACCAGAGGGAGGTCATAAGTGTAGTAGGCTCAGAGATGGGTTAATCTATTGCACTGCTTGTGTCCATCTCCATATCAGATGATGATCTGGTGCCAGCTTTCGCATGTGTTGACCTCTGTGCTCCGTTTGAAATCTAACCACAATTGTTTTTACCTTCAGAACCATGAAACTGAACATCATCTTCTTGCTGGCAGTGGTGAACACAGGAACCTCTAACTATCATCCCATAGAGGGGACATCCTGTGAAATGGTAAGGTGGGATCCCTACTCAGGCCCTTTGGGATCTGGAGTGATGCTGGGACACCCTTGTCACAGGCACTGTACAAACAGCCATAGTCTCTGAAAAAGGAAATCTCCCAGAACCAGACTTTCTGTGGTGGCAGAGGTGGGATTTGCAGGGTTAGGGGGTGGGTAGCGGGCAATTCTCAGGCTCTGCCCTTTTTATAATGACAGCACATAAAAGGGATGGAGGAGGGGTGAGGTGGGAAGAAGGGTCATTATCTCAATTTTTTTTTTTTAAAGGGGAGCTGGTTAAAAGAAATTTGACCTGATTTCCCTAAGACCATAGAGGGGCTCTGGGACTGAGACAGAGAAAAGACTTAGACCTAGAATCAAATCCTTTCTATCAGGCCTAAGTTCTTTGTGCTTTAAATGAAGAATCTTCTGTGAAATATATCTATACCAGCCCTTTTGTAATAGCAGGGACACTGACCTCCTCTGCCCTGATGCAACATTGCTGCCAGGAAAGTTGCACCTGACTTCTGCTGGAGGAAAAAAAATGTGCCAAAGCCTCTTGCTCTAGTACAAAATTTTCTCCTTGGATTTTTGCAAGCACCTGGTACGATATTATAAATGTTATTTAGAGCTGAACTTTCTCCCTTCCCTATCACAGTGTTTCTTACTGTAACAGGCTTTTAAAAATACCTTTTTTTCCTGAATATTGAAGCTGCTCAGCACAAATCTTCAAGAATTTCCAAAATAGGAAAAAAAATTATTTGCTAGCTGTACACAACTCCCTTATGGGACTCATTCCATTCTTGCCCACCCTGCTGTGTTGCTGCACTTCCTGAATTCCAAAGAAATTAAAAGCTAGTTTCTATAGGACGACACTGGGAAGGTGACTGAGTAGCTCAGTTCATTGGCTGGAGAGGGAAGACTGATGAAGCTTGGGTCCCATGTATCACAGTCACATGAAGGCTGGGCAAGACACACAATAATCCAAGCAGATTTGTCCCATTCCATTTTTTGGATGAGTCACAGACCAGGCTGACTGCTGAGAAGTAAACGTGTGTGCTTCCACCACTCCACTGTAAACTGCTTTCATCATGCCAATGACCCAAGGCTCTAAGCAGTTAACTGAGATAAATTTAGCTCTGACAGCAAGCTGCAATCAAGGGCTGAGATGCTTATCTCAGATAAATGAACAGCTCAGCATTGCAGATGTCGATGCTGATCATCTTCCTTCACTGGATGTTTGCTCCAACGAAAGGTGCGTGTAAATCCAAACACTGTTTAAAGAAAGAAGGAGCTACTGGATTCGCTGCTGGGCCCATTGAAGTCCTGCATTACTGTTTTTCATCACAGCCTCACTGTTTCACACAGTACTTTCCCTGTGGTGACACCTTTAGGACAGCAAGGGCTCAGAATTTAATACTTTCATCCCAAGTCTCCGGGAAGAGGCATGAGTCAGAAACTTGTGCCTGTCTCTGACTCACCACTGGTGCTCCTGTCATTGAACAAGAACCCTACAAGAGGTTTTAAGAAGTAAGCAGTCCCTACCAGACCCTTGACACAGGAGTGAGCTGCACTGATTATACAAGTTATGGCACATCTACTTATTTGCAAGACAACAAGGCACAGCTTAAATGTCAGGAGGTTCTTCCTAACTCATGTTGCCTTCCAAGGACAGGCAAGGCTTCAAGTAGATCATGTTCTACCTCCCAAAGAAAGATGTTTCTGCTAATTCATGTTTGCTGGCAAAGGATAAGCTTTGAAATAATTTACAGAAGGGAAGGGATTTTAGGAAATCGTGTCTTATCTTGGATTGCGATGGTGCAAGGACATGTGCACGACCAGTTATCACAGGTCAGCTGATGTGAGGTACCTGGGCAAACTGCTGAGGTTTAATTCTGTAGCTGAGACTCCACCTGAGCAGCTCTTCTAAGAACGGCCATGGACACCACACAAGTGCAGGGCAGTGCCAAGTGGCTGCAGCCCAAATTCTTCGGTTCAAATGTACATGAGTTGACAAAGGAGAACACGAGTGGAGGCTTGGGTCCAGCTGCTTCTTTTGTAGGGCTCTTACGAATGTGGATGACCACTTCCTCCCAGTGCTGAGCAGTGGAGAACTGAAATCAGAATCCAAATGATGCTCAGCTTTTGAGATGTTGGACCATTTTTTTGCCAGCACATGAATGGGACCAGATACTGGAGGGACCAAATGCTCCTCACCCTGCAGTACTGCTTGACAATGGACTTGAAATAAACTGATGGCAGCACTGGCAAAAAAGATGAAGTCAGAACACAAGACTGGCAAAACCATCTTTTCCAGTCTCAGGCTGCCAACGCATTGGGCTAAGAGGTGGGAGAAGGGGAGATACACCAAACAGATGCTGTTTGCTTCATCCCATTGAGACGTGCTTTATATTTTCTTCCTACTCCTGATGAGGATGAAATTCATGCAGTTTGAGCCTCAGGGGAAAAAAGATGGTGCAGAAGATAAGAAATATGGTGAGGATCAAAATAGTCAGTGAAAAGGAATGATAGTTTAAAAAGAAATATGGGAGGGGAAATGTTACAGGAGCAAATGGCAGACAGTGGGAAGTATAGATTTTATCTGTTCCTTTCGTCCCTGGGAGAGTTCCATGGTTGCAGATTAAAGGCCAAATCCTGCAAGACACATGGTGATCTGGGGCTGACCTCTCACCCACTGACTTCAGTGAAAACCGGCTGGCTGGCATTGACAGGAGTTGGATCAGAACTTTGCTAGGATGCTTTCTCCCAGAAGGTGTCTAGGGAGATCTACACTTATTGAGATCTGGCTCAAAGTGTGTGAAGAAACTTGGCATCTGCCTTAGGCTGCAAAGCACCTGCTGCTTTTTCGCTGTGGACTTTTTTATCCTTCTGGCTTCTGCCTCTTCCATAAACCAAATAAAAAAGGCTTCCTTCTCATGCCTTGGAGCTAAGCCCAGCTCTAGGCATATTTTAGCTCAAAATGAGCAGTTCTATGATGGCTTTGCAGGAAAGAAGTAATGTCAAGGGGAAGCTAGAAAATTTCCTTCTTTCTCCCTAATATTCTTAGCTGGGAGAGATTTAAGTGAATTGGAGGAGGGCAAAAAAGGGTTCAGGTTTTAGTAGTCAATTTACTTGGGATCTTTGGGAAAGATGTATTATAGGAAGGACTGTGGAGCAGTCTGACTACATCTAGAGTTTTGGATGAGCACTTGTACTTCTTTGACACATTTTTGTGTGGTCTCCAAAATTTAGATTATGCAAAAGAGATTCACAAAAGACTAACTAGTGCCATGCTTCTCTGAAGCCAACCTGCCCCTTCATTCACCTCAAAGTTCAAATGAAACAGATGGTTTTTAATATTTTTTACTTTTAATGTTTCTTTAATATCTGAAAAGCTTTGTGTCATGGAATCTGGATCCTGCTTCTCCACAAAAATTAAGACTCAACAGATTTTTTCTTTATTTCTTTTCTTTCTGGTCTTTCTACAAATTTCATATGGCCCAGACACCCAAACACATTCATGACAAGAGTTTTCCTCCAATAAATTAAATGCCACCTAAGCCTTTCACATTCCACTTCCTCACACTGCTGCATGTTCTCCTTATTAACAAAACACAGCTTGATATTTATGCAAGGATGCTCAGGTTCATGTTCCCAATCTTCCTTATGAACACATGCTCCAAATTTGGCCTGGACACAGACTCACTCCTAGCTGCAATTAAACAGACTTGCATCTGGAAGATGGATTTTATTTGGACATTTGTTTGGGTTTTTTTTCTGTGTCTGCTGCTGAGAATTGGTCTGAAAAAGTATGACCTGCACTACACCTCACAGCTTTTTTCTCTCTCAAGGGCTGGCTTTACAGAATTTGTCTTTTCCATGTTGTGTCACATGTGTTTTGTCAGAGTGGTTTCACAAGGCGCTCTCCCCATGCAAGAAGAAGGGAACTGCTACCTTAGGAAAAGGATAAACATGGATAGTAAAATCAGGAAGAGTCTGGAGATTTGCATCAGAAATGTTTCAGTCGTTGAATGACCCATTTTGGGTAAAGGTGCATTACTAAACTAAGCTATGGCTAAAGGAAGACGTGATCAAATATCTGAGGTTATGACTATGAAGGAGAGACAAGTTTTGTCATGTAGGATCCTTAAATGGTTTTCCACCTCCTTGCATTGCGACCCACACTGCCAACAGAGTGAAGCTTTTTCAAGTACCACTTACACTTACTGTTGCAAGCTGAGTTTGAAAAATCTAATACAGAGATGAAAGTGAGAAAATTAAACATCAGAAGAAAAATGAAGAAAGAGTGCTTGATTGCAATGGAAAAAGGGCAAAACTCCTTCACTTGGGACTATTAAAAGGAGTCCAGGAGAAAGGTACAAAAAGGAAAGCATTCAGTAGGTATCACACACAGATAAAACTCTGCTGTTGTAAGTCAGAGATGCCTTTTAAATGAAAAGAATGCTGTTAGTTGCAGAGAGGTGTTAGGGTTGTTGCTCTTGCTTTCTGAGTGCTCAGAGAAAGTGGTGTGACCAGTGTTTCAGGAGGAGGTTCTGCATGGATGTTGAATGTTATTTTCCTTATATATATAATGCAGAAATGTTTTTAATTTGTCACGTGACAGCCCCTTTTCTCTCTTTTTCTGGCAGGCAAACTCTCAGGCATTTTGCCACAACAAAGACCTCCACCAAATCCCTCACGAGCTCCATCTGAACGTAAACAAAATAGATCTGTCTGGAAATCTGATTCAAAGCATCCCTGAAATGCCATTATCAAATTACACTTCCCTCCAGAGTCTGGATTTAAGCTCCAACCAGATAAGCTTCATCACGTCTGGAGTGTTTGCACACATGACGAGTTTGCTGGAAATAAATTTAGCCAATAATCATTTACATGAGTTTGCTCAGAATGGGACAGAGGGGATTGGACTTTTACCCAAGGTGGAAACAATGGACTTGTCCCACAACAATCTCTACAATGGGATGGCTGAGTATTTCATTAATCAAGCTCCAACGCTGCGGTACCTTTCCTTGGCAGACAACAGTATTGTAACAATATCACACAAGATGTTTCAGGGATCTCCCAGTCTTGTGGAGATAGATCTTCAGGGAAATATCATCATGGAAATACAAGAAGGTGCTTTTGAGCCTCTAACGAACCTTTCCAAACTCAATCTCTCCACAAATTCAATTACTTGCATCTCTGATTTCAACCTCAGGCAGTTGGAGATACTTGACCTAAGCAGGAATAGCATTGAGACCTTCAGCATCACAAAGTCAAATGATGAATATAGTTTAAGATGGCTGGATCTTAGTGAAAACAAATTGCTTCACTTCCCAGTCTTCCCTCAGGTAAATAAGCTGGTAACTCTGAATTTATCAAATAATTTAATCCAGCTCACTGCTGAATCCCCTTATAATAAAGTGGACTATGTGGATAATGAATGGCTAGGTGCTTCTTTTCGTCTTCTTGATCAGAAGCGAAGTAGAAATATAAGTTCTCTTTATTTATCTCAGCTTGTATATTTAGACTTAAGTTATAATGAAATCAAATCCATTCCAGATGGGTTCTTTGAGTCAATGTTGTCCCTTCACACCCTTAATCTCAGCAAAAACTGTCTTCAGGCATTTGCAGTAAGTTATGACAGTGCATTGGTCTCCCTAACTGTCCTTGACTTGAGCTACAATGCTTTGCAGAACCTTCTCCTCGATGCTGGTGTTTTGCCAAATTTGAAGGAGTTTCATATTCAAAACAACAACCTTCAGACCCTGCAATTTGACACCTTTTCCAGTCTTCCTAGCCTCGGACTGCTTAACCTACAGAGCAATAACATCAGCCTTTGCCACATGAACTCAGGATTAGCTAAGCAAAGACTTGCTGGAGAGGAAAGTGGTTGTGTGTCATTTGTCAATTCTCCTACTCTCCAGTACTTGTACCTAGCTGACAACATGCTGAACATCCTACCAGCACACACCTTCTACAAGACACCTCTGGTTGTCCTGGATCTCTCCATGAACCCTGGACTGAAAATAGAACTTAAAGCACTAGCAGGACTGGAAAAGTCTCTGGAATACTTGCATTTACATGGCAATAGCCTGATAGATTTAAATATTGACTTGCCTTGTTTTAGTCACCTTAAACATTTAAACCTCTCTGAAAATCAGCTGAACTGGCTGCCTAAGTGGGGTAGTGACTCTCCACTAGAAGTTCTGGACCTACGGAACAATAGGTTCAGTACATTACAGGACAGCAATATTTTAGCATTAGAAAATTCACTTAAAAACTTGTATCTCTCTGGGAACCCACTCAACTGCTGTGGAAACATCTGGCTTTCATCAATGATCCAGAACAAAAATGTCCAGATCCTCAACGTGGAGCACTTAACGTGCCAGTACATTCAGAACTTCGGGTATCGGGAAGAAATGCACGTTGGGAACATTAGACCAGAGGACTGTGAAAAAGAGGATCTGAAGAAAATCAACATCCTCATTATATTAACATTTGTATTAGTTTTATCTGTGATCATCGTTGGTGTGGGTTCATTTTTTTGCTTCCGCAGGCAAAACTTCAGCCATCAGTTTAAAGCATAGGAACACAAAATGCCTTGAAAACTGAAGAAATCAGGTGCTATCCTGGAACTGTGTAGAAATGAAGGATAAAATTTTCATCTTTGAGTTTTAACTGTGGATTTTAAGATGGCTTTGAAGTGCCCCTGAACTGCACCACTGTAGTGGTCTGGGGTGCAGGGAGTAGAAGGAGAATTTGCTCTGTTTTGCACTTGCTTCATTCACATGCAGATCTGCTTAAAAGATTACACAGTGTTAGAAGAGGCCACTGAAAAGTTCTGCTGTTGTTTTGAGGGATGTGTAATTTAAACCAGATCAAAAGAAAAAGGCCTCTAAGGTCTTGAGACCTGAGGGTTTTCACTAAGCTCAGATGATGCCATCAGCCAATCAGGAAATCCTTTCTCAAAGTCATGTGCCTCCACAAGATGTTTCGATTAGGTCCGAGCTTTGCTTTTCCCTAGCTGGTTAGTTCCTAACCCTTATTAAACTGAAATCATACAAAGATTACCAGAGTGGGTCAAAATCTAATCTTCACTCAGTGAAGTTGGTTGCAAACTCCCCTTGAGTTACAAAACAATGAGAATTTAGCTAAAAACAACAACAACAACAACAAAACCCAAACAAAACCAAACAAAAACCAAATGGAAATTATAATTAGTGTCCATTGTGATCCTGGCTACCATTTAGAAAATTTGCAGCTGACCATGGAAACTGAAGACCATGTGGTAGGAACCTCTTTGGATACCTCCTTTTATGTGTTAGGATGTTGCTCCAGTCGCTGGGGCAAGACATGAGAGGTAGATGAGGTCAATTAGTTCTGACACTTAGTACTCACGAGGGATGTAAAAGGAATCTCAAGCATGAAACAACTGCTGACGTTACCCACATCTGCTCAGAAGGTCACAGGTCCACAGTTTAACTAAGAGGAGAAATTTGCCTCTCACGTGCAATACATATTTAACTGGGTATAATGTGAAGAAATTAATCTCTGGGGAGAATACTTTGCAAAAGAAAAATCTTGGAGAATGAATTTCAACCAGCTAGCATTGGACTGAAATGCTTGCATTTCTAAGGAAAACTGTGGGAAATTCTCAGCATACAGTTGCATTTCAATGCAGAAGAATAATATATCTCTTTTTAAAGGTCATGGAAGGTTACACTTCAAAAAGATACTGTTGTGAAATGATACACAGGCAACCTAGTCCTGTGGCATTTTTCAGATCAGATGTTCACTGTGTCACTCTAAAAAGATATTATAGTCTAGAGGATGGGCTGTAAGAAAAGTTATGTAGATCCTCATTCTGTGATGGGTTTAACACAGCTAACATGCTACGTTGCTAAAAGTTCACAAGGACATATATTTTGTTCTATACCCTGGCAGAAAATTCACCCTTTTAAAGTGAAGAAAAGCTCACCAACAGTGAGAGCCTGACCTGCTAATGGGGTGCAATGGCTTCAAAAGGAACTATATCAGGTCTTCTGTTAATGCCACGAGCTGTACATTAAGGCGTATAACAGAAATAGGGGTCAAACCAAAACCTGTCCAGGTAAATAACTCAGAGTCAAATTGCTGCTCCATTTCTGTTTCTTCCAGCTAGCGAATGTCAAAATTACCACACTACAAAAAGGTGTATAATTCTATTTTTAAAGCAACTGTATAAGAAACTGGCTGGTGGATTGCACTATGGAATTTTGTATAATAAAAACACCTTTGATTTTGTAAAAAACACAGGGTTGTAAATATATTAAATCACCAGTTTGAAATGCTCCACAAATGAAAAGGGAAGCCTCCCTATTTTTCCTATGGTGTTCAGACTCCACCTTAGACATTTACTTTCTGGTCCTGAAGAAGGGACAGCTGCTCCGTATCTTAGAGTGCAACCAATGGAGTCCAAGAAGATCTACTGAAGATGTAGGAAAAATTTGGAATAGGTTTTTCAGAGTACTTCTGGATGCCCCATCCCGGGAAGTGTCCAAGGTTGGATGGTGCTTTGAGCAACCTGGTCTAGTGAAAGGTGTCCCTGCCCATGGCAGTGGGGTTGGAACTAGATGGTCTTGCAAGTCCTTTCCAACCCAAACCATTCTGTGATTCCGTGATTCTACGAATTTGCACAAACCATCAGCAGCAATGGGGCCTGATCCAACACCCACAAAAGCCCATGCCTGAGCCCATCATTGGCTCAAGCCTTTATTCAAGTAGGGAAATAAAGTCTAGTCTTTAGACTCTAGTCTCTAGTCTAGTAGATTGCACAAGCAGCAATCCCAGGAGCCAGCTGGAAGTCCGATGCTGAAGTTGCTGGGTTTTTCCCTTGGTGCGAAGGCAAGCTGAGCTGTGTGCCCAGATGCAGGTTAATTTGCCATACACTGAGTTTATGGCTTCTGTGTCAAGCATGGCAATCTCCTTCTCAGAGCTGGTATTATCTTGACTAGCATGGCTGGAATTAGTTAATAACCATGATGACAGAGTCAAACCCATTTAATTAATAGTTTTCACACTGATTTTGTTTGGCTCTCACAAAAGGAACTGCTTGTTATTACTAAACATCTGGGACTAATTAGATTTCCATTGACTTCACTGGGAGCAGAAACTGTTTTCTCAAGAATAAGCCTCAGGAGTAAAATGCAGTGCGGCTCGTTTGGATTTTTCTGTTAGCAGCATGATCAACCAAGAAGTGACATGACCCTGCTCCAGCCAATTCTATTATTCTGGATGGGTTGAGGAGCAAGAGGGGGAAAAAAAAGCCCCATGAATAAAATAGCAGAGAGGCAAATCAGGGAGAAATGTGAGCCCTGCATGACATTATGCATCAAAATAGGGGTATGTAGCAGACAGCCCCAGCTCTTGCCTCTCCTATCTGTTACTGTGTCTGCAAGAAGCCCAAATGCCAAAGTACATGATCCTGCATCAAACACAGATGTCACTCACACATTACACGTCCTCCCACCAGTCAGCCTCATTTTCCCAATAGGTTGGTGGCACGGTTTGATGAAGAAGAAAATTAATCCTGTCCCAGCTGACACCAGGGTAGTAGGCACGATACGGGCTGTTTTAAGTTGAATTTTGCAAGCAAGACTTTATGCCATCATTTACTGCTTTTTCATAAAGTCCTTGCAACAGACTTGCAACCTGGTCTTGAACACTTCCAGGGATGGGGCAACCTGTTCCAGTGTCTCACCACGCTCTGAGTAAAGAATTTCTTCATAAAATCTAATCTAAACGTGCCTGGTATCTGGTAGATATAAGTACTGGAAACATTAGGAATGCTAGAAAGACTAGAAACAGAGAGAGGCCCTAAAAGTTCAGCAAGTCATGACTGATGTTAGCCATCCAGGGAAAATAAAGTCTCAGTTTCCAGAAGCATTGTCTTCTTTTCCTGCAAAGCCAAGACTGCACGCTAACGGAGTACCAGGGCCTCCGGCTACAGACTTCCCTGCAGGGACTCTACTCAGCCCTAAACTAGCCACAGTAGGTTAATATATAATACAGTAAATACCTCCTAATATTTTGGGAGACCAAAGCATTTGCTTTCCTATTCCTACCTAATCCCCATGTCATTCAGTACACTCTTACTTTCCTGGGGAGAAAAAAAATGACACAAAAACTTGGATGCCCTGTATCTCCATGAGAAAGAAAACCAGGCAAGGTATCCTCTGGCCATATTATTTTCCATAAATAATTACCTATTCTGTTTGTGCACACATGTGCCAAGGCACAGACACACACAGGCTAGTTTGAGAAATAGATAATTTCAGGATTAGCTTTGTTTAACCTAAATTAGAACAGCCGGTGCTAAATGATCATCTGTAATAACAAACAGCCTGTGGTGCTGCTGCCTGTAGATTCCTATTTCATGCCTGTCCATGTGAAACATTTTGATCAAGATTTTCAAAAGCGATCACTGATTCATTTCAGATGCCTAAATTCGCAGCCTGCATCTTGCCAGCCCTGAAACAAGTCACATTTTCTGGAAAACTGGGTCCATCTCCTCTCAAAACCAAGACTCTGTGGTATGTCTTATACAAGCCCCGGGAAAAAGAATGAGGTTGTTCAGATGTACGTATAATTATTTCACTTAGAGCTTTCTAATGATAGTTTCTGCTCTGCCAGAGCTGTTTGGTGCATCCCAAGAGCTGAAAAATAGCAAGGCTACTGTCTGCCCTGTAGTCTGCCCTCAGAAGTACCATATTAACACAAGTTAACTATCCCCTCACTCTCACTCCCATCCTCAGCCATCGTTGTGGGTAAATTTGAGTGAGAAAAGAAAAAACAGACATAAGAAAAGGACAAAAATTAAGTGTAGTGTCTGCAGCTTCCTGTCAATGCTGCAACTGTACAGTCAGAGCAGATTTTGGTCCCATGGGTCCTGGATGGGTGAGGGTCCAAATAGATTCTGCGAAGAAAAAAGAGGAATGAGGAATAAGAGGAGTTTAGAGCCATCAAAGTGCTCAGAGTGAGTGATGGGAAAAGGAGAAGACAAAGTGTTAGCGTAATTCCCTCTGAGAAATGAAGACATGAAAATACTTTAGAGGAGCAGGCAGTGGTAGATACTTACCCACCTCTCCCCAAGAGTTTAGAGAAGATCAGTGAAACTTCACCCAATCTCTTGTAGAGGAAAGGCGAGAAGAGAGCCTAGGAGACAGACAACGATTGAAGAGAAAGATGATAGAAGAAGTGAAAGATGGAAGGGAAATGGAGTAGAGAAGAGAGTTTTAGTGCAACTCATGTCTTCATGATGGGGAATGGAGAAGTGTAACTGGAAGCTGAAGAGCATCCAAGACACAGGGATAGGAAAAGCTTTGCAAAGAGGCAGTCAGAGCTGAGCTGTGCAGAGCAGGAGGAGACACAAGTACCTTGGTTAGACGATGTGCTGGCAGCTTACAAGTGTGTGATGCACGGAAACAGAGGAGGACATCAGCTCATGCAGGGTGGCATACAGAAGTGTAAAGTAAACAGGGAAATGGGATGTAGCTGAAATGGGAGAAAAAATAGACAGAAGAATTTTCTGAGGACTGTGCAACACTCTTTCACAAGGAAAGACATTTGGAGGCTGATGCAATGTGATACTAATGAAAATTTTGGCAAATATGAGGGAACAGTCCTGCAACACTGGGAGAGTCACTTTTCTCCCAAGCTATCGTTCATGGCAGTTCTGCTGCATTGCAGAGCCAAGCTGGTTCCACAGATTGCCTCCTCTTGTCCATGTCTAGCAGTCATTGCATCAAAGACACGTTTGGGAGACACATGGGAGGCTTTATTGCAGCCTTTCAGTACTTAAAGGGGCTTTATAAAAAAAGAGCAGCTTTTTAAATGGGCTTTTTAAACAGGACATGGAGGAGCAGTTTTACACAAAAAGATGGGAGATTTAGATTAGAGGAAGAAATTCTTTACTCTGAGGGGTGTGAGGTACTGGCACAAGTTGCCAAGAAGCTGTAGATGTCCCATCCATGGAAGCCAGGTTGGACAGGACTTTGAGATATCTGGTCCTAGTGGGCGGCATCCCTGGCTGTGTCAGCAGGATTGGAACTAGATGATATTTAAAATCTATTCCAGCCCAAAACATTCTGTAATTCTATGATTTTCCAGTTCATAAGCAGTGCATTTTGTGAAGAAACATTCTGGGAAGTGACTACAGAGGAGATTCCTCTCTGCTGTTCCTAACTTTCACAGAAAATGGAGGGGAGAAGGGAGTCCAGGGTGCTGGAGACAAGACCAGAGAAGGAGAGGACTCCATTTTCAGGTAGGAAACCCAACAAAGAGAAGAAAGGCTGGAACAGACAATGGGGTAGGAGGTGCGGCATGGGGAGAGCAGAAGAGTAGTAAGAGTATCCAAACCAAGGTTTTTGAATACAAATGACAGAATCACAGGATGGTTCAGGCTGCAAGTGATCTCTGTAGATCGTCTAGTCCAACCGTTCTGCTAGAGCAGGTTCACCTAGAATGTTCCCAGAGAAGGAGACTGGATGGGCACTTACAAGGAAGACAGCATCAGCTCCTCCTCGCAGGATTCAGTTGAAGGACAAGATACGACCGCTGCAAGTTGCAACTGCAGAAGATCCCATTAAACACAAGAAAAAAAATCCTTAATAATGAGGGAGGCTGAGCTCTGGAAAACCCTTTTAGACTTTCAACATTCCTCAGGGAAAAGTCCTGAACAACAAATTCTGACAGTGAAGTTGGCCCTGCTTTTATCAGGCAGCTGGACTGGGTTTTCCAGAGGCTCCTTCCAATTTGAATTATTCTCCAAATCTTTGCAAAACAGATATGGGTCATGCACTTAGATGAGGAACAGATAGCAGAGAAACTTTGGAGCAACAGAGCCTGCAAGCAGTATCTGTTCCCTGTACTGATGCAGTGAAAGGGATTTGACAGTAGAAGTGCCCACAGAGGTAGCAAAAGTGGTTGATGATGTCACACATGGGCAGAGCTGGTCAGATAATTGAGGCCTTAGTTCACATCATCTTTCCTTTTTTTTGTTGTTCTCATTTTTTGGTGGCTCAAAATTAAAATTAATCTTTTCAAAATTTTCCATGAAAATTCTGAAAAATGTGAGTTCGGGAAATGTGTCCTTTGCAAAGTCAGAGCTTCAGTTCGAATTCAGATATTCCCACTGCAGAGAGAATGTTCTCATATAATAAAATAAAGTAATCATTGCAACATTGTTTGCTTTTACTATCTTTGTTCAAGAGAAGATGAGGAAAATGTTTCTATCAGCTAATCCTGAATAACATCCCTCCCAGCTATCACTAAAACAAAACAAAGCAAAATAAAACAAAACAAAGTAAAAAAAAAAATATATTAGGCTGTTGAAACTGCGTAAATATTTTCATATTTCTACACATCAATTAGTGCTGGGACACAGGAAGAGCATAAAATAAAATAATGGTAGTAAACTTACGAAATTCCAGAAGGAAACCAGCCGGTAAGATTTTAGTTTACAAATGTTTTTTATCATAAAACTTCCTTCCATCACAAGTACTTACATTGTAATTTATGCTTTTTATAATATTTACAAGTTTTATGACTCCGCAGCCTTTCACTTTAAACTGTTACGAAAAATTCTGGCAAGAGTAGTAGGTTGAGGAATTTCAAACCTCCAGCTTCATTAATTGTTGTTTACTCTTGGAAGAAGCTCCTTGTAACAGACTTTAGCATATGTTTCTTGGCTTACACGTGTGATTCAAAACCATGTTTCCTCTGATCTGCCCCTTGTGTTTCACCATAGACATCAGCCAAGTTATTACATTGCTGAACTGGACCAAACACACCTTAATCAAGCTCCTTTCCTGTTTAGAGAGAATGATGCCCAGTTAGGTGAGAGTCTTCCAGGCACTTTAATTGCCTCTCTAGATATTTAAAGTCCAAAATATAAATCTTTACTGTCCTTCTACAGTTGCTGATCCTTCCATCTGGTGCCTAAAGTCTGCAGAGGACTTTGTTTAATGTTGAAATCACCTATGAATTTCACAGTGTGTTCACTGGCATGTTCAGAAAAGCCACAAAGAGCACAAAACCATTTATATCTGTGCAAGCCCCAACAGGGCTGTCATGTTGAGAATCCCTGTACCACATCTCCTAAGTGGGTAAACATTGCCAAAGCGCCACTGCTGGAAAAAGCTCCGTACAAAGTGCAGCTGGAAATAGACCTGCCATGATAACTCCATGCCTAGATGACCAAACCCATTCTCTTCCCTACCCTGACGGGTATTTTATATTCCCCAAGTGGTGCCTTCCTTGGCGGTCCTTGGGGAACCTTATCTGGATCCTATCAATTTATCCTCATTTTTGTCTCCACTTATAGAATGTTCTGCTCCTTAAAGGGCACTTAGGTAATCTCTGGAGAAGGGAACACAACAAATTGGCCACTGGGACACTACAGAAGCAGAGGGAAGAAGAACCTGAACAAGACTGTTGGGAAGTACCATCTTCCCATATTTCCTGATGTATTCTTTTATACATCCTTCTTCATGTTCCCTTCCTGCAGGGAGCACTGAACCCCAGTGTGCCACACGCTACATGGTGCTCTGTACACAAGGCTTTATGAGTGGAAGGAAAGAAAAGTCACCACAACTTTCAGTCACTGTTTCATGTGGAAGGAAACACCAGTGGTCAGCTCTGTCTGCCTCTATAGCCCAGATTTTGAGGCATTTAAGTCACTGAGGAAGGATAAAACGAAGGTGCCACAGTGAAGGACTATGACATCAGCACACCCCAGGGTATCTGAAAGGCAACTGAACATCAATTTGGGGGTATCCAGTCAAGCTCACTGTTGGATAAGAAGTCAGAATAAGTTTGAAAAACAGGCTCCAAGTGCTTTGCCTTAACTGGTTGATATGCTAGACCTGATCTCTGAAGCCTGATGTCAGCTTACTCTCTTAAAAAGTAACCAAAACTAGAAATTAGGATAAACTTTCAAGGAAGGTTTTGCACAGCTCTCTGCCTGTGCACACCCAATGTCATGTTGTCTTTTTTGTTTACTTTTCCAGCCTCCTGCTTCCTTAGATTCCTTATAAGGAGGCTTTCCAGTAGATCCAATAAAAGTGCAATGACGGCACATGTTTGTGCCCTGGAGAATGTGTCACTTCATTTGGTTTGCATCACGTACTTCCAGCTGCTTTTCAGTAGGCCTCTGGATTCACCCACACAAAGCATTTTCAGATGTTTCCTAACAGAGTGCCCAACTGAAGCACATTTAAACAAATTGCTTGCTGCTGTCCGTGGAGCAACGCTTTCAGCATCTCATCGACCAAAGGGTGTTTTTTCCTTACCACTTCTTCTTTCACAACTTGCTTGCTGCAATTTTGGTCTTGTGCAAGAGCTGTTATGGGAATAAAGTCTTATCTCAAAGAAAGATCTTGCTTTATTTGGATTAAATGAAATGAGCAGATCTTCCTACCTTTCCTCTTCCAATAATAATAAAAAAGACTTTATTCAATTAATAAAGCCTAAAAGACATGCCTAGCAAGTAGCTGAGTTTTCTATACAAACACCCAAACCTCTCTTGCTCTTCCATTGCACTGTTTCAGACATCCCACAAGTCAGAAATAAATCCACAACAGGCTATCTGCATTGGGAAGTCACGAGAATTATTTTTCTGGTTAAACCAGTGCAGTTTTTGAAGATGTCTCAGCTGCAAATAAATGAGGTCAAATTACAATCTGTTCACCAGCCAAGACCTCACAGCTCTTGATACTTCTTCTTGCTTGTGAAATAATTTAAAACATTTTCATGTTTTACTTGACAAGTGGGACAGGCTAAGACTATCTCCAGTATCATTAATATCCTGACTAGGGATAATTTATTAGGACACAACTCTGTGGCAGCTGCTCCTATCCGCCTTGTGCTGTCTTGCTTTGCAGAGCTCCCAGGTTTGCTCCTCAAGAACCATGGCGTCAAGAATAAGGTTACAAAACCTGGCAAAGTTTTCCAGCCAGAGTCTGTGAGAGAGTTCAGAGAGGATACAGGAGCAACTGGGAAAGGTGTGAAAAATGGCACCTTTACAAAAAGGTTGTGAGAGCTGGTTCACAGAGGAAGGGAGAGAATTAAAGCATATAAACAGAAAGGGAAATTCTGAATCAGAGGGGAAGCAGGAGGGAACGAACCGAAAATGTAATTCTTACAGTCTCCCTGGTGGCACAGATGTAAATGTATGTTGGGATCAATCCTGAACCTGGAGAACCCAGCTGAATGAGCCGCCTGGAAGAAGCTTTTTGCATGACGAAAGGAGTGGATGCTTTCCCAGCAGTTTGGACTTAGAGATGTTGAAATGTAAATTATTCAGGACTTCTAAGACAACTCTAATTGTCCTGGATGGTTTTCATACCACCCTGAGTACCTGAATCCTTCTTGTTCCATGGATGAAAATTGTCCCAGAACAACTAAACCAACATATCCAAGTTCCTGATTGAGGGAAACCCTCTGGCAGGATAGCTTCAGTCACACCAGTGAAGGCACCGCTGCCACTGCTGCTCACTTTTTGTTTTACCAACAACATGTATGGGACAGCTGATGACATCAGGTGATGCTCATCAGGTTCATGTATCCAGCAACTCTTTGAACTGCTCTCAGACGACAATTGAGGAGAAAGCTGGCGACACCAAGGTGAAAACCTCCTCAAAAGTGAGGCTTTGTACAAAATATTCATTCTTTTAATTAATTTCTTGCTTTTTCTTCCCCAGCTGTTCTGTATACTCCATCCTGAACACTGACCTCTCCCTCTGTTCTTCACTGGACTTCTCCCATCTGTTTCAGACCATCTGTCTCAAACAGAACATAAACTCAACAAAATTTAAACCCAAGCTGAACTTTTGAACTGCATCATATTTGAGTGTACCGGAAATTAGGTCAGGGGAATTCACGCACCCATATTTCATCAAGAAGTGAGGCCTCTCTTCCTTGTTTATTATTTCTAGAACATTTAAATTTTTAGAAAAAATATTATTGACTAGAAACAAAACTATTCTAATTGGAACAATCTTTTCAATGTGTCAAAATATCACAGTACCAGTCATGTCTGCTCTGCAAAGGGCGCAGGCAAATGTGAATCGTGGGTTGGCACTGTGTCAAAAATGCAGCTGTTCTCAAAAACTTCTGACCAAGGGAAAATGGTGCCTAGTCTTGACTGTTCATAGCGTAGGCATAAAAACAACACCATGGTCCTATTGAAAAGGTAGAAGGTCAAATCTTCATGGGAGTCTTTTTTCCCTCTTGTTATATGTTCTCCTGAACCTATTGATTTCTACAATGTAGGGGCCTGGATCACCAAGCATAGCTGAAAGCATTTTTTCATCCAACGTGTCATGGAGTGTGTTATTTGTAGCCAATGCAAAGGACTTCAAAGCAGCAATGATAACTCATGAACTTTTAAGTGCCTTTGAAGGAAGATTTTTCGTCAGAACCTACATAAAATTCACTTACAAATCAGTGCACCCTTTGAACCTAGGTAGACAAAGAATAATATTTTTTTTTTGCATTCTTGAAGTGAGAACCTGTCCACATTACAGTCCCACTGACTGCAGGAATCAGGACTGTTCTGTGTATCAAAACATGTCCGAAAAGCTTCCAGTCAAACTCAACTAAAAATGGTTGGAGAGGAGCGCAGCCTGGCTCCTCTCGCAGGTGGGGGGGACCTGAATAAGTGTTTCCAAGGACACAGAGAAACTGCACAAGGTGACTCCATTTGGAGCATCCATGTACGGTAAATATTAGCTTGCATGCAGTTCTCACCCTGCAGGGTGCATCAGTAGCTCACACACTATATTTGCTACCAAATGCATTTTGCATTGGCCAAGGATGAAATTGTGCACCAGGCAGAGGCTCTGCACTAATCTCTGCACTAATCTCTGCACTAATCTTTACTGAGTTTCCTTGTAACAGCCATTCCCCGTCGCTCCAGGTCTCCTGGAGTAGAAGCTAGACTTGAGGCTTCCAGTTTATCAACCAGACCATCAATCTGCTACACGTCCGAAGCTCAGTGGAACGGGGGCTTCGCTGTATTGTTCTGCTGTCCTGATGGTTGGTTGCCTTCCTCCCTCCCTTAGGGTGGGACAGCACACGTCTGGGTGCCAGAAGAGGGCTGGACCATAGGATGCTGTGAGAGAAGGCACATTTTGTTGTTTAGCAATACCTATGTAACACTGAGGAGCAGCTCCTCATTGCCGTGGAGGGAAGGAGAAAGGGGTGGAGAAGTTAAAATAACCCAGGGGGCTGATCAGCAGACTTGCTGCCTCTCAGGGATGCTTTTGGATACAGTTGTAGGGAAAAAATCATGCTCTCCCCAGACCCCGCCTACTTGGTGCTACTGTTTTGCTTTCATGCAGTAACATGTGTCATAAATCATGTCTTTATAACTCGACATTGTATCAGGCTGTGAGCACATTCCTCCATAAAGGAAACAGCCCCTTGGGGAGGGTTGCTCCACGCAAATCCTGTGCTGGGGACAATGCCTCTGAGGAAAAGGCGTTGGACAACCCTTGCCCGCAGCTCCCTTTGACCTCCCCGAGGGTACCGTGCATGGATGGGTGCAGACAGCTGAATATTTGCTCCACCCTGGTACTGAGCTGGTTGGCCTCACGCCAGCTCTGTTTGGGATCTGCATGGCTTCGTGTGCCTGAGCTCACAGCTTCCATCTAGGAGCTTTCACGGGCACAGCCCCAGAGAGGGTCAGCTCACGCCCTACCACGCCTCTACATTGAGAAATCCAAAGTGAGTCAAAGGCTGAAAAGGTGATGAAGCTGTCCTGCAGCTCTCCACTCTATTAAATTAGGAATTAGCTGTCCAACCCCTCGGTCCCCTGGGGCTGGCAGTGATGACTCAGCAGCCAGATAGACTGCTCTGATGTCCAGTGCTGCTTTTATCCAGCGTAAGGAAGCTGCCCCGGAATGTGCAGCACAGTGTGCTAGCATGTCTCACAATATGTAGTTTGCAAAATGGTCTTTGGACCAATCCAATACAATCTTTGGATTGCTGCAGACATCACAAACCCAGGACAGCCGGGCTGATGGGCAGCTGGGATGTGAGGGATAAGGACTTGCCGCATACCACCCACAGTCAGTCAACACAAGCGGCCCCATTTTCCTTTGGGGTTCTGGAGAAAGCTGTGGTGCCTGCAGGACAGCAGTGCTCCAGAGAAGGCTATATTTGGTGCCTGGGGATGAAGAAGCAAGTAAGGATGGAACCAGTTTTGCAGCCTAAGGACTGTGTTAGGTGCAGACCATTCCTTCCCGGTGACGAAGAGTGACCCAGGCCTCACCAGGCTTTTCAGTCTCTCTGCAGTGTTGTGGTTACACCCCAGCAAAGCACAGAGGTAGATGGGACAGGCTTAAGCAGCCCCTGGGAGCCCACCACAGCCCTTTGCTCTCTGTGTACTGGGCAGGGAAGATAGGCCGGGAGGGGTGGAAAGGGGCCGTAGAGCAGCACAGAGGAGGGTTTTTTTTGGCTGATGCAGCAATGGAACTCATGCAGAATCTTTGGCTGCCTGCTCCTGACTGGGATGATTAACAGATAAGTAGTTCCCTGATTATCAGCTCCAGAAGTGATAGTCAATTTAACAAGCCAAATATTACATTTTTCTCACAGTGGGAGGATTGTCCCTATTGGGGTGACCTGGAAAATGCCCAAATGGGCATGAGAAAATGGCTGGAGTGCAGGCAAAAATCATGTGAAGTAGGAAAGTCTCTTTTCCTGTGGTAGTTTTAAGACTTCAGCCTCTGCTTGAAAAGTTCCAGGTAGTGCAGACATGTGGACCCAGGGCACAGGACACTTTGTTTATTCTTTTTTCTGTTGTCACCATTTTTTTCTCTACCCATTTATTAGCAGTGATTGCACGGCAAACTAAATATCCTTCTGTCTGGCAAAGCTTTCCTTCCCTGTGTCCTCACTCCCCGTTCAGGTGGCTCTCACTGCAGAGATATCAGGATCTCTGTTGTTAATTTTTCCCATAAATTCTGGCTTGAATCACAGTTCACATGAATTTTATTGCTGGGAAGGCAGAGGTCTAGAGGAGAGCAAGTAGCTGTCATCATTAGGTAAGAACAGAAACCAACAACTAATCAACATTTTTCATTTATTTACCATATTTAAATTAATTATCAGTGTCTGAATATCTAAGCCCCTTTCTTTCAAGGTTGCCCAAACCATCCCACTCCTATGTCACTACTGGGCTCTTGTAGAGTACTGAAACTGAGCCTTGGGGGAGTTAATTGAGTGTAGCAGTGTAGGTGGAAACTAAATGTAGAAGCTGTGAGTCACAGTCAATTTCTCATTTCCTTGTATTGTTTGTATTGCTTGTGCTGTTTTCAGACCTTCAGTTTCTGAAAACTGGCAGCTTTAGCCAGGCCAGTAGAAATAAACAGCAATCCAGAATTAACATCAGAGAAGAAAATACCCTAAGGACTAACCAATGCATATAACCAGCAGTTACCTGACATCCCGAGTTTGAAAGGTTCTGTATGTTGGAGAGGTTGCTTTTCATGGTAAGGTCAACTGATGGCATAACCAAAAAAGGGCCATGTGGGGTTTTGGTTGGCAGAGGGTGGCAAGAGTCCAGCTGGGGCATCAATGCCAGGACAGACAGGAAATTTGAGAACCCATTGAGGAAGCTAAAGGAGCACAAAGGGAACTACAAATTAAAACCAGACAATAGAACATTATTGATGCAGAAGAGGGAAGAACAGTGCTTGTACATGGGCGGTACTTAAGATCTCTGAAGGCACTCATGTTGATAAGGCACAAAAATACATCATAGAATGTTTTGGGTTGAAAGAGACCTTAAAGACAATCTAGTTTCAACACCTTCCACTAGACCAGGTTATTCAGAGCCCCATCCAACCTGTCCTTAAACACTTCCAGGGATGGACCAGACACAGCTTCTCTGAGAGACAGGTCACCACCTCCACAGGGAATAATTTCTTCCTAATTTCTAATCCAAACCTTCCCTCTTTCGATACAAAGTGATTGCCCCTTGTCCTGTCACTCCATGCCTTTGTCAAAAGTCTCTCTCCAGCTCTCTTGCAGCCCCTCTAGGCACTGGAAGGAGCTCTAAGGTCTCCCCAGAGCCTTCCCTACTCCAGGCTGAAAAACTCCAGCTTTCTGAGCCTATCTTTGTAGCAGAGGTGCTCCAGCCCTCTGAACATCTTCATGCCCTCCTCTGGGCTTGCTTCAGCATGTCCACAACCTCGTGTTGGGAACCCCAGAGCTGGATGCAGCTCTCCAGTGGGGTCTCATGAGGGCAGAGTAGAGGGGCAGAATCCCCTCCCTTGCCTTGCTAGCCACACTGCTTTGGACGCAGGCCAGGATGTGCTTGGCTTTCTGGGCTGTGAATGCATGGCCATGCTGGCTCATGTTGTGCTTCTTGTTCACCAGTGCCACCAAGTCCTTCTGCTCAGGGCTGCTCTCAATCCACCTAGCCTCTGTTTGTTCAATGGAATTGCCCCCACCCAGGTCCAGAACCTTGCACTTGGCCTTGTCGAACTTCACGAGGCTCACAAAAGTCCACCTTGTCAGTCTGACCAGGTCCCTTTGGATGGCATCCTTTTCCTCCTAGGTGTTGACAAGCCATTATGGGAACCAGGGGAAACAGATAGATATTTTTAGCCCATTTCACCTGAGATAGAAAATTACAGTTTCAAAAGATTTCAAAAGCTTATCAGCCTGAACTCCAACTGCGGAGAGTAGTTTACGGTGGAACAACCACGGTTATTGTATAGGAGGTTTTTTAACATAATATCCTATCCCACTGGATTGCATATGCTCTTTGTCGAGCATCTGCATGTGGGTAAAATACCAGTTTGTGAGAGGTTACCATGGAGATGAGGAGAAATAACAGCCTCAGTCCTCAGTTCTGCTGATTAACTCAATGTGCCAACATGATCCCAGAACCACTTACGTGGCTTCACATATGTGTCATTCAGCAAAATCAAGGGAAAGGTCACTGTGCATTATCTCACTCATCTGGGACAAGAGGAAGCAGAATGGAGCTTTGATGACACAGCTTGTGGACTTGAGGAGCCTCACTGCACAGACACATGGCTCTAACAAGACTGAAGAGAGCTTATTATTTTTTTCTAAAAGAACACATCAGGTTGCCTTGGAATTACGACTGCACTTGGGCTGTATGTCCTGCCAAATTTCAACATGAAAATTTGCATGAATAACTGTAGGAAACCAGCATGAAGCTGCTGATACCACTGATGACTGATGATGACTCACGTAACAGCCTTCCAGAGGCTACTGATGGAAGTGCTGTCATGGGGCAGCCTGGTCCAGGGATCCAGATCTCATGCCAAAGAAGGGCACAGGAAGGCAGACACAGCATCCTGATGCCCATCTCTCATCTCCGAGCATGAACCCAAACTGCTGTGCACACCAAGGGGAGCAGGATGATCCTGAAGAAGAGCTCTCTGAAGGAGGCTTATGAAGGAAAAACAGATTTCTGTGTCCCAAATAATATTTAAACCTTGGAGCTGTACTTGCATTCCAGAGGCACTTAACCCATGAACCTCTTAACCATGGCTAACTGATGGGGAAGAGATTGTGGTGCTTCTTGTGTCCTCCATCCAACTCAGCACAGTGAATGGCACAGAGCACTGAGGACACAACCAAAATTTTGGAGAGGGGCTCCCTTCACTAGAAGTGAGGATTGGAGGCGTTTGAATCATTGTTCTCTATTCCAGGGATATTCCTTTTCCCTGGGATTGATATTGAGCTGTTCCTAATCTTCCATTTCATGAATGGCACATAATCTTTGTCTTGGTTTCTGCAGATTTCTGATCCAAATACATCGAATTATACAGTTCAACCCAACTGTTTTATTTGACCAGCTCACCAGAAAATGGCTTAAAAATTTCATTTTAAGTTGATATAACTTATCTGCTTAGTTTCTAGATTGGTAATTGAACCAGCAATATGTGTGATGAGATTAATTTTTATCAACCACAGCTCCACCAGCTCTATTCTAGACAGAGGCAGTCACCTTTCAGAGTAGAACACACAGCCTTAGCCAGACCCAGGAATTACTGGTTTGCTAGTAAGATGCCACTTATGCCTTTCATTTTCAGGGAGAAAAAAAAGTAATTCAGAACTTATAGCAGAAAACAATTTTGCAGTAGTCCCAATGAGATACAAAGCAGATGCCTTCATGAAACATAAGCAGAGCAAAGCTGACTGACACCTCCATGGTGCTGACAACTTTTATCCATATTTCTAAGACTGAACTGAGAGCGGATCTGCACTTACAAACTTGGTTTGTGCTTCTTTCATAAAGGAGATATCAAAAATATTGTATTTGGATTTGTTTTCTTATAAACTATGTAAAACCCATACTCGTTGTCCTTATAATCTCTTCTCTTTTCTCTTATTGCCTGTGAGTGGGAATGTCTGTTCTTGGTTTTGACTCCTAGCAGATATTTTCCTGAATGAATTCAGATTTATTGCATTCTAGTTTTGATATTCCAGTCTCAAGATGCGCCATTTTACACTTGAAGTATCTGATTTACTTCTAAAGTATTGCTTGAGATTTGAAGAAGACCTGGGACTCACCTAAGTTCAAGTACAACTGGTTAAGCACATGAAAAGCACCAAAAGTCAGTCTTAAAATGATGCAGTGTAAGTCATTGCACCACTGCTATTGGAGAACGTGTTTGGTCTCAGCATTTTCAGAACATGTAGACAGTGTTCTGACACCAAGAGAGATTACAAACTTGTGTCTGGGCTTCAACAGAAAATGGGAAATTATCAGTAAACAGTTATTGGGAAAATTAGTTTGGTTCTCAAAATAATACTTCCCGTTACAGCAATGTGTTGTGTTGTGCTGGGAAAAACATCTAAAAGGAAAAAATCTTCACAGGTCATTAATGAGTGTAATAACAGCAAAAATAATGATGCACTGACTCTGGTAATTAGAAAAATCACCAAGCATAATAAAATCTACTATCATCGAAGGAATCTTATATTAGAAAAATATGCAGATTACAAAGGGAGACTGTTAATGATATCTAGAAATTGCATAAAAATGTAATGCTGAACAATCGGTCATCTGAAATCCTGTTTTAGACACATAAGCAATTCTCTTATTTACACAATGGTTGTCCTCTTATTCCTTTCCACAATATTTACTTTCTTACGCACTTTGCGTAGTTAATGACACAACCAGAACTCACAAGGGCCTTTCAAACACAGAATTCAGCTTACCCAAGTAGTCCCTTTTAGTGTCCATTAAAGCTGTGATATGACAGCAGCAGCATTTACAATCCTGAGAGTCAAGATAACATCCTGGTGTACACTGCAAATGGCAGAAAAACTCTTCCTGCTGCCCTCAGAGTGGAGTGCTGAATTTTTAAGATGCACTTTATCCATCAGGCTCTGATGGAAAAATAATAATAGCAGGTGGGAGAGAAGACTGATGATCTTCTGGTCATTTAGCTCTTCCCATTTGGTCTCTACCTTGCAAGAATTTTTATATCACTTTTGAATCAAATTAACTATTTAAGGAGGTCTGATCTCAGCTTGTCACTGGCAGGTATTTTTTCTCATATACAGATAATCTCTTCCACCTAAGCTACATGGGCTCACATTGTTCAGAAACATGTTTTAAGCCTTTATTTTGGTAGAATATCCTCTCATTTTCCTTTTTTTGGGTGTTTTTTTAAATTTGTTTTTTGTTGGATTTTTTTTTTTTTTTTTACTTTTTAAAAACTTTTACACTAATTAAGTCTGGAATCTGATCACCTTCAGGGTCATCTTATGAAAATCTTTTTACAGATATAGGCTCTGAGTTCTGGCCTGATAATGGTCAGATGAATCCCATCTCACTCCACCATGCTTAAAGCTGGGCAGATAATTTGAGGTGTTGTTCTACAACCAACAGAGAGACAGCGGTACCTCCTGAGTCGTCACATCACTAAGAAATTATTTTACATGTTTTGGGGCATAAAGGATGCTCTTCAGAGGTTGTTTTCTCTCTCTGTGGCCAAGAGCAGAACAACTTAAAGCAGGTGCGTAACTTTTCAGAAGCCGAAATGAAGAGTCAGATACAAAGAATCATCAGTTATTGAGGGGTTAAGCCATCTGTGCACGTCTTTCCTACTGAAGTCAACACAGCACCTGGTCTTTCCCTTTCATTAGCGACAGCTCAGACAAACTTTTTCGAAGGAAAGTCCAGGAGCACCTGATTCACCCTAGGAGACCGGATGGGGGCTCAGGTAACCTCTTCCAGATCTTCCCAGCCTGTATCTCTATAATATTGCATGGAATAAAGATCAATTTCTGGATCAGAGTCCTCTACAATCAGTCTCTAAAAGTGCCTCTTTCTCTCCAAGAGCAGAAAAGTGATGTCAGACACAAATATCACAACCATCAAATATGTTTATATTTAATCTGGCAAATCCCACCATTATGGTTCAAATAGAAAGCACATCTTGTGCAATTTAGTCTCAAATATTTACAGTTTCGATATTGCAGCTGGGTATCTCCTACTTTCTAGCAGAGCATGAGGATTGCCAAAGCCATTGCAATGCATACAATATTTATTCAAAGTAAAGTCTCTCTGATATCTGTTATTGAGTGATAATGTGAGAGGTTGAAGAGCAACCTCACAGTTTGTATTTCAGTGCAATTTCTGGTTGTCTAGAGACCAGATGTTTAAGCAAGAAGACGATTAGCGCTGAGTAGGTGGAAGGTTTGAGGATGGGATGATAATGCAGAGCTGAAGATTACACATCCTCCAGAATCTTATGTGACTATAAATCAGTGGGTTTCTTCAAGCTGCACCAGGAGAGAAATTCCATGTATGCCCTCTGTCAAAATGAAAATTCATAGCAGTGAGAATAGTTATGGTCTGGCTTTGACAGACAGTACTTAATAAACCAGTGGGATGAAAGCAATTTTATTTGAATTTAAGGTAGAATGAATTTTAAAATCAGTTGAAGATCACCTTCTACCATATTGTTACAATGAAATTGAATGGATAAACAAGTGCAGCATGCAAAAAGTCAAAGCAGTTCATAGAATTAGTCTTTGGAGAAGGCAAAGATTTTGTCCTGTGTGTCTGGAAAAGGATTTAAACCCCTGACCCATTCACCAAAATGCTAGATCAGGGATTAATACAGCAAACTATTTCTTTCTCTGTCTTTCAAAACATTGTGCTAAATGGGCCTCTCGAAAAGGACCAGGGATGAAACAGATCAGTCTCATCAGAAAATGGATGACCACAGTTTCAGCTGTATGGTACCTCTTGGGTTACAAATCCCAGCCATTTCTAGAAAGAGCACTTCAACACAGTTCAAGAAGAAATACAACCCTTATTCCACCTAATTTCTAGGTCTGATGACATATAAACTTTACACTACATGTTGGCAACTTGACATATACTTTTCCTAACAAGCTCAAAACCAAACACAGTGGTAAAATTCTGGCATCAGTAAGTTTTAATTTGAATGTCACAAAAGTTTTCCCCGATGTCTGAACTTTGGACACCTTTTCCTCACTCTGGACATTTTTGACCCAGTTTTAAAGTATCTAAAGTATCTATTGTAGAATGAATTCTACTTAGGACTGGCTGGCTCAAGCCCTCAGACTGTGTCCTCTTGCCACAGCAGCAGCAATACTGTTGCACAATAGCAAAATGATGTGATGAGTTTTTCATAGAGACTGATTTATGAGACAATAGTTTATTTTCCTTTAGAGATATGAAAGGTCTAACAGGATCTAAACTTTCTTCCTGCAAACATTTACTTACGTTCTACACTTCATTTATCAGAGTGGGCTAATTGACATCAGACCCTTGTGTACACGAAGTTAAATAAGTGCATGAATACTATCACTAGCACAGGGGGTCAAAAACTAAATGAAAGCCCTTAGGCAAGCAGTTACTTATATTCGAGTGGGTGGTTAGGAAGTTGCAGCTTGTCAGCTTAGCTCTGGTACTTGGCTTGTGCACCTTCTTAATGTGTAAGAGCACAACTCCACTTTGACACGAGCAGTGGAGGAGAGATTTAAGCACGAGCGTCTCCCAGCACAGGTGAGGCACACCAAGAGAGGGAACATGCACGGTGATGACAGCTCAACAGCAAGCGGCATTTCGGGAAAGGTCAGCAGAGATGTGCTGCCAAACCTCTGAACCATCCTTCTTCAAACCCACTTCTCAAAGGTCACCACTGCAAGTGATGGGAGGATTTGTGCAGGGGATGAGGAGTGTGTTTCCATTTTAGCTCAGAGAGCTGCATGAATCTTGCTGTAAGCTTTGGGAAAGGACCTGTAGACCCCTTGAAAAATAAATCTCTATTTTATCTCAACACTGCCTCTTTCAAGAAAGAGCAACACTCAAAAGATTTGCACAGCTGAAGTGATTACTGAAATTCCTCAGAAGCATTTACTCAGACAGAGTGAACCCTTGACTAGCAGGAAAAATTTTAAGAGACTATATAAAAAACATTTTATTTACAAATTACTTTTTGTTGATTCTCTGCTGACCCAAATTTGAGAAATGCCATGCAGGCTAGCATATTTTAATGCTGAACATATAGAAATGTGTCAGCTTGTCTGGGTCTTCTTCCTCCATGGAGGTAAAACCAATTCTTCAGAAACAAAAGCAAGACAAGAGTTTTATTTAACAAGCCATCACGCAGAGGAAGGACGACAGTGTTACTCAGCACTTTGTTGATATGAGAGGTGTACATGCTGAAAGAGAGGCTTTTTGTGCCTTGCTACAAAAGGCCTGAGAGGACATAAAACAATAAACAAGTCTGACAGCACTCAGGTCTGACAGTATGCTGAATAAACCTGAGTTGTGTGAATTACAATAGCTCATTTGTTAGAAACACAGAGGTGCACTCATAGAGAGGAAACAAAAAAATAGTTCTTGGCACCGTCAGGGAGCACACACCAGTCTGTGATAGGATCAATCTCACAACATATCTGTAAAAAAAAATCTTTGCAAAGGACAGATTTGAAAAGAGAGGTTGCTCTGAAACACTCATCATAGATCCCAGGAAGGACTTACCTTGTTCTGAACTGCACAAGAGGATGTGATACTCTAAGAATCACATAAACCTGAATTGTTCCGTTCTGATGCCCCCAGCATGAGAAGGATGTGGTCCTGCTGGAGTAAGTCCAGAGGAGGGCATGAAGATGATCAGAGGGCTGGAGCACCTCTGCTATAGAGACAGGCTGAGAGAGCTGGGGTTGTTCAGTCTGGAGAAGGCTCTGGGGAGACCTCAGAGGCCCTTAGAGTAGCTAAAGAGGCTCCAAGAGAGCTGGAGTGGGTTTTTTGACAAGGACATGGAGTGACAGGACAAGGGGTGTCAGCTTCAGACTGACAGAAGGAAGGTTTAGATTAGGTATTATGAAGAAATTCTTTCTTATGAGGATGGTGAGGCACTGGCATGTGTCTCTCAGGGAAGCTGTGTCTGTTTCATCCTTGGAAGTGTTTAAGGCCAGGTCAGATGGGGCTTTGAACAACGTAGTTTAGTGGGTGGCATACCTACCAAAGGCAAGGGGCTTGGAACTAGATCATCTTTTGTGTCCTTTCCAACCCAAACTATTCTGTGATCCTGATTCTATGATTATGCACTGCAGGAACCGAAATGGGGAAATTAATATTATCAGTCATTTTAAGCACCAGGAAAAATAATTTTGTTCATCTCTGAACTTACCCCAAATTTTGGCAGAATTTTCCAAAAAGCTTCACTGGGAAGGTTTAGGGCAGGTGAGGAATGTAATGTGATCTAAACTTACCCTCCTTCAGCTTAAGACCATTTCCCCTTGGCCCATCACTATCTGCCCTTGTGAAAAGTCTCTCTTCAGCCTACCCTTTCAGGTACTGGAAGACACTCTAAGGCGTTGTACAGCTACCTGTGCTGTCCTAGCAGGCGTGGTAGCAGCTTCAGTGGGAATGGAAACCCTAGCTTTGGCACGCATTCTTGGTGCCACTGGTGCCTCTGCCGCTATTATGTTCAAGAAGAGGGGCACAGTCTCAGGAAAGGTGGCAGGATGGAAAGCTGATGCTGGCTTTTACCTTCTCCTCGGCGCCGCTCGACAAAACCACTAGATGGGGCAAAGCACTCGCCTAACAAATGCAAAATATCTTGATGTTCCCTTATGGACCCCAAGGGCAGCTCCAAAACCGAACACATGACGCGTTGCTCCCGCAGAAAACATCAAGGCAGGACGCAGTGCTGGCCTTCACTTCCCCACCACAGCCTATAAACTGTTCCATCAACACTGGGACTATGTGCTCTCCTTCCCACCTCGATGGACATAACATTATTTACTCGTGTCAGATTCCAGCTCCAAAATTGAAAATGTCCAGCGACTGCTCCCACAGAAAAGGTGCCAGGCCAGACAGCTGTTGCATGCTTTTTCTTTCCTCTCGCAGGCTGTAAACCACACCAGAAACAATGAGGCTATGTAGTTTCCTCTCCACTTAAATGTGCAATCCTGGTTTTTTAATAGCCAGCAACTAAGTTTGAAAACTGTGAACGCCCATGGGTTGCTCCCACACAAAAGTGCCAGGACAGAAAAGTCTTTCTGGGCTTCACCCTCCTATTGCAGCCTGTAAACTGCTATAGTTGGTAAACTGCACTGCCAGCACAGGCTAAGGTCCCAGGTGAACTCACCCAGTACCACAAGTCGCTTGAAACAGCGAAAAAAGGTGATTGTACCCTTAAATTAGGAAGGCAAGTGCATAGCTCCCATGTCGGTGCTGCAGTTTGTAGGATGCACCTGGAAAGAGCAGGCTACAGCAGGAAGGTAAAGGCCAGCAACACCTTTCTGATCTGTCACCTATTGTTCTGGAGTCATCACCAGATATTTTGAGTATTGGGCTTGTTTGGTGTGGCGATGCATATAGCTGGCTAGGCAAGTCCATATTCCCATCTGGATGCGCTGTTGAAAGGCTACACAGGGAAGGATAAGGTCAGGAGCAGCTTTTTGTTCTGTCACCTTTTGTGTTGGAGCAGTCACCAGGCATTTTCAGTTTTGGAGCTCCATCGCTGTTAAAGCCAGAGAGTGTGACTGTACCTTAGCTGGCCAGGCAAGCATGCAGCCTGTAGTGTTGTGGCTGCTGCTGAAAAGCTACAGGAGAAAAAGCAAAAGGCAGTAAGACCTTTCTGGCACCTTTCTGCGGGAGCACTCGCTGGATATTTTCAATTTTGGATCTGTACCTGGGGAGAGTGGCAGAGTGTCATGTGCATTTAGGTTCTTCATCTTGACTTTGTAGCCTTGCAGGAAGCTCAGGTGATAGTGATGATTAGGTGTTAAAGACAGAGCTCTGCTTTGGGTGGGACTGGAAAATAGGCTGTCAATAGCAATGGCTCTCAGGGCTGACCACTTCCTTGGTGTAAGCCTTAGCTGCCAGCTTTTTCTCCCTGGCTGTTGTCACCTCCATGGTTAGGTGCTGGAGCAGAGACAGAACTCTGGTTTTTTGGCTTCGGATGGGAATGCCAAGGAAAACGGAGTCCTAATAGCAGATTTTGGCCTTGGCAGTTCTGCATGCATTTAGTTTCTCTTTGCTTGTCTGTGCATTTTCGCCACACCCATGGCCACCACTCCCGATTCCTGACAGCCCCAGGATGGATGGGGACATTTCAAGAGCTGTGCATGATTGCTCATTAATTACTGGGTAGTCATCCTGAGACTATAATACCGAGCTGATGCTATTCCTGCACACCTTGTTAGTGTGGTTCACTAGGCCAGGCAAAGACTTTACTGCAGAATCATCTCCAAACCAGCTCTGCTTTGGTCTGTGGTTGGAGGACCTCATTCCCACCTGTGCAGGAGAGTTCTGAGCTGTGTAGCTGGACTCGTTCTTGTATTCACTCAGGAACTGCTATTTTTATTATCTCTTACAGAGCCTGAACAATGGTCAGAAGGCCGCAACACAACAGTGTGATCCAGGATTTTAATGAGTATGCATCTGGCATCGACAGGAGCACGCAGAAATACACTCCTTGTACTGCAGTAGCAGTACCCAGAAAAATTGATTGTAGGCTGGAAGGTGACATAGGCGACTTATTGGGATATTCAAACGCTCCTTAAGCATCAGTGGCTGAAAGCATTTGCTTTTA
This sequence comes from Melanocharis versteri, assembly GCA_013397845.1. NCBI lineage: Eukaryota > Metazoa > Chordata > Aves > Passeriformes > Melanocharitidae > Melanocharis > Melanocharis versteri. Next base: position 42,755 of record VZTG01004481.1, on the reverse strand, counting down.
GCATTGATTGAACTGTATTCGCTGCTTGAGAGAGAGATCATTTGTTCCTTTCAGATTCAGGCACACAGAAAATTAGAGCAATTACTAATCTAAGTGAAGGGAATGGGTCTTGTATATACAATTAAAGGCACTTTTGCTAAAAGTAAAGATGCATTAAAAAATGCAGGTTTGGGCCACACGTAGAATTATTCTCTTATTCCACCTGTTGCTGCAAAGGTTTGACATGTTTCTTAGCTACAAAATAGTAAAGCCCCTATTTACTAATATGCTGTCTCCAGAGACATGGTCTTCAGTGTAAGGGCTCCCTATGTTCAGTCATGCAGTTGCATGTGAGGGTCTCTAGGAACACTGAACGCAAATTATATATCAAATAATTTCTTTGTTAATTTATGGAACTTTTTTTTTTGCCATATGGCCTTATTTTTAGGAATTCAGCAGCTAGGAGTGCTTAAAAATTTGTAAGATTTACCCCAGCAAATAGACTGGGACAGGGACGCTGGTGCTTCTGCTCATTTTCTTTTCCTCCTAGGAAAAGACCAAAATAATGAGCTTACACAGAAGTAGTCTGCAAATAATGTAACACGTTTTCGAGCTCTGTTCATGTCTCCAACACCCCTTCCACTGAAATATCCTCCCTAATCAGATAGAAGACAGAACCCTCTTCTTGTGCTCGAGTCCTTAAATCGAGCCTTAAATCGAACCTTAAATCGGTCTTTAAAATCCCTAAGTCCTTAAAGTCCTGACACAGTGCAGAAGACTGTTGAGGAGGGCAGAATTTGTCAGCCAACAGAGGTGAAATTCCTGGTGCAACTAGTAGTGAGGCTGAGGTTGTTATTCCTAGTAGGCAAATACACACACACACCACAGATGCACATAAATCCATGGCCACCACACAGGTCTACACAGACACACAGACCACTCCCATCATCCCAAATGGCATCAACAGCTGTCAGGGCTTTGTACCACCAAAAGTGATTCTCCTAGAAAATGCAAGGTCCTTAAGGGAATGACCTGCAGCGTGATCTTACCTACTGGAAAAAGTGAGATGGGCACACAAAGTGATTTGATCTGCAGAGTGTTTGGTCCCTGGTCACTGGAAGAATGACTGGCTCTTCAGAAAAATGAGGAGGAATACAAAAGACTAATTTGTGCTGCCTGAAGAGTCACTCTTAAAGCCTTCTCCAGCATTCTGTTGCCTGCAGATTAGTTAAATCGAGTGCTGCCCCTTACAGAATTACAGCGGACAGCACAGCAGGTGCATGTGACTTGAAACTGCATGTGGCAGTTCTTTCACATCACCAGAAGAAAGCCTATAAGCCTTCGTTAGATTAAATAACATCCCTGAAAAATGCTTTGTACTGAATGGAAATCTTGGGGTTGTGAGGCCTGTCTTGGAGCCATTACTTACATGTTGTTTAAAAGACTGGAAAAATGAGGTCTTAACATACAAAGAGGGATCACCTCACTTTATACAGGATCTCTTCTGTCTTTGAACTACCAATTCTCCTGAACAACCGGCAGCACATAAGACCGTGTTAACTAGTTCTCAGGTTATCCACGAAATGATCTGGTCTTTGTAGTGTTTACAGTCTGAAGTTTCATGATCAAGATGCCTGGCTACCTGCATGGGGTAGTCCCCTTGTCTTTCTATTTCTTTGGACCTTGCAGCTCAGGAATATTTGCCCATAGATTCTTGTTCCAACTCAATCCTAGCTGACGCTCTAGAGTGAGTGGATCTTTCCCTGCTCATGGACCAACTACAGCTTCAGCCTGAGCAGATCTTGATAGGGTCATTAAGGCTGGAAAACACTTCTGAGATCATTGAGTCCAACCTCTAACTGGCCACTACTTTGTCAATTAGATCATGGTGTAAAGTGCCACGTCAGCTTGTTTCTGGAACACCTCCAGGGATGGTGACTCCACCACTTCCCTGAACAGTTCATTCCAATGCTTAACAACCCTTTCCATGAAGAAATTCCTCCCGATGTCCACCCTGAATCTCCCCTAGCACAACCTGGGGTCATTTCCTCTTGTCCCATTGCTGGTTGCCTGGCAGAAGAGACCAACACCCACCTGGCTACAATCTCCTTTCAGGCAGCTGTAGAGAGTGAGGAGGTCTCCTGTGAGCTTTGTTTGCTCCAGGTTAAACAACCCCAGCTCTCTCAACCACTCCTCATAGGACTCACCCTGAAGAACCTACCCCAGCTCCAGTGCCCTTCTCTGGGCACACTTCAGCACTTCAATGTCCTTCCTGAATTGAGGGGCCTAGAACTGGATCAACTCAGAAGTAAAAGCAGCAATGTTTTCGGGGTATCAATCTCAGTTTTCTAAGACTGCAAACTCTTGCTGTGACTGACAGAGTTTGGATGTTTCTGAACATCCATAACAGTGTTATGCAAATATAAAGTGAAGCCATAGAGCAGAAACAAGTAATCATATATTACTCACTCTTTTGGAAGATCCAAGGCTTCACTGCTAAAAAACCAGAGGATTCCATGAAATGGGAGAGGTTTGAGTGGACTAGTGTGTATATTGCTCTCTTTAAAAAACAAAAAGATGCAAAACCCAGATGAGGTCCTTTAACTACAAGGAGTGGGAGGTTATTCAGAACCTGAATCTGGAGTGAACGGATTCATTTTCTTTGTATCACAATCCAAAATTTGAGATGACAACATTTCAAAAAGGAAGCTCTCAAGTATGTTTCTTTATTTTAACTCCATTACTGTCTGAGTGTTTTAAAGTCAGTCTGTAAGTCAGTCTGCCCATGTCGACCTAAAGAGCAGAACACTACGAATAAGGGAGCAAAAAACAGTGAAGACAGGAAAACTTTTCTACTGAAGTAAAAATTATTTTTACTCTTTAAAAGGCTCACTGTCACACATCTTTGTCCTTTTTGATCAAATGAAATATATGTTTATTGTTTCTTACATCAAAAGTCTGTAACAATCAAATCTGAGAGTTGAATCAGTCTGTCTTTTTTATTCCAAGATTTTGAGCAAATTCAGAATGTCAGCAACATAATTGCTACATAAAAATTGCCTTCTTCATAAATCGTTGGGTATTTTGCTTTATGATAAATTAATTTTTTGTATCAAGTTATTCATTTAAATACAGTAATATTTGACAACAATTAGATTAACTAAACCAATATGTAACAATACTGATTGTTTGCACTGTTCCTGCATTCTGCTTGGCCTCATCTATTCTTCTCATTTTGTGGCCCTGTGGATTCTCTGGCAGGCTTCCTATTTCTGTTGTTTCTGAAGAAAGACTGATGTCTGGTTTTGATTGTCTTTGCTGGTCTTTTTTAAAATTTCTTTTTCTTAGCCTGCCTTGCTGTGTTTACACTCTCCTGTTTTCATCATTTAGACACAGCAAGCATTTTTCAAGGATGTCTGTATATATTACATTACTTTATAGATAAAGAAAAATGGTTGGTATTTCAAGTGTTTCATGACATATGGGGCTGTAATACTTAATTTTTCAGAAGCAGAACTAAAACATATTCAATAAATATGGTGTTGAAAGCTTAGCAGTTAATTTACTAACAGTCTATCTGTAAAAAAGACCTGTCAGGTACTGAATGGTTTATGGTTTGCTCTTCTCAATAGAACAGTGTTCCAATGTTTAACATTACCTGATCTTTATTACTACAGAAAATGAGCAATATCAGAAAAATGTTCCATCCATTCAACATGAAATGATACAGAATACTCTACCAACCACACTCTGGCCTCTTGCCAACAAACATTCTGAAAAATACTTTCACTTGCAAACCTAAAAGCTTGCAGAAAAGGATATGCCTTGGAAAAATAGAAGGCTGTGTGAGCAAATTTATCCAAAGTATGTAAACTTTAAGACATGCACAACACTATTCAGAGATATGTTGGCTTTTTAAAATGAGATGTTTCATCACAGTGCATTTGATAAATGTGTTGTGGGAAAGCATATATCAGATTATAATATCCTGAGAAAATCACAGGCTAGTAAATAGCCTGGGACAGTTGTGAGAGTGTTTGCCTAAGTCAAATGGAAGCTGGGGCTCTGATCCCATGCCCACCTTTTTTGGATAAAGAAATCAGGCAATGAAACAGGTATTGTAGTGTGTGGGGTGTGGTGGATTGTCTGTACGTCATCTCAGGTGAAGTCATGACTTAGAAAGTACTTACAGTCCTTGCTATGCAGTGTTATGCAAATATAAAGTGAAGCCATAGAGCAGAAACAAGTAATTATATATTACTCACTCTTCTGGAAAACCCAAGGCTTCACTGCTAAAAGCTGCTCATGTTTCTCATTAACTACCTGCTGATTCTCTGACAAAAAGGAAAACATGCACAACTTAGATCCGTATTGACCAGGAATTTGAACATCTCAGCTCCACATTCAGACTGTACAGCATTCTGCATGCCAGATGGATATTCTTCCACAGCTTCATTTTCTAATTTGTGACTGAATCAAACGCCTAGATTCTGCACATACAGATATGCTGGGCATTTTGGGACAGAATAGGAATATTTGACATGACCTACACAAGCTAATTGGGGTATTGGATGTGACCAGGCACAGCCTCACAGAATTCTCTGTTAGAGCAGTGTACATGCTAGACACTGGAATACTCACGGAAAATTAGTGGGTTCAGCTTTGGTTGAAAAACTTCACACTGCCCTGGCCTGTATGTGTGCCCAATTGGAAAGAGAAGAAGAAGGCAGGTGCATTTAGTCTGATAAAATGGACTTGCAAATTCAACTTTATTTGAAAGAAAATTAACTTGTGAGAAACATGTTTTCAATGCAACTCCAACCATCACTTTGACTCATCTAGAGAAAGAATGGAGAGCGGGAAAAGTATGTGTATATAAAATTCCTTAAAAACAGAGAGCTAAAGCAGTAACTTTCTGAAGTCTGGATGGAGTGAGTTGAAGACATGTCGATTTTCTGCCGTCCCAAAGGCATGTGACATGATTCTACTTTGAAAACCAAGCACACATCTGTTTTTGCATTGCTTTGGTCTTGAAGTTGACACTGTTCCTCATTTCATCAAATTTCTAGCCAAACTATGATATGCAGTTACATCTTTCCTTATGCTAATACAAAGCAGGTCCACAGACTGGTTTAAGATTTCCAGCATCAAGGAACTTTCTGTGTGTCTTTCTTGTAACTGCTGCTTAGTGTGAGGTTCATTGTCTCTCCATGTTAAATCCTGATCTTCTTGCTTCTAGATTTATCCTCTCTGGCTCCTAGTTTCTTAATCATACAGCTGAAAATTTCTTCTTTTTCCCCTCCTACCAAAGACACCTGGAATAGTTTCCTTCTTGCACTGGGATCTCAAGAATTATGCCTGTCTTGAGACTAATGTGTTCATATCACAACATTGCTACAATACTAAGAGGTCCTCTGGAATCAGTAATTTCACTAAAGTAATGAATTCAATAGCTTGTTTCCAGAGAAACATGCACTTTTCAATTGTTCTGAACATAGTTTCTCATAGGGTTTCAGTTTTTCAAACGCTTTATCTTTTTCTTTTCCACGTCCGGTTGTTAACAAGAAAGCCCGATTACTTTCCTGCTAAAGACACACTGCACTTAAATAAAGGGTGAGCTTCTGGAGCAATTTGCACCAGGACCCTGGGGTTGCTTGCTGTTTCCTCCTCCCTCCTTAATTCTTTTTGCCTGTTACTTAGTACCTGTTTAAATTGAGAGATGGGGTCTGAGGCACTTCAAAGCTGCAAATATCCATGACATACTCTTAACTGTTTTCTGACACCATTTCAACTAATGCAAGCAGCTTCCTTCACGGCGTGACTGCCCTCTTTGTACACCACACACCTGCCACTCAGCGCTGTCACTGTAAGGCCACGTCATTCTGGGAAGCTTTGTGTCATATTTCTCGCTAGTAACACATTGGGAGTAGTAGCTCCCAAAGCTCCAGCAGCATCCGGGGAAGTTTCCTTTGTGTCCCAACTTGACCATCAGAAGGTTTCAGGAAAGATAGATGAGTAGGTAAGCTGGTTAGGCATACGTAGTTTTAAACATCAGCTATGCTGATGGAAAGAATAACCCCAGTGTGGCTGAATCATTAGCTACAGGTTGAAATAATGTATTTTGTCATGAAAGCTGAAATTTATAGAATTGGCTTTCAACAGACAGACATCAATTTCTACAGCACATTACTACAGTAGTCCTCATTTCCTCCTCATACCCTTTACCACTGAAATAACTTCAGGCCCTCTCTGCATTGCTCAACACCTTTTTCAGTGCCCCCAGCTCTTTTTCACGCTCCTAATTACTCCTTAAGTATACTCAGCTTCCTCTTCCCATTCATCATCTGTTTGGTTGAGAAGACAAATTGGAAAGGAAATTGCCTGTTACTTCCCTGGGGTTGCAGTTACAGACCGTTGTTGTTTGGCTACCTCATTTTATTTCAGATTGGCTCTTTTTTCCATTTCCTATGTAAGAGTGTGAATCCAATCCCCAATTAGTATAGATTATTTTGTTTCCTTGGTACTATTACCAAGAGTGTAGCCAACACATCAAGAAAACTGATTCTTCCCCTCTGTTCAGTGGTCGTGAGACCACAATGAAGTTCTGCATCCAGTACAAGAAAGGCATTGACAGACTGAAGGGAGTCCAGTGAAAGGTCACTGGGATGATCAGGGACTGGGACAAACCCACAGAAGGAAACAGTCTCATTTAATTCAGCCTGGAGAAACAAAGGCTATGTGGGGATATAATTTCAGACTTCCACAATGTAAAGTGGGATTATAGAGAAGAAAGAGGCAGATTCTTCCTGGAGGTGCACAGTGAAAGGGCAAGAAAAAATAGACACATTTTAATATGGGAAAAATATGGGAAATTCTGATTTAAGGAAAAGAAGTTCACAGCATGGATGGTTAAGCACGAGAGCAGATGTCCAGAGGTGATGTGGACTCTCCATTCCTCCAGATACTCAAAACATGTCTTCTTTGAAGCTAGCACTGCTTAAAATGAGAGATTTGACCACATAATGTCAGGAAGTTCCTTTCTATCTAAATTATTTTGTGACTCTATATCTTAATTATTCTGAAACTTCTCAGATTTACTAAAATTCACCAACAGACTTACAAGTTGTTTAATGGGGGGAGCAGGGATGAGGGGGAAAAAAGCAGACTGACAGACAGATGAGTGAACAAACGAAATAATGCTATCAGATTTCTTTCCCTAGAAAAATACTTGTCCTGACCACTGGCAGAAATGGTAGATTACTGGCCAACATCATTCCTTGCTGAATGTTGGTGTCTGCAGTAAGAAATCCAGATTACCATCAGGATTTTAGTGTCATTCTGAATGCAGGTATAGCTGTATTTGTATTGATGCTGTATTTTTACCCATCTTGGCTCCCATGCAGACATGAAATGCCACTGTGTTATGGTTATTTCTGCTGAGTGACATGTGTCTACAGGACACCTTTGCAGAACAAGGAAATACTTCAGCAGTGGCAAACACTTACAAGTTGAAACATTGGGGAATCTTCAGTCAATGACACAATAATCAAAGAGGTAAGCTTCAATTAAACAATCAAATAGGCAGGAACCGGTTTGGCTTGCAATACCTCACAGAGCTATGTGAAATATGAGAGCTTTCCAAAGCTGTTGTCTGGGAGTTCAAGGGGTGTGAGAACAGACGGTAGAGAGGAAATTGAACATATGCAAATTTTATGTAAATATCTTTTGTTAGGGTGTGATTGACACCGTGGAGGAGGAGCACCATTTCAGGCCAATTTAAAAACCAGGGACAGGCTGTCAGCTTGAGATCAGTCTCTCTGTTTCTTCATACACAGACATGTGGTCAAGGATTCTTCTTGGTATTCTGTCCTTGAACTGGTTTCCCATAGTGTCTTCTGAAACGTAAGTGGTCACACATTCTGTGTCTTTATGATAGCATATTTTATTGTATTTCCCACCAGTTTATTTCTTCTGGGACACTGCTACATAATAATCAGGATATTTGAGACCTAGATCTTTAAATATGTCGACTTGGAAGTAGATGGCATTGAAGGATGGTTTGGAATGGTGCTCTGCATCATAAAGCTGCTGTGAAACCTAGTGTGAATGACAGAAACCTGGAACTTGAGTAGCTGAAGTGTGATGTGCGTGGGTAAAGTGGGAAGGAGACATAGGACTAGACTAACAAGTAACACTAATAATTAGGGTTGATAAGCATCAGCAGCACAGAGGGAGCACGGTATATGAGGAGGTGTCAGAGGCCAGACAGTGGCTGGGACTAGGGACCACGCTGGAGGGAAAGCCCAGCACAATTAGCATTCATATTAGCACTGTCAGTGTCCATGGCTTTATACAAACAGAAGATTTCAGCCACAGTTTTCAAAAATACACCAACGCTAGAGCTTAAACCCTCTGCTCAAAAATTCTAAGGGAAAACACTGTGAAAGACAGCTTAGCTTCCTCCAATACACTGTTAATTTTAATACTTTTAATTTTGGCCTTTGAATTTCATGCAGCCTGAACCGGGCAAGTGAAAATAAAAAATAAAGGCAATATGAGCTGGCAAAGCTGTGGGAGAAAAAAAGGGAAAGGATCAGATTAGAAGGAAAAGACTGTGTAATCCATGTTGTGCTACAAAACCAACTCATGATTTCTGTCATACATTATTTGGAAAGAGTAGTTGGGGTAGCAAACTGGTGGGCAGCAAGAGAGTTTTAGACAAACATAGCAAATATGAAGGAATATTTTTCAGAGGAAGACTCTGGGGAAGGAAGGCTGCCCTAATTATAGAGAGACAAAGTATAAGTAAAAAACTTCAATGGAAGAAAAAAACAAAGAAAACAACAGAGGGAGAAGCATGGAAACAGAAGCATGGAAACAGAATTGAGCATGCAGATTAGATTGAGCATTCCCTGGAATTTTCTGCAAAATGGAAAAGCAAGATCACTTCTTCTGCATTAAGTGAATAGATTTATGTCAGTTCTTACCTGAGAGATATCCAGAAAAAAAGAAATTTAAAGATTGTTGCAACCCTTAACTAGTACTTTTGTTATTGATCCCAAGGAGAAGCTAAATATCACTTCTCCCTATGGGAGGCTGCAGGGGTTTAAGCACACTCCTAGCTCATGGGAAAACAAATGAAACTATGCTTTAGCCACTTCAGTAATTGGAGCTGTGTGAATACCTGGAATGGAGAGGTGCAGTATCATGCTGGGTAAGACTGCACAGAATGATGCCAGTCTCTCAACTCAAAAAGAACAGTGAGGGATTAAAAAGTTGACCTCTGTACTTAGTGTGTTATTTAAAATTCATTGAAAGAAATGGAAATCCTTACACTGGTTTGAGCAACCTTTGGATCATGTCTTCCTTCACACCTGTGGCCCTTCTGTGGTATTTTCCTCTCCTGTTTGCTCTGACTTTCCTGCATGACTGAACTTTCTGATCTGGTTTTGCCCTCTTACAGCCAGTATGTGCTGCTGGTCCCGTCGGTTGTGCGGAGCGAAGCTCCACAGACGGGGTGTGTGCAGTTACACAACCTCACCGAGCCTCTCTTCGTGAGCATTGTCCTGGAATATGGCAGTGTCCAAAAGACTCTCTTTGAGGAATCCGTGACAGAGAATGACTTCTTCAAGTGCAGCGAGTTCAAGGTATTGTCGCTTTTGAAACTACTGAATAGAGTGTAGTATCTGGAAATAATTCTGATTGCAACTTCCCTTGTCAGTGAGGGAAAGAAGGCAAAGCATGTTAAAAGAGATAAACTGTTGGAAAGGCTGACAAAATAGGAGAAAGAAAGACATACGGACTGTAGGAGGAAGCTAGAGAAGGACTTTCCATCTCCATTCACGGAGTGAATAGAAAAAAGCTTTAAATTGTCATCACAGTTGCGTGCTCCTTAGGGGACTGTTTAAGTATCAAGCAAGAGGACCCAGATGGGTCACACTTCTTACCTTTCCCGTGACTCTGCAAGATCTGTACACACAAGAAAAAGAGTCCCAAGGTGAGGTCTTCCAGAATGCTGCAGGACAAACCACTTCATAATTAAGGATATACGGCTGTGGCAACCTTCATGTAAGCAGGGAAATGCATAGGACAGAGCACGGCTTCAAATTTTATTACTTGGTGACAGATTATGGGTCTTCCACAGCAGAAATTCCCAGAAATTATCTCACTGACAAAGGTGGGGCTTCTCATGACTTTGCATAAGCTATTTATGACTCAGCTGACAGTATCTTACTCAAAAACCCTGGGCATCAGGGAACCTCAACATGTCTCATTTATCATTTTTCCTCTGGGGTTTTGTTCCTCTCCAGGTTCCTCCTGCCACTTCTGATCCCGTGGCGTTCATTTCCTTCTCTGCCAAAGGTGCCACAGTCGACTTAGCTGAGAGAAGATCAGTGGCAATTCAGAATGTGGATGGTGCTGTCTTCATCCAGACGGACAAACCCCTCTACAAGTCAGGACAAACAGGTGGATGAAGGGGTTGAGTCAGCTAGAGAAGTGAGAAACTGAGTACAAGGGTGGGTCTAGGATGACAGAAACTTACTCTTGCAGAATAAAAATCTCATCTGGGTTTGGGGTCATCAAAGTTAGTGAAAAACAGAACCAATTCAAAAACCTGCAACGAAGTACTAGAGTTAATATGCTTGTACTGAGTTAATTGCATTTACAGTATCTTGGGTTCTGCCAGGTTTACTTGAGGACAGTCACATAAAAAGTATCTTTAAAAATACGGAAAATAATAGGTTAAGTTTGGAGCTAATAAAATTAATATAAAAATGAAGCAAGCACCTCATTTCCTGTCAACAACTCTTTCTCCTCAACTGCTGATCTATTTCAAAGTGCTGATTCCATCACAATATTTCAATGACAGTACTAGCTGTGGTGGAGTTAGCTATCTCTTTAGCATAATTATACTTCAATGCTGCGCAGAGTCTACTCTTAGAAGAAAGACAAATTCTTCCTTCTTTATGGTTTTTTCATTGAACTGGTTTGTATAAACAGGTTTTTTTAGGAAATGCTTCAAAGAATGGAGTCCTTCAAGAAGGATTGAAGACAGTAAATTGCATTTACTAGAGAGGTTGCTTTAGTCCAAGTGGGTAATAATTGAAGCTATTTCATCTGACATTTATTTTGGTTTTCTTTTTTCACTGGCTAAGACAATCAATTCCTTTCATGTTCTCTGGGCACTCTTTAGTTTTCCCAAAAAGCCTGGGCAAAGCTGTGTATTGAAAATGATTTATCCCTGCTAATAAAATAAATGATAGAGGCATCTGCATATGACACTCGGGGATAAGGTTTGGGGGTGATTATGGTGGTGCCAGGTTGATGGTTGGACTAGACAATCCTGGAGGTTTCTTCCAACCTCGATGATTCCGTAATCCTTTTTTGTCCTGTGTCTTTTTCAGTGATGTTTCGTGTGGTCACTTTGGACACCCAGTTCAGACCTGTTCAGGAGACGGTAAGTGTGAGTGATAGTCAAAACTTTTCAAGTACCCTCTTGAGGTACCTCTTCACTGAGACTCTCTCACTTAGATATTGAATAAGAAGGGCCTGGGATAGGCCTCCTAATATTTTTTTGAGAACTGCTGTAACTCCTTACCTTCACATTCCATCCTTTCCCTGCCTGTATAGAAAGCAAAAGCTCTGAAAGCACTTCTGGAAATCTCACAGCACACAGGTTTTGTAATCACTTTTTCAGTCCCAGATATGTAGAAAAGGAATGGATATTTTTGCAGAAAAGATAATTTCACAAACAGGTTATCCTCTTAAAATTATCTCTTTAATTGCAGACATGAGTTGTAAATTGTCTCCTTGGCCCAGTCTTCTCTATCCAGAAAAAGCTGTTCACAACTTTCCTTATGTTCTAGTGTTTATCAACCTCCAGTGCTAGTTTATTGGTTTGATGATTTTTTTTTCTCTCCCTTTTTTCCTCTTCCAGTATCCCAGAGTCATCATTGAGGTAAGAGACACAACACGAAATTAAAGCACAAGTTCCTTTGGAAAGACTATACTTCATCATTCCCCACAGAGTCAACAACTGAGGGAGACTCATCCAGAGCACACCATTTAAAGCCAATGGATTTGAGTTTGAACAGTGGCAATATCCACTATCAAGCACTAGAGGAGAAGAAATCGGCAGAACTGGAGCTGTTAGTCAGAGGCAGCGTGGGGCTGCTGCTCTGTCTTTCATTAGAGTTCAAATGGGAGTGTTCTGTCCAGGCTTACCTTGGGAGGACTACAGTAAATAGCTGGTGAAATAGCCTCATTCTCATACATAAGGCATAAGAATAGTGACTTTCTGAAATGCCATGTTCTCATGGGGACAGGCTAACAATGAATCATCTTCCACTGTATTTCACATCACTACATCTCCAAGCACTTTCTGAGAGAGGCCAGCATAATATTCCTGTTTTACAAAGGCAGTTGAGCCAGAAAGATTTGTGCTACAAGAGTTACAGATAGGCAGCCTGTGTCCCATACACAACCTGTGTCCCAATCAGGAACTGTTTCTGAATGATCTGAGGCCATCTGCCAGTGTAGCTAATTCCCAGTTAAACAAAAACTTAGGTTTAAATCCACAAGCGGAGATGGAAAGTCAGAGCACACGTCATCAGCCCCAAAGCACTCTCAGTCTGTGACACATTCAGCCAGTATGTCAGGAGGCAACCCTTGAAAGAAGGTAAGAAACAGCGATAAAGGTTTTGCTACATCTCTTTCTTCCACTCTCCAGGATCCAGAGCAAAACAAGATCTTCCAGTGGCTGGAGGTGACATCTAAGCACGGAATTGTCCAGCTCTCCTTTCCACTAATCCCAGAGCCTATTCTGGGGTCCTACCAAATCACTGTGGAGACGAAGTCAGGTGGAAAAGAGTACCAGTCCTTCAGAGTGGAGGAATATGGTAAGTACCCTGTGCTAGCAGTGAAGCTCTGCCTAAGCCAGATAAGAGCTACTAGTGCAGAGCTGAAGTCCTTTGAATTCTCCACCTCATGCCTAGAAAACAAAGCCATGGAGAGGGCTGGGTGGACTGCTGCATGAGAAACAGGCTTTTCCCAACTATGTTGTCTTATTGCTGGTGACCTGGCATAAAAGATAAGTTGAAGAGAAGCAGTGTCAGCAATCTATTTGATTTTATTTTTTCACTTAATCTGTTGCCTTTCTCCTTCACTGAAACTGAATTGCATAATAACTTTTGTTCTCCAGGGCTTAACTAGTTTGAGACATTGGCATTACTCATTTTTCTTTAAGAAAAGAAATTGAAGTGATTGATCATGGGTTTTGCTGTGACTGTTCTAATTATTAGTATGATTATTATTTAATTTTAAAGAAGTTACTCATCTTACCACTGAAGGTTATTTTTTCTATTGTAATATACTACAGCCAGTTCCTAGTTAGATTCTTCTTTGATCCATTTCCTCTCCCTTGCTGTGAAAATGTCTTTGCCAACTGTTTTTTTACTGTCTCACACACACCCGTGTATGGCATGCAATTGCTGATCAGTCATATTCACCTTACATTCTCAGTGCTGCCGAAATTTGAAGTGACAACCACTGGGCCAAAGGCGATTTCTTTCTTTGATGAAGAAGTCAGAGTGAACGTTTGTGCTTCGTAAGTATCAGAGCTGAAGACAACACAACTGTGCACAACAAATGGGAGAGGTGTTGGATGGTGTGCTGTACTGGGAAGCAGAGGTCCTGCTGCTGGCTCAGAATGTGGCTTAGAGCAATTCCTTTAGCTATAACTTTCACAATATGAAATAGGATAACTCTTCTCCTGCTACACAGCAGAATCAAAACGGGGAGAGTTTGTGGGTGTCCAGATCAAGCAGTCCATACTTGCTAGCTGTTGTGTTTTATTATTACAGAAAAGGAAAGTCTACCATTAAAATTGCTGGCTCTGGTGCTGCCAAAGTGCAAGGTGCCAGGAGCTAAAAGGGTGAATAGGGTCTTTCTGCAATGTGTTCTGCTTTGTGTAAGGTACTAATGACAAAAAGCAGCAGGGAATGATACCCTGAGTCCAGCACCACTTTCCAGCTTCAGACCTTAAAGAAAGACTGCACCAAAACAATGGTAAAACAGGCTTTTTAAACAAGATGGCAGAGACAGCCTAAAAATAGTAGAAGGGAATTCAGCCTTAAAATAGTAGAAGGGAATTCTACTTAGGCTAACTAATTGTAGTTCCCAACTGCTCTTCTGTCTGTGCTCTGGGCGCTCCAGAGGGATTTAGTGTCTGCATCGCTCTGCAATTTTGCAGGTTTCATGTTAAATCCACGTGGTTGAATTCTTGTGTTCCTTCCTCTCCCAGGTACACTTACGGCCAGCCAGTGCAAGGATATGCACGAATTAATGTGTGTCAGCAGCGTTTTTACAGTCCACTGTGTGAACAAAACCAGAAAAAAACCTGTGAAGCTGTCACTGGACTGGTATGATACATAACAAGTCCATTCTTCCCTGTCAGTTTACTACCCAACATGTAGCACAGTATTTGGTGGCCTCGTTTATTTCCAAGGGAACACCACAGAGACAATCTCAGTGGTGTGGTTTTTCTCACTATCTCACAGGCAATGCTGAAAGACCATGAACATAGCTTTTACCAATGACCTCACTAAAAGACTTTGAGCTTTCCCTCAGAAAGAATCAGTGGGAAGGAGGGAAGGTTATGAAACTGTAATTTTGTAATCATTTCTAAAACACTGGGGCTGTGCTCTTACCAAATCTAACCAGCAGACCTCTACTGGAAGCCTCTGAGGACACTTAATGTTAAATGAATGATTAATTTGTCCACTAGCTCAGCGTGCTGTGGTCACAGAGCACAGGCATCATGCAAGATGGGTTTAAGAGCAGCGTGAGCATAGAGAAGACTAGAGGGGATAAGGAGAGAAGTTTCCAGGTGTTAGAGTAAATGATATTGAAACAGTCATCTGGGATGAGAGCTGGGAAGTAAGAAATGTAAAGTAGGCAGGGAGCTCTTCAGGGACACACTATTACAGATTTAGGAGCAATTTCCTAAACCTTGAGAAAAATGGGCTTTCCCCTTTGTGCTGCTTTTTCAGCTGGGAAAAGATGGCTGCCTCAACACTGCCGTCTCCATCAAAAAATTCCGGCTTTACCGCAGCTATGCCATGATGTATGCCAGCCTCAACGTAGAAAGCATCGTCACTGAAAATGGGACAGGTAACACCAAGCGGAGGTTGGGAGGAGCTGGTTAAAGCTAATGCATGGATCTTCCTGAGAGGAATGCCCTGGATCACCATCTGTGTGGCAGACAGGCAGCAATCATGGTTGTCTTCATGTAGCTCTCCCTCCAGAGCATCACCACTCCATAGAGCTTATTGAAAGGAACAGCTTTCTGCCCATGTCTGATTTCTGTTTCCTCTCCTTTGCACTGGGTGTGTCCCACAGGCATCCAGATGAAGGCCTATGACTATGTTTCAGTCAACCGAGAAAACGACCGAGTGCTGTTCAGGAATATGGATTCCTATTACAAGAGGGGAATTCCTTACCATGGTGAGGTAGGTACATGGGAGGATACATTTAGACCCAAACTCCCTGAGGTCCAGCGTGATGATCTCTGTGTTGCCCCATTTATGGCTGTCGCCTGAATCTGCTGTCAGCTTCCCATGATAATGCTGCATAACAGTGACTGCATAGTTCTCTTGCTACTCCTAGAGGAAAAAAGAAAATTGTATCATACCTGGAGTGTCAGGGTCTCTTTTCTGTATAGTCAGAGGATGCCTAAAAAGTGAGTAAGTGGAAGGCCATATGAGTGGGGAAGAGAAGTCTTCAAGAAAATACTTCAGGAACAGTTGTTCCTGAACTAAAGGTAGAATTCTTGTTGCATCACAAAATCCCAGGGCATAGCAGTACAGATGTTGGAGTACATTCCCACTTCTTAACAACCTATGCATGCTGGATAAACCCAGGCATGAAAAGGACGATGACCTGTACAGCATCATCCTGACATGAAGTGCAGACAGTGGGTGTGCACAGATGCGTAGGAGTTGAAAGGTGCTACTGAGCTCCACAGGTTGCCTGTGGCCATGAAGTCATCTGGTTGTTTTAGGTGTGTTAGTCAGTGATCAATGTTCCGCAGTGGATATTCCTCCTCCCTTTGTGACACATAGTTTGTTCTGCACTGATGGGAATTTCCCACTGATGGGAATTTTCCTGTCCCAGAACTCCTGCTCCCTCAAAATACCGAGGAGCATTTGCCTCTTCAATACGTTTCACTCTTGATTTCTATTCCCTGCAATTGTTCTCAGTGTTTAAGTGAGCATCCTCTAGTAAAGAGAGGTTTTCTTTTGTTGTTGTTCTTTGTTTTTTTCTGAATCTCTTGGGTATTTGTTGTGTTCAGATCACTGTGAGAAACGTGGATGGTGAGCCTGTTGCCAACAGCACAGTCCTGCTGGAGCTCGATGGAGATCATCTGGCCAGCTATAACACCGACAGAAACGGCACTGCTGCTTTTTCCATTGACACGTCCAACTTCTTTGAGCCCAGTTTTAAGCTGACAGTAAGTAAACACAGGCTACAGTCTAATTCATGAAAAAATGTTTCAGGGGAGAGAGGGTTTAGAAGGAATGCCTGCAAACTGTGTGAAACTCATATGAGAAAACAGCAGTGCCTGAGAAGAGGCACACTGCACGCCAGCTGTGGCTTTGCATTGTAATGATCTTCAGTCCCTCCCTGCTTTTTCCTCCCCTCAGAAGCTCTTTCTGCATTCATCCTCCTTGTCTTTATTCTATTTTTAGAGGACCTTCCTAAGAGACTGCACTGCCTTCCCCACCTAGCTTTGGTGCATGCCGGCATCTATCACTGCTGCTGCCTGCTTCCCTGCATTTCTGCTGGCACAAATTCATGCCTGTTATCATCACATGGTCTTGTGTTGTCATGCCTTTGTTCTGGTGTGATAAAAAGGCTGATAAAAAGCGTGTAGTTTAGAACAATGCCATTCTAATTCACAGTAAGTCCCAGCAGTTTGTGCAACTGGTCCCAAGCCTGAAAAAAACCTGAAATAACCCCGCTTTTGCAATGTGCCACAGGCATCTGGATGCCTAAAAGTGTCCAGAAGGCCTCTCACTCTGCATTGGTGAAGCACAAATTTTGCACACCAATTCTTGCTCGTGTCTTAAACAGCCTCACAAAATCAGCTTCCAAACAGAATATTTTACAGGAAAGATGCCTTTGCCTCTCACCTGCCTTGCATTTTCTTTTCTTCCACACTGTTGATTCCCCATGTATGGTTTTCTGTTTCATAGGTTAAACAGGCACCACATGAATGTGCAGACTTTATCTGGGGGGTTGATGATGAGCCCAAAGCCTCGTTCCTTGTCCGGCGTTTCTACTCACGGACCAGCAGCTTTCTGAAAATTGAGCCAGTGACAGAGGAGCTCGGCTGTGGCCAGCAGCGAACAATCAACGTTCACTATGTCCTGAACAGAGAGGGCTACAGCAACGCCACTCACGCAAACTTCTACTACGTAGTAAGTGCTGTTACTCCTAAAACATCTTTTTTTCACCTTCTCTCGGACACCCTATAAGGCAGAAATCTCGCGATCAGACAGTGGTTGTGGATCATGGCTCCACCTGAAGGCCTTCGAGGCGTTTCAGAACAGTACTCAAAATCAGTGATTTCATGGTGGAAGGAAGAAGGTGCTTTTGATACCCTTTCACGAGATTTTTCTATGCCCAGGTGATGACACAAGGAAAAATTACTCTCAGTGGCCAGAAGCAAGTCAGCATTTCTGGTGGTAAGTTCCAGAGCATATTTCTATTCATAATTCAGAGCATGGTTCTGAGCACCAGAGCATAGTAAGTCTTGCAAGTGATGAAAGCAGAGAACTGTGGCTAAATCAGGTACTAGTTCCTAAATCCTATGACCTGTTACTAGTCACAGAATCATTTTCTTTTGCTGCAGCATCTAGCCAATCACCCATATAATAATAAATTTTATCTTGTTAATAGAAAGATATTTTGTTGTGATCAAACACATGGAATGCAACCTTCGTCTGTTGTATTGTATCATTTTATTATGCCAAGGAGTATTTATGGTCTCACAGTTATTGTGTGACATCCTGGTTTTCACCAACTAGAATAATAAAAAGTTTTTAAGTTTGGAATAATAGATGTCCCATTTGACAGGGATATTTAGCAATCAACTCTTGAAATTCATTGCTCTTTCAGAAGTCTCCAAATACCCACAAATGACAGTGATCCTGACCTTCATTCTTTCATTGTAAAAAATAACTTTTCTTGCAGAACCTGGTCTATTTGCACACTTCAGGGGATGGCTTAAGTAAGCCTCTCTCCATATATAGGGCTTGCTTCATATTTACCCTCTTTGGTCTTAAACTTAATTCCCTGTGCTTGTAGTTTTCATCCACGTAGAGAAGAATTTATTTTCCTTGGTGTTAAGAGAACTCTCCTTTAACTCAGGCTATTGCTCTATTTCCTCTGGTTTACATAGGAGGTTCTAGTTTTGAGACCCTAAGGCAAGGCTGTGCTCTTCTCATAGCAATCATGCTCAGATTTCCATGTTCAGCTTCTTCCCATCTTAGACCTCTCTCTGCAAAGCACCCTGGTCCCAGCATCCTCCAGTTTGTGTCTGTTGTTTTGCTAATGAGAGCTGTTCCTCAGCCACTGGGAGATGAATGTTCCAATATCCAGTTCCCTGGGTTTTAAAGGTGCTGATAGGTTATGGATAAATATGCGGTCGTTCCACCAAAGCTGAGGTTTGTCTAATCTCTTTTGCTGGCTTCTCCTCCCCTGGTCCATGTTCCTTCCACAGCTTCCAGAGGTACATTCTCCATCACACTGACTGCCACTGAGAAGCTTGCCCCCAGCTCCAGATTGCTGCTCTACACAGTGCATCCTCGTGGAGAAATAGTGGCTGACAGCTCCAGGATACACAGCGACGTATGCTTCAAAAACAAGGTGGAAACCTCTGCTTTCTTATTAAGCGATGTTATCAGGGTTTGCTGAAAAATGGTCAGGAAATTACCTCATCCAGAGCCCCGCACTGGGGATGGCATTTAGGAATGGAAAAGGTGCAGGTATGTCTGGGATCATGAGAAGCTGTCCCTGGAACTGGCACAAATGGTCAGACTCAGACAAAACTCTCCAGCCAGTGGGGAGAGAAGGGCGGCTAGGGGATTGCGTGAAATTTTACAAACGCATCCAGAAGGGCCATCTAGCGGTAGGAGCTTTGTCCCACAGGGAACAGAGCGAGTGCCAGCGAAAGGTGAGGTTTAGATCTCTGTGCCAATCCGATTCACCTAATTTCCGTGGGGTTGTCTTGGATTTGTAATTTCCAGGTCCAGCTCGAGTTCTCCGAGAAGCAAGGTTTCCCGGGCTCTGAAGTTGGACTCCACCTGAAAGCTGCTGCCAACTCCTACTGTGCCCTGCGAGCGATTCAGAGCGTCTTTCTTCAGTCTGGGCAAGAGTTATCTGCCAAGAGCGTAAGTCACATCCCCAGTCCTGTGTTCTTTTGAGCTAGGAACACCCAGTTCCCACCGGTGATGTCTCTGCTGCTGACTGTATTTTTATCTTTCCTTTGGAAACAGACATCTGTGATTAAAGGAAGGTCTAAGGCAATTGTACGCTTCAAGGACAGAAATTGATAGCACAACACTGCTTTTGGGAGGCATGGCAGTGTAACATATATCCCAAGAATATGCCTTATGTAAATCTTTAACAGCATATTTCCTTATTGTAGAGTGATTATGTCAAAACTGCATTTTTATGGCTCAGATAGGCCTTTGGTCGAGAACAAAAGCTGTAGATGACCGCTAGTGTCTTGTAAAACTCCAGTCTCCTCTTTGCTTAACTCAAGAGTATATCTCTGTGCTTTCTGCTCAAGTTCACTCCACAAAGCCATTGCAGCTCTGAAGGAGGAGGGTACAGTCCGGTCCAAACTGGTTATTCATCTCTAGGTAGACATCACTAGTTAAGCCCACCAAAGTCTACAAGATTGCTCAGGGCCCACCAGAAGCTTTGGATATGTGTGATTTTCCACCTGCCTGAGACCTTCCTTGTGCTTACACTAGTCATTCTCCCCTCCAGGTGTACTACCAGCTTGGTGGGCGTGATTTATATGGCTATTACTACAATGGGCTCAACCTGGAAGATAACAGGCCACAGGAGTGTACCCCATCCAAAACCATCTTTTCTGATGGCTTGTACTTTGAACCTGTGAATGTCAGTCGTGATGGAGATGTCTACAGGATTTTCAAGGTATGTGGTCTGTGTGGGAGGCTCTTTGAGTTGGAGGGGTTCCAGAAGAATTCAGGTGCATTAGCATTCAACATTTTCAGGTGGTTGTTTTTACTGCTGAGAGAGGGCAGCTGATGCCTGAAACTGCCTAAAGCCTTCGATCACACAGTTTCTGCCTTTTCGTCCTCATCACTTGCTCAGGAGGTCTGAAAATCACTGCTAGAAAATCACTGCTAAAAAATCACTGCTAGAAAATCACTGGGATGCAGCCCATGGTTCAGTAGCCATTTCCTAGGCAGGACCATGGCCTTGGCTCATGACTTCAGGCATTCCTTGTAAAGATCTGTGTCTGTGCTGCAGGCCACTTGGCTCCTCATACACTGGACTCTGCTGCCCACTGGCCCTATGGGCTGAGACATAAGGCCAACATCAGACTCATCATCACTGCTCTTTGCAGAACACAAGGTGTCACTGCTCTGTAAGAAATACACAGAGGTTGGCGAGGTAGAGTTAAGGTTGAAAGAACGGGATGAAATGGGATGAGGGAGGGGAGAAATGAGGAATGATAATCAGTGATATGCACCGGCAGCTAGAGAATGCCCTGCGTGATTTGATAGATTCTTTCCCATTCAGGATATGGGTCTGAAAGTGTTCACCAACTCTGTGCTACGGAAACCAGTTCTGTGCAATGAAGACAGATCAGATACGGATAATTACCCTTCTCACTATTATGATGCCAATCTCAAGGCCTCAGGTAAAAAAAAGGTTCATTCTTTATCTCCAGTCTCAGTCTACCTGGTCTTCAAAACTGTTGCCTTTATAAAAGAGCCAGTATATTGGGGGGCTTGGGGGGAATAGGTCTGTGTGCCTAAGTTTGCATCCTGTAATCTCTTTCTGGCAGTCCTTGCAGTAGAGTCAGTTTTCTCTCACTTAGGTGCAGGTGCATATACAAAAGACAGGGAATACTGTGATGATACTTCTTTCATAAACTGGTATTGGCTTTTCAGGGGTTTTCAGGTCAGAATCTTTCACAAAATCATAACTCAATTAAATATTTAAAAGTCAAGACTTCACACAGCATGTGGCATATTTAGCACATAGTCTCCAAAGCCTTTATAGATCAGCAAGAGTTACGATTATCTCTCTATCAAGTCAGATTGCTCAGCAAAAGAGCAAAAGTAGCAGTCATAAGTTGCCACAAAGGAAAGTGTTATTCCACATTAGGAAAACATTCTTCCTCATGGGAGTTGCAGTACGCTAGAAGGGGATCTCCAGGCGGTTTTGGAATCTCCATCACTGCTGGTTTTCAAAAGTGAGCAGCACAGGAAGAAACCTGATCTGATTTTGAAGCTAGTCCTGCTTCAAGAAGTTGGACTAGAGAACTACAGGGGTTGCTTCCAACATAGATTTTTTTTCAATGATTCTGTGATTCAACGATTCTAAGTCATTGTAAAGGAGTTTTAAGCTTTGATAACAATACTGGCTACTCTTGCCCATTTGCAAATAGAAGAGAGCTAGCTGTAGAGGATGGGGAACACACTTTTCTAACTGAATGATGAGACCTTTCAGTATGAAATGAAGTGAAATGTCTTGTAAAATAGCTAATTTTTCAGTATTTTCCCATGGGGAAAGAGAATAGATAAGAAAATGTTTCTTCGCATATCCCCATATCTCTTGGAATTTTCCCTGTTATATGGGGGGGAAAAATCAAAAAATGCTCAAACAGGATACTTAGTGTCCATTTGTGGTGTGAAGCATGTCTGATAGAAGTTCAGATTCTTCTCACATGATGTCTCTAATATTATCCTTTATCCAAATCCCCGCTTCTAGGTGAGTCGATGGCTGGTGGTGGGGGTGGTGGTTTCAGCACTGTTCGGAAATTCTTCCCCGAGACCTGGATTTGGGAACTGGTTAACACTGAGTAAGTAGTTTATCTTCACTTCTTTCTTCCTTTTTGAGTCGATTCATTTAGCTAAAATGGAGTCTGGGAAGGAACCATGGAACATATGTTTGCTTTGTAGACATGGATCTACTTTTCCCATCTTGATCAATGAACGTTGCAGACAAATGTTCTGGGCTCTGTTTCCTGTCTTTCTGATGGGGAGAAATAAATAGGGTCTAGGAGTGAAATAAAAATATTTTTTAAGGAGACAGAAGGACCTTGTTATTTTTCATCCAATTTTTAATTCAGCAGCAGAAAACATAGTTTATTTTTATTTTCTTCTATCACAGCATTTGCAATGAGAATATTTCCATCTTAACTATGCCTCCAGATGCTGTTCTAGAACATTAATCTAAATTTATTGATTTTAATCTGTGTGGTTGGGCATTCTGGGTTTTCAACAGTTGGTACTTCTAAATTTAAAAAGTTGAGTATTTGAGTGCTTTAGCATGTAGTTAACCAGCACCTTTATCTTTACTTCAAGCACTATAACATTTTTTTTAATATATGGAAAGGTGTCTTGTAGAAAGTGAGATGAAAACAGAAGTCCTAACTCAAGCAGCAAGCCTATTCTATAGTTTGTCTTGAAAAAAATCCAAAGATCATTTCTCATTCTGTGTTTCTTATTCTCTTCAGTTCCAGAGGAGAGGCCGATGTCTCTTACACCATTCCTGACAGCATCACGGAATGGAAAGCCAGCGCTTTCTGTGTGCAGGATGATGTCGGGTTTGGCATCTCCTCACCTGTTTCACTGACAGCCTTCCAGCCATTCTTTGTGGACCTCACCCTGCCATACTCTGTCACCCGAGGGGAAAAATTTAATTTAATAGCCAATGTCTTCAACTACCTCAACAAGTGTGTCCAGGTATATCAAATTCCCTTTTACTTCCTGTGTAGTTTGCCTGTTTCCCAGAGATCTTTTCGCTCTTGAGGGAGGAACCTCAGCAGAGGGTATGGGTACTGTGCTGTGCAAAACACGATAAATACTGAGTAATGCAGCAGCCTCCTTTGCTCTGCAGCCTGATTTTAGGATCATTCTCCTTCATTTGTAATCTGCTCCTTGTTTTTTTGTCTCAGATCAGTGCCATACTGGCACAGTCAAGTGACTTCGAGGCAGAGATCCTTTCATCGGGTGGCAACACAGCAACAGTGTGTGCCAATGAAAGAAAAACATATATTTGGGCTGTTAGCCCCCAAAAACTTGGTAAGTTTGGTTTTTTACCACCTTTATATATCCCTGTTTGATCTTTTACTCCCATCCTTTAGGGCAGGATCAATAATCCACAAGCAGGCATTTCTGGACAACTCCATTAATTGCTTATAAATTTGCTAATAATTTTTGGACTGGATGCTCAGTGGGCAGTAAGGACACTGCTCCTTCCCAGTTTTATAGCTGTGTTAATCTACACTGCCTTCAAGTCCACGTTGTCATTTTTTTAAAAGCAGTTGTAATTACTTGCATGTGT
Organism: Melanocharis versteri; assembly: GCA_013397845.1. Taxonomy (NCBI): domain Eukaryota; kingdom Metazoa; phylum Chordata; class Aves; order Passeriformes; family Melanocharitidae; genus Melanocharis; species Melanocharis versteri. Next base: position 19,160 of record VZTG01004481.1, on the reverse strand, counting down.
AAGTACTCCAAAAGTTGAAATATGAATAAAGGCAGAAGAGCTATAATTAAACTATTGCAACACTGCTCTAGGCCAGCGAAAACTCAGTACAAGGCTAAGAGGTGGAAATTGGTAGTGAAAATCTGGTTTTTGGCCAGGATGACCCCTCTTTCATTCCTCATACCAGGGCCCCAGGAAAGCACTCCTTTCCACTAACAAACAGACATGGAGTCTTAATGAAATTTGGTTTTACTGAGCTGTCTTTAGAGAAAATACATTTCTCAGCAGTTTGTCAGCCTAGAAGAGGCAGTCAAAACCAGGGGTAATTGTAGACATTGAAGATAACTTTGTTTTCTTGGGCTGGTGGGTGGCTTTCCAGGTGAGGTGAAATTCGTGATTACTGCTGAGGCCAAACCGAACGCCAGAGGTACTGGAAACAGCACATCTCCAGAAGAGAAGACCATTTACAAGGACACCTTGTTTCAAACCCTGCTTGTGGAGGTATGGTAGGAAATCTGCAGGTGCTTTGTCCCTCGTGGAAACTGGAATTCCTGTATCTGTGGGTTAGAAGCAGTTAAGAGGGAGGGAGGGAGTGCAGTACAGTGAGGAGGGACCTGTGTGCAGTAGGCTTCTCCATATCAAAATAAGAGTGAAAACCACGGCGGTCACAGCATCCACTGTCCTCCTCCCCCTGTCTCCTTCTTGGGACCATGAGCACACCTGTCCTGACAGCCCATGTTGCCGGAAGGAAGGAGATTCCATACCTTACTTTTAAGCACCTTTAGCCTGTGACTCGAATGCTAGGGAGGAGGGTGGAAGGAAAAGGATTTATCTTGAGCATCATGGAACAACAGCTACATTGGGTTAATTGGACAGAGTCCCTCTCAGAGGCTGGAAATATCTACTTTTTAACTGCTTTTGAAGTAGGAAGATGCTCTGGATGGGATGTTGGGTAAGAGAGGGAGCCATGGACCATGAGATATTCTAGTGGAGCTGGGGTAGGACTGGGTACAAGAGGCGCACAATCTAGATAACCACATTCACGTACTGTTTTGCACTGCTAAATTGTCATGGCTTCGTGGTGATGTTCTGCACTTTTCTTTCTCTTCCTGACCACTTCACTGCAATCAAACAGCCTGAAGGTATTAAAAAGGAGTTGACTCAGAGCTCCCTCATCTGTGCAAAAGGTAAGGCAAGTTTGTTCGTTCATTCGATCGTTCATTCATTCATTCATTCATTCATTCCAGGGGGTAAAGTGGAACTGCTTCACTGTCTTGTAGATCTTGTCCTACAAAACCAGAGACCCTTCCAGGGGAGGAAAGATATTTTCAGGGTCAGGGTGCTAGGCTAAAATTCAAGATTTTCAAATACCTTTGACTCGTTGGGCAAGTCCCTGTGGCTTTTTCCTTACCCAGACTGAAGACTATAACAGTCAAGACTTCTGTGAAAAAACTCATAACTTTAACAATTCTTCTTTTTACATTTTCTCATCAGGCAAAAAGATTTCTGAACAAGTATCTCTCAGCTTGCCAAGAAACCTAGTGCAGGGATCAGCCAGAGCTTATTTTTCTGTCATTGGTAAGTTTAGTACTTAGACTAAGAGCAAAATGGTCTTTCTCTTGTGCTGCACCAGGTGCCATCATGTATACTCACACAAACTTCATGTAAAGTTGAAGAAGTAATTATTCCTGATTTTAAGAGGTAAGTTTTCTGCTTCGCAAAATGGCAGTGAGAGGCAAAATTTGCTCAAAATTCTCTCATATCAAGAGAGGACAAACTAGTCAAATAATTTCCATTTATATTACATTTCAGATTATGCTGCATTAGCATATTGAGTGCTGTATAGTAAAACAGCTAATTCAGCTGAAAAGTAACATAAGGCAGACTTCTTTGCAAAAAATTATCTTAATTTCTTGGAAATAAGTCTTCAGAACTTTGCTGACTGCATAATTTCAAATTTATAATTTTGCATAATGAAAAACATTTGTAAGTCAGTAAGTTCCCATAGAATAAAAGTTTCAGGTCACAATCGACTCTACTTATCTGAAAGTCATTATTAAGACTTGAGGGCTCTCTTCAGTGAAAATTTTTGGAGGTTCTGAACTCAGGTTGTTTTCTAAATACAGTTGGTTTTTCATGCCTGTGTCTGTGTGAGATGTGCTGATGCTGTGCCATTACAGCCTCTGCAGCTCGTCGGCATCATACCCCACACAACATTTTCTCGTGTACATGCAAAAACAGGAAGCGGGTTGTAAGGGGCAGGGAAATCTAACCCTTCCAAGGATTCATAGCTGTTTCTCAGAAACCATGCCAGCCGGTATTGATGCTCATTTCTTTTCCTTAAAATTCTCAGTTTCTCTCAGGTGTCCATGATCCAGATAAGAAATGAAAAATGGGGGCATTTCAGCACTTTTCTTCTATGATCAGTCTTTGGTTACTATGATTACTCTATATTAGTCATTGCCCTTGGGTTCATAATAGGATAGTATAGAGCAATGTATAATGCTATGTAATAAAAACATGTCTGAACTGAGCTGACTTCTTCCATTTTTCACTCTTCAGGAGACATTTTGGGTACAGCCCTGCGGAACTTAGATGACCTCCTCCATATGCCTTATGGCTGCGGAGAACAGAACTTGGCCTTGTTCACACCCAACATCTATGCCCTGGATTATCTGAATAAGACTGGGCAGCTGACTGAAGAGATTAGAGTCAAGGGTACAGGATATTTATCCAGAGGTAAGAGGTTTTCAGATTCTTCCATCTTCTTCCCCAGGGAAATGGTCACAGGACCAAGCCTGATAGAGTTTAAGAAGTGTTTGGACAATGCTGTCAGGCACATGGTGTGATTTTTGGGGTTCTGTGCATGGTTAAGAGGTGGACTCGATGACCATTGAGGGTCCCTTCCAACTCAGAATAATCTATGATTCTGTGATCTAACATTGTGATCGTGGGCCTTGAACTCTTCATCTCTGCATGGTGAGCACTGATCTCTGAATGCCAGCACCACAATTATTGCATAGGAGCAGGCAGTGAGAGCACCCCAAAGCAGCATGTCATTCTTCCAGGAGTAAAAGCAGCTGGAATTCATAGTGGTTGGCATTATTCACCAGACACACATTACTTGATACTAGATCCAAAAGTCTTACTGCTTCAGTTGAACAAACAGCAGGACTAGTCCTTTTCTGTGATTAGAAAATGTGGCTTCTTTATTGTGTTTTCAGGCTACCAGAAACAGCTGTCATACAAACACCGGGATGGATCCTACAGCTCCTTTGGGTTACGAGATAGAGAAGGGAGTGTATGGTAAGAGATCACACTTTCTATTTCCCTAGCACAGGGTCTTTAGGCTTTGAAAAATGATCCAAGCATTCAGTTATTCTTATTGTTAATAGACTAAATGAATATAGTTCAATTTGAATCTCCTAGTAAAGGAAAGATTAATAACTGGAAAGAGGACAACAAAAGGATGGTATGATGGTTGGGAGCTGGAGTACGTGATGTTCGATGGGAAATTGAAGGATCTGGGTTTGTTTAGCCTGTGGAAGAGGAAGCTAATGAGAGACCTGGGTAAACTTTGCTGCTGCCTAGATGGGGACTGTGGAAATACAGAGTCAGACTCTTGTCGGAGCTGCACAGAATGAGGACAAGAATTTGTTCTTACTCAGGTTGCTACAGAGACAGCTCCAAGTGGGTAGAAGGAATAAAAGGTCTTCTCCGGGAGAAGGCTGTAGCACTGAGACAAATGCCCAGAGAGGGTGTGGATATCTCTATCCCTAGAGACTTTTACATGACTGGACAAAAGACTGAGCAGCCTGACACCGCTCTGCAGTTGGCCTTAGTTTAAGCAGATGGTTGAACAGGATGCTTCCAAAGGTCCCTTCCAACCTGATTTGTTTCATAATCCATTTAACTAAGACTAGAAATTGCTAACATCAATCTTCGAGCTGTGTCTATACTTTACTGCTGTTCTAAAAGAATGGTTTCAGCACAGCTGAAATACCAGGTCCATTTTTAGTATCAGGATTCTACATATGTTATTTATTTCAAACTTAGAAAACACTTTCTTTTACCTCAAACATTATAAAGTTCATTTAATGTCATTTTCTATGCACATCCTATGCACTGGTAAATGTCCTTGGTCTTGTTCACACCACACCTGTTTTCTGTTTCTGGATCACCCGCAGGCTCACCGCCTTTGTGTACAAGTCACTGGAGCAAGCCAAACGCTACATCTACATTGATGACAACGTCCAGTCTCAAACTTTGATCTGGCTGGCAAGCAAGCAGAAGTCAGATGGCTGCTTTGAAAATGCTGGATCACATTTCAACAATGCTTTGAAGGTAACTAACTGAGACAAGTATAGTCCCAAACTTCAAGTCCTGCCGTTGGGATTGATCTGAGTAATTTCCGTCAGACACAACCTTACTCTTCACCACACCCTTACTCTTCCTAGTAATGTTATCTCATGTCTCTCACATACCAGCAGGACATGATTCTTATGTGTGCTCTTGATGATGAGGTAAAAACAAGTAGAACTTTCTGAGTTAGAAGTCTTGGGTTTTATTTTCCACCACTGCATTGTGTGCTCAGTCAGAAGCTATTGTGTGCTTTATTACACACATGCAAAAGTCAAGAAGATGCAGTCAATTATTTTGGCTTTATCCCGAGTGACCTTGATCTTTCTTGTTCTTGTGCACATAGGGAGAGAGAAATTAACTTCTGATCTCAAATCTAACTGATATATGAACTAGGAATTAATTCATACGTTGTTTCTTTCTAAGACATTTGTCCTAACCAGTTCCTTGCTTGTTTTTCATCAGGGTGGAGAAGAAGCTGAATACTCCCTCACAGCCTACGTTGTGGCATCATTGCTGGAGGCTGGACACTCTGCCGTGGTGGGTATTTGGTGCTGTTAGCCCAGCCAGCCATTTGTCAAACTGCACAAGTCACAGTCCTCACATCAGTGTTCTTTTACAATGAGGAACTTGCATGCTGATTGTAGTACAGCAGCTGATTGTACACAGTTGTTTTCAGAACCCTGCAGTCCCCTGTGACTGTTTAGTGAGTGTTACAAATCAGTTACATATCCAGTGCCTATGGATTCACCTGAAAAGACCCTGAGGAATCCAGCTGTTTTAGACAGTAGTAATCTAAGTAGGTGCAAAATCCAGTCTGAATTTGTCCACTTTGGAATTTTCTCTAAATTTGCCCAGTCCAAAGTTCAAGCTACTCAAATCTACAGTCTACAAACTCACTTTGTGCATTTAGTTCCAAGTTGTGTTTCCAGTTCCCTGTGGAAGTCTTAATAATGGAAGGAAACCATGAGCTGATGGTTGTAGTACTAAGCACTGGGAAATGAGATCCAAGTTCTGCTGTCCGTAATACACTTCCTGCATTTCCTTGTGACCTTGCTTTTATGCTGACTTGGTTCTTTGTATAATGGGGAGGAGGAGAATTGTTCCAAATCTGACAAACCTGTTCTAGATGTGCTGATTTTTTGAACATCCCTCAGACATGGGGTATGGGCCATCATTAAGGTACATGAGACCAACAGGATGATAACATTGTGCAGAATCAAATAGCTCTTCAGCAACATGAATTTAATTTCCAAAATCTTCATAAGAAGCTCCAAAACCTGGTGTCACATGTTTAAGTGAAGCTGCAGAGACAAGACATGGTTGGTGATGTGCTGGTGGTGTCTGAGATGAAGAAGAGTTCACAGAGATAGTCAATAAGGCTAAAAGGTCTGAAGAGTTACCTTTATATCTTGATAGTTATAGCTAGCAAATGAGCAATATCCATTTGAGAGAGCCTGCTTACTCATGAGGTCTCAATACACTTTACATAGTTCTGTAAAAATGGTCCACATTTTATTGCTAAAGCAACTGAGGAACAAAGGATTCACTTGCATGAGGTCATCTCACGAGTCAGGAAAAGAACCAGTGCTCTGTTATTCTGGCCGTGCTGCCTCTAAATAAATGCAGAAAGGAGGCAGCATGACAGGAAGGGCATATTTTTACAGGATACACTCTGTAAGCCCTTAAAGATGCCATGGATCACGTACATTTCTAGCACGGAAAGTCAGAGATTGCAGCTTAAGCAATGATGCAAGTATTTAAAGAGAAGTGGACGCACAAATCCAAGCACCTGACACCCTACTGTGTTTTGCATTACCAGCATCCTGTCGTTCGGAGTGGCATGAACTGTTTGGAGACTGCATTTAGCAACGGGGTCCACAACCTGTATAACCAGGCCCTCCTTGCCTACGTTTATGGCTTAGCTGGCAGAGAGGAAAGACGCCAGTTGTTCCTTGAGAAGCTGGACGGGGCAGCTGTCAGGGCTGGTAAGTGCAGCACAGCCACGGCGCAGGCAGTGCAGCTGATGGAACGGCCTGTTCATCTAAGCTGTTTTGGTGTGCAGCTTTGTCACGGATGCTCTTCCTTCTCAATTCGGGCTTGCTATGCTATGCTACTGAATTTATCTCTAGGATTTTTCCTCTCTGTCTCTTTCGGCTTCACAAAAGTTTGAGCTGTGGCCTGATTTATGAAATTTTGAAATCATTTAGGGGGAGAGAGAGTCCCCTTCATGTCTCAGTCCAAGGTATTGGGATATTGTTCCTAATTTTCCGATTATTTTCCTCTTCTACATGCTGAACAAACCCACTTCCCTTGATGTCATGTGCTGCTGTTCGCAACTGCCTTACTATCCTTCTACTGCACTGCCTTCGCTTCAATCCCTCTTTGTCTTATATAGCCTGCTTTTATTAATTCCTTTTCCATCCCCTCCTGTTTTCTTTTCCAGCTTGGAAGTAAAATTTACCCAGTGCAGGACACCAAGATCTGAAAAAACTTATTTTTTCCATGCTTTTTACACCCTACTTCTCTGTTTTCAGGTAGTTCTCTTCACTGGCAGAGAGAAAACAAGCCACCAGCAGAAAGTTTCTCTGACTTCTATTCTCGTGCCCCTTCTGCTGAGATTGAAATGACCAGCTATGTGCTCCTGGCTCTGCTCAACAGAACCAAACTCACCTCAGAAGACTTATCTTACATCTCCCGTGTTGTGTACTGGCTTATCAAACAGCGGAACCCATATGGCGGCTTTTCCTCCAGCCAGGTAACAACTGGGTGTGGTAAAAAGAAAACTTCTTGCAGCAGTCCAGTCTGCAAGCTGAATCTTGACAAATGACAAACCTTTCTGACTGCATATGGATTTGAGTAATACCGGATAATTGGTGCTTGCATGGGTTGCCTCGTCAGGGCACACCAGGCTCTTCATAGCTTCACACATAATTTGGTTTTAATGAGAATTTACCTGAGTTCCAAGTTAGCCGTGGACAGCAGTCACTGCTGACACAACATTAACCCAGGTCTGGGATAATTCAAATCTGTTGCTCCAGAATAACAGAATCCAGAGTGGGTCAGGCTGGAAGGGACCACAGGGGATCATTGGGTCCAACCTCCCTGCTCAAGCAGGGTCATCCCAGAGCACATGGCACAGGATTGTGTCCAGACAGTCCTTGAACATCTCCAGTGAGGGAGACTCCACCACCTCTCTGGGCAATCTGTTCCAGTGCTCGGTCACCTGCACAGCAAAGAAGTTCTTCCTCATATTCAGGTGGAACTTCTTGTTTCTGCCCATTGCCTCATGTCTTATTGCTCAGCACCATCAAGAAGAGCCTGGCTCCATCCTCTGGACACCCTCCCTTCAGATATTTGTGAGATCCCCTCTAAGTTGTCTCTTCTCAAGGCTGAACAGGCCCAGTTCTGTCAGCATTTCCTCGTAAGAGATGATCCAGTCCCTTAATCATTCTTGTCATGATGCTGCACTGGATCTGCTCCAGGAGCTCCATGCCTCTGCTGTACTGAGGAGCCCAGACTGGACGCAGCACTCCAGAAACACCTCCCTAGGGCTGAGTAGAGAGGCAGGATCAACTCCCTCAACCTGCTGCCAAAGCCCTTCCTAACACACCACAGATGGCCTTACTGGTCACCAGAGCACACTGGTGGCTCAGGGACAGCTTTTTGTCTAGCAGGACTAGTTCTACAAGAACTTGTGTCTTGTCTCCTTGGCTCTTTGCAAAGCCTCCCTGCATCCATGAGTACTGACAAAGCATCAAGGAAATAGGAGCTGTGCTAATCTCATGGACCATCTTACACCCGGATATCTAATTTGAGTTATGTTATTCTTTTCAGGACACTGTGGTTGCTCTCCAAGCTTTAGCCCAGTACGGATATCTCACCTTCTCCAAAAAAACCCTTAATACAGTCGAAGTCCACTTCATGGAGTCCCCCAGTAAGATTTTCCAGGTGAATGACGAGAACCGCTTCTTACTGCAGCAGGCTCCCGTACCCACTATTCCAGGGAGTTACAGCGTGGAGGTGAACGGCACTGGCTGTGTCTATCTGCAGGTAAGCAAGCTGGGAGCTCAGCATCACCCTCTGAGAGCTAAGCAAGGGGCTCTCCATGCTTTATTCCTCTCCATATGTCATGCCAGAGACATAAAACCCTTTAAGTCTGTGACCATCTCATGCTTTCTATCTCTTTTAGACCACCCTGAGGTACAACATCCATTTGCCAAAAAAAGCTGCAGGATTTTCTCTGTCTGTAAGGATGGCAAATGTGTCTTGCACAGCCAACTATCCACCAAAGTTTGACCTTGTCCTCTCTGCCAGGTAACTTCCTTTCACTGACCTACCCCTTTGCATTCAGTTTGGTAAAGCATCCAAGAAAGGATCTAAATACAGGCAGTTAACTGCTACTCTGCAGCTGGAGGAAGAAAAACGGGATTGGAGAGCTAAAAATGTCATTCACCAGTCTCCTTTCCATTTGCAGACCAGACTAACAGACCTTTTCTCATTTTAGTTACACAGGAAACCGCAACGTCTCCAACATGGCTATTATTGATGTGAAAATGCTCTCAGGTTTTGTTCCTGAAGAATCTTCCCTGAAAAAGGTAAAAAAATGGACCAATGTGAATGATAAAGCCTGAAAACATAGGAAGTTGATAAAAATAGTCTCTGATTAGCGAATCTGAGCCCATGGGAATACTGCAAAGTCCCTGGGCATTGCCCTCTCTCACATACTCTGTGTTTCAAATTTGTAGCTGTTTATGTGTTGAAGGCAAATCTGTTAGGAGTTGCCAAATCCAGTAGCCCAGGAGAGCCAAGACTTCATATCCCTGGGTCCAACCAACAGCAAGGCTCAGCGTGTATTCCCAGTAAGCAGACATGCACACTACACATATATATCCATATAGACATAACATACGTGCTGGCCACAGAGATCAGTAGACAGGAAAGACAGCGTTTCCACAAACATAGGTAGCACAAATGGCCTTATCCTGTTCCCTTTTCTGCCTGATCAGATTAAAATCTCATTTGCAGAAAAGGTAAATAAATAAGTACATAAATATACACATATGTACATGCAAATACACAGCGTGGGTCCTTATGGCAGCTGACCTCAGGCACTCAGTCTGCCCAGTAGCTGCTGCTGGACCTTTGTTCTGCTGAGTTGCTGGCACCTGGGCATGTGCCTCCTCAAGGCCTGAGCCCCACTTCAGCGCCTGGAGCTGAGGTCCCCATCAGCCACATGTATGCAGGGTGAGGGCCTCTATAAGCGTTCTTAAACATGCACAGGTGGGCTGGGGTCCCCTGGTCTCGCAGTGATGTCACACAGACACATACACACAGACACGTGCAAATAAGTCTCCACTAGCTGCTCCAGACCAATGTTCACCTCCAAGACCACATGATGTCTCCAGAAGCAGGCTCAGACACCCTGGTCCCTTTGGTATCTGTCTTGGATCCTCTGGGGTCTCCAATATTTGGGTCAGATTTATTCCTGACTCAGTAGCCGGCTGCTAGTCCAGTTTATCACTAGTGACCACATGCTGACATTTCCCCCCTCCATCCCCCCTCGACTACAAGCCTGGAGTCTGGTGATGTCCCAGGATGCTGGCACTGCAGGCACACTGTCCCTGTGGTCTCTGATCTTCTCTTCAGTGACTGGCACTCCCTATACACACGTTCACACGGAATAGAGAGCCTTTCACCCTGGAAAACTGCCAGGAACAGAGATTAATAAGAAGGCAGGAGAGGCTGTGGTGACCAGGTGCAGGGCAGACAAGTGTGCTGACCACCAACCTGTAAATATGCAACTGGCCTCTTTTATCTCATTTTCCACCCTTTTTCCTTCCAGTTGGATTTTATCCCTCTCTTTGTTACTTCTTGTTCTTCCCCTAAACACCCTTTAATAACTCTTTCTTGAGTCTGAGCATCCCATACCCAGCCCAGGGGTCTGTAGGCAGCATTCCCCTTCAGTCTGCAAGGTGATCCAGGGATATTCTGCTGTTCATTCACCTAGTGGGTCTCACTCTCTGACAATGGGCTGGTCACTGCCCTGTGGCAGCCCCAAGGGGAGGTGGGTCAGAGTGCTCCAGTGGCTCTGCTCGGGTTGCTGGGGTTTCCCTGTGCTCCTCAGTGTTTGTGTGTAGGAGTCTGTAGTCACACAGCCTAACAGAATCTATGTGAGAAATACTTCTGCCACAGTTAAATCGCTTTAATTGCCATTTTGCATTATTATCCCTTTGACAAGGGTTGTTTCTTCCTCTATAGTACCATTTAACAAACAACCAAAAAAAGGGGGTTATTTATCCTCCTCCTTTACTATCCAGAAATTTGGTTATGACGATGACAGTGCTGGACAACACTGATAAGCACCTCGTTTCTGTTCGTAATACAATTTAGGTTCACAATAGATGAGTTACCTTCGAGTCATGAGCCGTAATTTTCAAGTAGATAAAAAGAAGAATGAAATTCTTTGTAGAGTCTGCTCATAGCTTTGTGCATTTATGATCATTAAGCATTCAGGCCTGAGTTTGTTTTTTGGCTAGAACTGTGTGAAATTAATAAATTTTCTTTGGAAGATTTTTCTATTGAGATGCTATTCTGTTTGGCATCCTACTTCCTCTTCATATACCCTTAGGGGAAAAAATAGTTGTTTTTTAAAGTTTGGCATATTTTAGATTTGTATGTTTTGACAGTAAAATAATTTTGTTCACATTCTTTTCTAAATGTTTTTAAACTTTTATTTAAAACATGCAATGGACTAGCAAGTGAGTCGGCTTGAGCTGCAGAAATTAATGGCAAATTCTCTTCGAAATGGGAGCATTCTCAGGTTGATGATGAAAGTCACAAGTATCAAAGCTGACTGGTAAAACTGTTTAGCACTCTGACCGGTCTGCATGCATCAGGTTATAAAAACACTCAACTTGCATTTCTTTTTTTGGCGACTAGATGGCGGGGTGGCATAAAAGGAGCGCGGCAGCCACTTTAAACGCGTTTTGCTGTGGAGTCCCTAAGTCTCCTTGGCAAGCCTCCCGTGCTAACATTGCTGTATTTTGCCTTATTTAAAGCTTCGGTACGAGAATTCTGTCGTGGATCGTGTAGACGTCAAGAACAACCACATACTCTTCTACCTTCAGAAGGTAAGTTTGGGAGGTTCCCTTTCGGGTTTCTTTAACTGGAAGTTTAAAACAGGCTCCCAGATAAAAGAAAAATCTTATTAATAGCGTATTAACAATACACATGCCTTAAAGATGTAAAGGTACTTCACTCAATCCAGCATCACAGGGGCTAATGGGGATATTGAGATCAAAGTAATTAAAGAGACAAAAGTATAGAGAAGATTCTTAGGGGTACTGAAGGTGATTTTAGCTGGAAAAAGGCAAGGAAAGAAACTAACAGCAATTTGCAATTACAGGATGAATGCTGATGTGCTGAATACCACACTAACGGAATTAGGTTGGGGTAATTGGCAATGGAAATAGGAAGAGGAAGAAAGGAAACAGGACACAATGTTAGCAACAAAACATATTTAGCAACAGCTTTTGAACAATTATCTGATTTGACATCAAGTTTACAAACAGGAGAGAACTGTAGAATGGCACATTTTCACAGTCTGATTCAGAAATGAATCTGTTCAACCTTAGCCTCAGGGATAGTTATGAAAAGTTCTGATGCATTTCCTTGTCTTGCCATTTCCAGGTCTCCCAGAAGGAAATCAGCTTCTCCTTCGGTGTGGAGCAAAGCCTGCCTGTCTCAGACATCAAACCAGCGCCTGTACATATTTATGATTACTATGAAACAGGTAGGTGACCCCGGCAGGCCTCGGTAAAACCTGTGAAATCAAAGGAGAGACAAGGGGAGACCCACTTAGCCATTCTGCTGGATTTGATTACTCGACTGCAAAGGTTTTCCAGAGCACAAGCAATCCTGCCCTCCTGTGTTTATATTTCTTACTTCATTTCAACATAAAGCAGATAAGAAAGTGATGCATGAGGAGTTTCTTTCTTACAAAACACATACAAAAAGAAGCGTGGTTCCACCTCCTTTCCACAGTTCGGACATGATGGTTAAAACCAGTAACTCAAAGGCAGCAGTGTTCCTGACTTCCCTGAACTGCATCGTCTAATTTTTTTACTTAATATTGCCATAGTAGGCTGCAGCAAAAAGATCTTCCTTAGTGTAATTTAAATACTTGAGTAGGAATGACAGTCCCACTTAACAAAAGAGGAGTTTAAGTAACTAAAACTAGAAAAATAAGTGCCTGACCACCTTTCTTGAACTGCACCCTAGCAGATTAGCAGCAGCAGTCAGAGAATTGATCCTGGAGTGCATTTTCTGCCACCTGATCCACATCTTGCATGGTGACAGCAATGAAGTGTCCTGACAAACATGGTCAGAGGAGTGCATTTGTCTCTGGTTATGCAGCCCTACAACTGGGTGCCTTGACAATTGGGAGTCTACCACAAAATTTATCAAATGTCTTCCGTTTTGTAGTGTGTTAATGGCAGGTGCAGATAGACTGGGGTCAAAACGATTTCTCACTCTCATACAAATGTCTTCTTCCTTTCTTCTTTCCAGATGAATATGCCCTATCAGAGTACAACACACCCTGTTCCCCACCTTCCAACTGAAATCAGATGTGTGCCAGAAGAGGTAATAATTGCGAAAGTATCAGGCAAGCAGTTGTAGAGCAAAAAGAGTATGAGAGATTTGGTTGTTTCTGGGAGCACAATGAAAAACATGTAGAATAATGAGGAATAAGCAAATCCCATATTGCTGTAGATCAGAATGACCCATTCTGGCCCACACTTCAAAAAGAACTTGGGGTCAATGTGGATTAGAAACTGCAGATAAAGTGCTTTTCCTGACAAGGGAGATACTGTGCAATGGTTGACTCTGACCATCAATCTTGTTTTGAAACTTATGACATATTCCAGTGGGAGATTTGTGTAAAGGTAAACACTTGAAATGTGTGTTCTGGGCCATAGATTTCTCTTAAGAAATCCTAATCTCAGAGAATAATGTGCTGCTGCTTCTGTACATTTTACTTGTTTTGGTCTTTCCGTTATCCAGAAGGAAAATCCTGAAGACATTACTTTGATCCTCACCCTTTTCAGCGATTGAACTGAATCATCTACAGATGACAGAATTCTAATCACGAGAAGACAACTTTTATTCAGGTTTTGCCTCTATCTACAAAGAAATGTTTTCTTCACTTTAGCATCTCATATTTTATTGCTCTTTGTAATAAAACATTCTGATTGGCAATGGCATTTGTCCCAGTCTCCGCTCTTTGGTCTGTCTAGAACTGAGTGAACACAACAGCCCAGGACATGGTAGGAGAGGAGCAGTCCACAGCACACCCTGAGAGCACTGTTCAGGAGGATGTCAGGCTTGCCCAGAGAGGACTCAAGTGAAACTAATCCTAGCTCACAGTGCAGGTACCTCTGGAACAGGGGGCAGTCACAACAGAGACCCACAGGCTCAATGTAATCCCAGAAAGGTGCGAAAGAAATTTGGAAGCTGTGGGAGAGCATAAATGTCAGTTTGGAAGGACCTGGGGAGGACATCAACTGCAGTCTCCTGTTCTAAGAACCTCCCAACAGAAACTAACCAGCAGAAGGGTGTTCAGCTTCAGAGTGGCACTGGGCTCCAGGCAAAAAAAAGCAGACTTCAGCAATTCAGCAACACCAGGGCCTAGAAAACCTTGGGAAGCAGCTAGAGAGTCACTCTAAACAGATGAGGAATTGGACATAGGAACCTAAGGCTCTTTGTGTATTTAGATTCTGGCTGATGTGAGCTGAGTGCCTTAACCCTCTTGAGAACCTGGCCCCATGCACTGATTCTCTCAGCTCTCTAGATACACTGCCTGGTATGTGAAAGCATCAGGCACAAAGCAGCTTTTCACGTGGTAGCACTGTGCATGCAGGAGAGCCTGAAGGGGCACTTTGACACATAAAACAACGTTTATGAGCACGTATCACCAATATTTCTGGTTACTCTCCTTAGGATGGACAGAAATATGGGAATGGAGTTCTCTGCTTCTTTTTTTTCTTCTTCTTTTTTTTCCTTCTTTTTTTTTCTAAGTTGCATTTAAGCGTGGTTTGCCGAGGAACAAGAGTAGTTTCTTCCCTGACAATTCTGGTAGAATTTCTACATTGTGAAAAAAAAGACATTTTGAGAAAAAAGATATTGTGAGGTGAGTGGCTTTCAACTCTTTCAATTCTACGTGAAACATAGAGCTTCTATCCCCAGCATTTCTCTTCCCATCAGAAGCAAGCCCTGGGCTCAACCCTTGACCCAAAAAGTCACGCTGAAAGCGATGTTTTCATGTTTGCATGAGACCTGTGGTGACTTTTGCTACAGACAGACACATGCTGAGAAATAAGTTATGACTCTGAAGATGTTAAGGGGCCAACTGACCCCAAAGTCCCCCTTGCTCTCCCATCCCTGTCAGCAAAAAAGATGGTGTGAGCTTCAAGAGGGGTCAGTCAGGCTACTTCAATCCACCTTCCTCAGCTGTGTAAACTCAGCCTGCTGCTAAACAAAAGCCTTTGTTTAATGCCATTCCAGTGAATGGCCAACTGCAAGCCTGGTCAGATGGAAACTGATATGAAATGCAGATTCTTTCAAAAGCACAGCATTTAAATTTTACTACAAATTTCCAAAACACTGGGCTGAGAGGGAGTGGATGGAACAATGCCAGCAGTACCTAGCAAAATCTGCATTTTACAGCCTTCTTTTACCTCTTTAACTCTTTTAAATGCAGTGCAACCAGTGATCCACTTTTTTTTCTCATGGAGCTTGCATCGTGTGAAGCTGCTGCTTCACAAACTCAGTTTGCTTAACCTCAATGCAAGTCAGATGAAAAGATGTAACAATTGACAGGAGCTTCAGATACCGAGCTTGGAGGACCATGTGAATCAATCAGAAAATGGTAGGGGCCGTATCCCATCTCCAAAAATGGCAAATACATTTACACTTAGTTTTCTTTGATTGCTATAGTTAGAAAGATGCTCTAGAACTCTAAAATTACCCTGATTCAATCTTCCCTTTCACTCTCAGTGTGAAAAATGGTCATCAACCTCCTTACAGTTCTTCCAGCAGTTCCTACAGGACCCATCTGCTGTAGTCCATGGGAACGTGCCAGGACAGGCTCCGGAAGTTTTTCCCAGAGGTATAAACTGCCAGGACTCTGACACTGTTTTGTGTAATAGCAAAGCACATAGCAGCTATGAGTGACACTAGACATGGATGTGATGCTTCAGTCACTCCCTCATTTCCACACAGCGCTCTCCAACAGACAGCTTTGCCTAGTGCTGGTCATTTGTGGGTCAATAACAATAAAAACCACTTAGTTCTTCAAAAGAGGACAATCAGGACTTTCTCTGACTCCCTGTTTGCCTGAGGCCAGCTTGTTTGCCCTGAGGCAACTTGGAAACCTCAACTGTTTAGGAAGATAATAAAAGATAATAAAGTCTGACAAGTCTTCATCAAGGACACATCCTCCAGCTTGCTCTGTACAGTGCTCAGCAGTTCAATATATAGCTGCAGAATATATTTTCACTGGAGACAAAGCAGAAATAGCTTTTATGGGAGGAGAATGAATCAAAAAAACTTTTCAGGCATAAGGTCAGGGGTTGAAGGCACAAACAGGCTCTCCCTGGGGGGCATCCTTAAAGTAGTGCAATTAATATATCAGGTAACACAAGAGTATTGTTTCGCTGCCAAGTAGATAATAATAACAGATAAAGGGAGAGAAAGCTGCAGGCTCTGAATAGCATTTGCATGCCTTCCATAATGTGTCTGGAACAAGTTCAATTTCTGGTATGTCGTAGTGGAAAGAAAAAGCTTTTGCAGCAACAAAAAAATGGATTTAGAAGCAAGATGTTGGTCAATGGCAAAAAGATCAAAGTACTCAAAAAGAGACTGAGCCTCCAACATTTAGTGTTATCAGTCAGTTGTGAGAGACTCCTAACCCCAAGCTCTCTTTCCCATTCAAGTCCTGGCAGTATTATGCCTACACTGAAGACAGACTTCAAAGAAATGAGAAGAGGTAGCCCCTGCTCTAAAAGATGTAGGTCTTATGTCCTGCATTCATCTCCTATGAGCTCTTGGTTCTGATAACATCATTTTACAGCCTTGAAGTGAGACCCACCCTTCCTTTCTCAGAGCACTCAGATTAGATATGCAGCATTTCCCAAAAAATATGTCCAAGAAATTTCCTTTGGCCCACAAAGCTGCATCCAAAGACACATGTGAAAACACTGCTCCTCCATAGTTCTCTTCTCACAGAACAACCTGCAGTTCAGACAGATGATTCAACTCTCTTATGTCAACAGTGCCTAAAACTCCAGGAAAAGACTTTAGGGGTGTGATTACATCATTTACCCTTGTAGGATCTGTAGGCTGATGGATGAAATCCCAAGGGAAAGCAGAACTGTATGACCCTTCTCGAGTCAATCCAGAGAAGAAGGGACACCAGCCAGGGAAGGAGAAGAAAACAAGAGGGATTAATGGAGCCTCAAACACTTACAAATCTGTCATTATAATGCATTTATGAGTAATTTCTGCAGAACTAAATCAAGAAACAGTCTTTCCATAGAGCAGAAGAAAGGCATTGCAATATGAAAGCCTCAGAGACCTACTTCTTTCTACGTGTGTCTGTCACAAATTGTCACCTGAAATGAAAGCGAATGCTTCTGCCTTCAGAATGCAGAAGTTGCAGCTATGAAGAGAGGATAGTTGTGCACAGCTGTGAAATAGAAACAAAGGGTTACGGGTTTGATCAGAGATGAAAAGGCCAGAGAATGAGTTGGGCATCCCTCAGCATGTGAGAGATGGCTGGTCTCAGGCACCTTTCTGGTAGCCAGAAAATCCAATACATGACAACATAATGTGCAGCTTGTGTCAGCTCTCGGTATGCAAGATGATTTCTTAGTCAGGAGCTAATTGCTGACATGGGAGGTTAGGGGGGGAACGTGCAGCCAGACTAGTTGTCCCACCAGAGGAGAGGGCTTAACTAGTTATATTTTATGAATTACATGTCAAATGCTCCCCTCTTGATACTCGTTGTTAAGTATTTTCTTTTCCCCCTTTTAATAAAAACCTGACTTATATTTGCAAGTGTGAAGAATGAACTTACTTAGTACCAGAGATTTTTTGAGGGGCTTATTCAGATATTTTATTGACCTCTTCGCACTTGACCACCAGCCTTTTAGCTGCTAGAGGGCTTTGCCAAAGCTCACACATCTTAGAACAATGAAAGAAATCTTGCATGCTTGACTAGAGACCCTATTGACCAAGCAGGACTTTATCTGTAGTTGCCATGTTTCAGCATTGTTCCCCAAACACCTGGGCCAAACCAAGCATTTCGACCTTTACTATGCCTAAACAAATCATTACAATCTAATCTTCTTAAAGACGGTTTTATACGAAGCAGTCATAGCCAAAATCACAGATTGATTCAGTGCTTTTCAACTAATTTTTGTAGGTGTAATAGCTAAGTTTCTTTGCGTTGATCTTCTTCTGAATGCAGCAATTAACCTGTTCACAAGAAAGCTGACAGTGCCTACACCACAAATATATGGTTACAGATCTTGCAGACACGTCCAAGCTGGCTTTAGACTGCATGAGTGAGAGGGAGTACTAGAATGAAATGAAATGTGAGCAGCCACAAATGCTTCAAAAACAGGAAAAAACCATGAATCTCCAGAGACAGTTGTAATTTTCCTAGAGCCATTTGATGATTCCCACAGGAAGGAAATAGAACTCTTTTCAGTAATAGTGAGTGAAATTTGAGGTCAAGAGATCACACAGAAAGACACAGAAATTACTGTGAATGAGCAGCTCTATTTGAAAAAAATAGTTGCAGCTGAGTAGTATTAATATAGCTTTTCACGATTTTATATGTAAAGATAATATTTTACTGGTAGAACATATCTAGTGCCTCAAATAAACCAAACCACAAAGGCACAATTTTTGCTGTCTAACTATGCCTGCAGCAGGACTGTTTCAGTGGCAAAAAGATATCTATACTTAGCTGATGGGTTATTTCTTAACAAAGTTAACTAAATCAAATTTAACTAAATCAAACAGCTCATTCTACTATTGCCAAGGCTCCCTATCATTTCTTTACATCTACAAACACACAGATCTCTCTGTGTGCTACAGCTAAGCACAAGTAACTGAGGTCTGAAGTTAAGGCTCAGGTAACACTTAAAGTTAGGCTGGCAAAAACCTCCTTTTGAGTCAAGAATGCAAGATAATCCATCTGTATACAGATATATCTCCTACATTACCCAAACCCAAGAACCTCTTCCAGTACCTGGAGCTACAAGAGATATGGAGAGAGACTACTTACAAGCCCATGTAGTGACAAGACAAGGAGGAATGGATTCCAACTGAAAGAGAGCAGCTTTAGATCAGATATTAGGAAGAAATTCCTTAATGTAAGCATAGTGAGGCACTGGCACAGTTTGCCCAGAGAAGCTGCGGATGCCCCATCCCTGGAAATGTCCAAGGCCAGGTTGGAGGGGGCTCTGAGCTACCTGGTCTAGTGGAAGGTGTCCTTGCCCATGGCAGGGGAGTTGGACCTAGATGATCTCTAAGGTCCCTTCCAACCCAAACCATTCCATGATTCTATGAAATGCAGACCCGGTGATGAAGTATCATCTCTCTAACTTCCCCACAGAGCATTAGTGCAATAACTTCTCTATTACAGATGATTGCATTTTTCTTTTGTGTATTTCCTTACCAGATGCACCATTGTGGTTAGTGCAGGGTTTACACTAGCCCAGTGAATTATCTGGATATAGGATGCAGGGGTC
>VZTG01004480.1:351571-396470 GCA_013397845.1 Melanocharis versteri | reverse complement strand
TTCATAGCAGAGGGCAACACCACGCTGACAAAGTTCTGAAACCACTTTACTGGGAAAACTCAGTGGTTCCATAGTTTGGAGCAGGGATTTGTTGTTTGGTAGAGGGACTGCAGAGATGCTGCTGGTTTTGATTCCAGTGACAACTGACTGTTTCTGGGCACGTGACAAGCCACTGGGAAAAGATCTCTATTTGCAATGCTCCCTAGAGATCTGCAGCAATTCCCCAGGGTCTCCAGCCCTATCAAACACCTTCTAGAAAGAACAGCATCAGACCCTCCTTGCACTGATCCTGCAGAGCCATTGAGATAGGAGACTCTCTCTCTGCAATGCCTGCATCCAGCCTGGAGACCATTCGCTCGGACTGCAGAGGGCTGAAAATGTGTCTCTGAAGAAGAGGCTACGTGAGTATGTGTTACAAGGGAGAGAGGGGATAAAGGGAGAAGAAAGGAAGGCAGGCACAAAGAGGAAAGGGAGGGGAAAAAAGATGAGCCAGGAAAAGATACAAGGCAATATTCAGACCTGTGCTGCTGCCAGAGATCCAGTGGCAGTATCTAAAGAATCTGCCACCACTGGAGCTCCATTCACCGGCGTCCCCAGAGAGCACTCAGGAGCTGGACTGCAGCACAGGAAGCAGGAAAACCCCTGCTTTCCCCAGAGCAGCTCCACTTGCAAAAGCATCTGTGCTGCCCATGAACCAGCCTAGCAGGAGCAGATGAACCCAAAACCACAGAGGACTCCTGCAGACTGACTGCTGCCTTTGTGGCTGCACAGGGAAGGCCTGGCAGCACTGGAATACAGCCACCCCCAAGGTACAGCACCACATCCACGGACCACACTCACTCTGCATGCCCAGGCTTGGTTAAGGGGTTGCTTGCACAGGCAGGGAGCACGAGGTCTGCACAGCATCTAAAACACTCCCTAATCACAAGAAACCACCTTACCTGACAGCTTTTATGTGAAGAAAGGAGGAGGTTATCCTCCTGTCACGCAAAAGGCTCTGTTATCCTGAGTGTAAATTATTGAGGTTTCCCTGGGAATCAAGTGTCCCAGTAAAAATTTACAAACAAGCCATAAAAGATGTGGAAGCCTGCTGCCTTGCTTTGATGCTCTCTGTAAAGGGTTCATGTCACTAAACACACACTGGTCCAACTAGTCTCTTAATTTACAGAAGGAACCACGGTGGTTTTAACATTATGTATGTCCAATTAGGGAATTAAACATCTAACTTTTTGCTGTTGTCTTTGACAAGGATGCCAATAAGCAAACTTCAAAAAGAAAACAACCAACAAACAAAAAAAGTGCAGAGAAAGGGCACAGAAATCAGTGTCTGTGAGACTGTCACTGGTTTTGGTGATCCTTTTTTCTACTCCATGCATTATCCCTAAAAATTGCATAGGCACTGATGAGAAGCATAGGGGTAGGTAAGAGTCAGCTGGTCCCAATCTCAAACCTGAAACAACTTTTTAAGGAATTTAAAACATTTTACTGGTACAGAGCTTGACTTGAGGAAGGAGGGGGAGAAAGAAAACTTTTACAGGCAAAGCTGCTCTCAATCAGGGCAAATGCTCAGTTGTGGGTTGTTGGGTTTTTTCTTAAATATATTTGCTCAACTGAATTATATTTTATAAGTCATCATTTGGGGTCGGGTCATCCCCTAAAAAAACCCTTTTGAAATGCCTGGAGAGGCACATAATGTTTTAGTTGTGAGCATTTCTGGTAAATCAGGTAGGAGTGGTAAGCGAAGGAAGGTTTGAAAAGGAAACATGAGCACAATTTGCAAAGAAATGCAGGGAGAAGATCACCTGAACCACGGGGAAACACAGCCTGAAGAGTATTGCTTTATTTCAAAACCAACTTGCTTGGAATTTTTTTTAATTCTTACATAATTTACTTGTAATCTGAAACTACTTGTAAAATTCAATTTAAATCCACATTTTGCACTTAACTAAGGGGGGGGAGGGGAGAGGGGAGGGGATGAAATCAGGCATCCACAATTTGAATCCTTGATTTTGAGATAACAGGATGAAAAGAGGAGCAGTCATCACACTGCTTTGAGGGAGGAGGGGGACTGTGGACCTTCAGGACAGTAAAACAGAGTGTGTATGGGGCGATTGGTCCCTTTTCCAAAAACTTTTCCTATCCTTCAGCTACTTAAAACACAGATTACTGCATGTCAGTACTAAACAGTTAAGGAAGAAGGTATTTCCTTTTTGGAAAGCTTTCAATCTGACATTTTATCTACCCTGTCTATCGCCGTGTGGGTGTTCGATGGGGAAGCTGCTGCTTATTCCAGGGGGTGCCCGTCTCGAGGGGACCCCCGGCGGTGCTTCTCTGGCACCTTGCAAGCCAGCCCCCTCACCCGTGCGATAGAATACACGCAGCCACTCTCACACTGAGCCGGCCAGCTCAGGCGATGCTAGAGATGAATGAGACGAGGCGGCCCCCCGTTCAGGGCATCGAAGGTTTATTCAGACCCCAATGAGTCCAGACGAGAAGGGGTCTGCTTCCGCTCTACACACACTTTTCAGGGGTAGAGGAGGGAGGCAGGGCATACAGGAACAACCAGTGGGAATACAGAGGGGGCCGGGTCACATCCTATTAAGGGATACAAGGGGATGGCTGGCTGCTTGCCAATCACACAGACCCGAGCTCCCTAGGGTCACATGATCGATGGAGGAGGCTTGTCTCACTGAGAACAGGTATACCTTTAAGCTCTGAAGCTTTTCCACCAGCTTTTGTTTATATCTGGGCTTTTAGGCCCCTCAGCCTCAGCTGCTGCTCGTGCAGACGATGCAGCACCTGTCCCTTTGCTTCTGTCAGATTAAATAAAGCAATCCGTAAATATGCCAAAGCCATCTCTAAATACAGAATAAATGCTAAAAAACTCCAACCTTCCTCACTCTTTTCTCTTAGGAAAAAGTCAGCTATTTTTACCATCCTCAAAAATAGCTTGTTCTTTTTAAATATGAATGGCATGAGTCTGTTAGCAATATAGTGAAGAATCAAAATAACATTCTTCAGAGCTGATATCCCTTCAGAGAAACTTTTTGATGTTTGCAATCAAATGCAACTCAATGCCAAAGTTATACTGCAACATGGAGAGAATCTGAAAGAAAACAATTCAAAAATTGGCAGCCAATTACTTCTTTTGTCAGCAGCCCTGTAAGTAAATTGTGCCTGTGCTATTACTGTTGGCATGAAATACCAAACACTATACTTCCAACAACTTTTATCTCTGTTGCTTTCCGTACTAACATCTACAAATCCTTAAATTCTTCAAATTAAAAATGGACTGGTTCTTTCATCACATACATCTGTGGTTCAGTTATGATAGGGTTCATCTGTGAAAAATAAAAATTAAAATCTGCAATAGCCGGTAAAGATTAGTGGCTTACTTTAAATGGATTTCCTCCATAAAGCTATTCTTTATATCTCATCTAAACAGATAATAAATGGTAAAAGCCAAAAAGCACATCAATAAAAAAATAATTCTGAAACTTGGCAGAATTATAAAAAATAATTACATTTTATCCTATTTTGACCACGATTCAGTCTCATCTATTGCCAGAAAAATAAAACCACAAATGTTCCAGTCTTCTTTAAGTCACTAAGATATATTCACTTTGAACTGCATTGGCAACTTCCAAAAAGTAAGCAGTAGCAAGAAAACAACACGATTTTGTAGTCTCCATCTCCACAGAAGTGGGCTTAAATTCTGAAATTTAAAAGCCTGGCAAGCAGGAAAGATCCTGCACAGTTTCTCACGAAAGTTTATGGAATATCGCACTCAGCCAAAAATACAAGCAGCTTCTGCCTTGGGGATTTTGCCACAGCCTGTAACACACCCCCAACCTTTTACAGGATGGGGTTGGAGCTAACAGTGAGTAGCCACACCTTCCCACCTGACTGAGATCCTCTGCCCCAGGCACCCCGTGCCAGAAGCACATCACCTGCCTGGCTAGAGGGAAAACACATTGGGAACTTTGTTCAAGGCTTGTTGCCCTCCAATGCTGCAACAGAACCAGTCCAGAGACTCTTGCTTGATTTACTCACAGGAAACAGGTATTTGCACTAAACTAAGAGATTCTTTTTCTTTTTTTGTTCTCCTTTAATATTTGTACTGTATATGTTTGATCCTGTCATTAAACACAAAAAACAGCCCTTGTTGAATAACTAAAAGTACCAGCCAGCATGGGTAATATTGCCAACCAAGAAAGACAGAGAGCTGCTGTTATTTCTGTATTTGAGTTATTGATTAAATGTAACATCCATAAAACAGCCATCAGAATTGCTATTCCACAAACATTCCTAGAGAAATAAAGACTTATTCCAAGTGCCAATCACATACACTCCTGTGGTTAAAATGCAATTAAACAAGTAAAGCATCCAATACACCTACAAGCCAAACAAAAACAAACCACAGGAAGCTGAACTGGGGAGTAAAAACAAAGGTAAGATTTTTAAAACATCATTAAAAAATGGGAAGTGTCGATACAGACTGTTGTTTGTCAGTCATTGAAAAAACTTTCAGGTTACATGGATACGTATTATTCATACTCACACAAAAGGGCCCTTTTCCAAAATATATTTCAGGGCAGGAGGTTGCTGCAGTGTTTTCTGAGGAACAGAGAAGCAGTGGAGTGGAGTGGAGTGGAGTTTACCTAAGTGGCTGCTGCCTGTCAAAGCTTCCTCCAGAAAGCACCAGCTCACCCAAGTGCACTTTACTTGAGCAAAGCTATTTTGTCTGCTGCTTTTTCGTTTCCTCGAATTGATAGCTCAGGGCTATGATGGAGAAGACACAAAAGGGCACTTTTCATAAGGGTCAGAAAGAAACCTATTTTACAAGATGGATGGAGTGAAACAAGGCAAAGCCTTGATGAACATACTGTGCTTCGGGCAACTTAATAAAACTCACATTACAAAAATCACTATAAATCATCTGCATGAGTTTAAACCATACGTGCCCCAACCGTACGTGCTGCATTACCCCATGGGCTGCTCAACTCAGGGACACGGAACAACTCTGCCCAACTCAGTAGTACCTATTACAGAGCAATACACTCCTGCTCATTTTTTTTTGGTCACTGAGGGTTTTTTTAACTCTAATGATCTTGTTTTAGAGCCCTGAGCAGATCCAGGAGTCCCTCCCTTCGCAAACAGCCACCTGACAGCACAGCAGAGCAGCTGTCTACAGAATTAGGACGGAGACATCGAAACACACAGAGGCAAATTGATCCGATCGATCTCTCCGAGAGTTGAGAAGCACACAGTCCTCAGAGACCTTTATTATTTCACTCTGCAATGAAAGGGCCCGGCAGTAAACTACAGAGAGCCAGTTTTATAAGCTGGGAGGGGAATGATTATAGAACATTATAGAACTGTAGCAGTTCAGGGATCTTCCAGCTGGTTTAAATGATTTGGCTTCCTTACAAACATATTGAAAGGGGAAAAAAGGAAAACTTCTGAAGGTCAGCCATGAGTGCTGTAGGTACCCCATGAGGCAGAGTTATCCATTTATTCTCAAGCATTTAATGTAGAGATGGGATTGGGGGGAGGAAGGAGGAATACAGAGGGAGACAGGAGGTTACTGCATCCATTTGCAAATACGGATTAAGGAATACCTTACACAAATGAGCGAAATAGAGAGAGGGACCAGAAAGCAACACTGAGCTCCCTGACCACCCTGAACTCCACTGACCACAGCAGGCAAACGCTCAGGTATAAATTCGTATTTCCCCAGGAAAGTGCTGAACTGACCCCACTCTGCCCCAGCTCAAAAGAAACTTTTGCTGCTGAGGGAAATACCAGCAATTCCCCGAAATTCCCAAAGAGAACAGGAGCTGATTCTTTGCCTCCTTCATTTGGTTTTCCTGTTTTATTACACAAGCTTAGCTATTATATGTGCCATACTGATAGTTTTGCAGGGAAGCAGTAACAGATCTAAAATGCCTGGAGAGGAAAGAAGTGTCTGTTTCAGTTGAAGCTTTTCAGTTCTTTCAAGCCAGATTTGCAAATACCTTTGCCAGCCCCACACTGCACTTTTGTAAGCTCCACAAGAAAAATACATAGAGTTGTGCTGACCAGCCTTCAGCAACCCAGGCTGGTGGCAACAAGAAGGAACATCTTAACAGCTTCATTTTCCTCTTCCACCCCTGGGACAAGTGTGACTGTTACTGAATCTAGCTCTTTTTCTACTTTTCTTATTTAGACAACATCCAAAATAGAAACAAAACATGTTGTTCACTGAGAAATCCTTTCTTTCCTTTTCGTTTTGCATTTTGGGGAGGGAGGGGGGTTTGCAGATGGTTAGGGCTAATAAAAGCCAGTGTCATTTAAGCAAAGCCTTCTAGGATGTCCAGGTATTTGCTTTTGGGTTGTTTTTTTTTCATTGGGATGAATCTAATAAATTAATTTTCACCCTGCTGGGAGTCAGCAGGAGCTCACTCATGTTCCCTCCTTCCTCCAAGGTCAGCATGCCACCTGCTGTTGTGGTTCCTTGCCTTGTGTGCCCTGCGCCTGTCCCTGGGCACAGAGCGAGGCTGATGGCCAACTGTGGGGTTGGACCTGATGCAAACATCTGATCAGGATCCAGTGTCTGCCCCTCCAGTAACATCTGCAGAACAGGGACTGTGTTGTACCATATCACACCCCTTGCCTCAGCCAACCATCTCCCAGTCACACACAAGCTCACTTTAAAAAAATCAAACGTGCCAGACACCTCATTTATTTTGAATTTTTCTTTCTCTCTTGCTGATCTGTCTTCCTGACTCTGCAAGGCCAGATCTGATAAAAATAATATCAGCATCCAGCCGCTTATGGTAAAGGAAGTCAAAACCCTACAGACCTCATTCCACTCTCACTTCTGTCAACAGCTGGCTCTTGCTGACTTCACAGCAGGAACCATAACTTCTTTCCCCTTCTTTATGATTATTTTTTAGAATAACTCTTGGTAGAGAGCCAGCACTTGATGAAGAATGAGACAATCCCACCGGGTGCTATCCATCAGTGTCCTGCCAGCATTCCTGGCACTGACCAACCCAGCACTCAGGATTTACAATGCTCGTGCAAGCACATCACTGCTCAGGATCATCACCCCCCACCCAAGAGGGGATGCTCTCTCTCCTGCCCTCTCTGCTCTGCCTCGGACAGCGCTCAGTGGGAATCTGACAGATCAGTCTAATCTCACAAAACAAAGCACCCCAAGTCACACACTAAAATCCTGGTGAAAGCTGTTAGAAACCCCTGCAAGAACAGTGGCAGCACAGGGGGTATGCAGAAAGGCTAACTTTTGTCAAGGGAAACAAGCATCCCCTGCACCCTTTCCGATCAGCAGTGAAGGGGGAGGATGCAGAGCCATCCTCTGCCCTGGGTCATCTTCTGGGGGCCCTGTCTCTCTCCATCAGCAACACAGAGCTCATCTCCTGTGGACTCAGTTCCCTCAAACTGCACACTGTCCAGACGCAGGCTTGACAAAAATAATTAGATCGACTACTGGAGAAAAACACCTTTTGGGTCTGGTATTTCTTGTGCACAAGAGTGCAAGATACTTTCACCTTTTTGGCAAACCTGCCTTTGAATTCACAGCAACTGATGCCAGCTTTGATGGAAAAATATGTTGCTGAGCCTCAAAAAGCACAGGGCTAGCTTTCCCTTTGCTGCTCTGTGGGTCACTCAAAGAGACAGATTCATAAAAGGAAAAGCTTCTGTCATCTCACAATACCAGCACACAGACAGGCTGCCTTTTGACAGGGAAAAAAATAAGATGACTACAAATAACGTCGATATGGTAACACATGCTTAAAATCAATAATGAGAAGGCCAGAGGAGAGCTTATGCAGAATCTCAAGTGCCAGCAAGTCTTACAGCACTTTGGCAGAGGCAGCTCTGGAAAAACAAGGTGGAGATTCTTTATGGCTTGCAGCTTGTCTGTGTCAATGCAATCATACCTCAGCCATCTGCTTCAGCCAAAACCCAGGGACCAAACAGTTCCCGAGATGCTGAACTTGGGTAGGCTCTTTGGGACCACACACCTCGGGTCTGAGGGGAGCACCTGGCTGTCCCACAGCTGCTGAATCCCACCCGAGCATCCACCCCTCAATCACTGCCGGGTTCAGCATGAGCTGCACTGCTGGGCTTCTCCTCAGAGACATACATTTTGGTAACTGTCACCTCTGTCTCTGGGTGTGTAGGCAAGCTGTCCACCCCACAGTCTACCACACTACCTATGCAAGGGCTCTCCAGGAACATACATGGTCATAGTTGCCCTCAGAAGTTCCAAGGATTTCACCTCCAGAATGGCAGAGTGGATTAAATCAAACAATCCACAGCAGTTCCTAGCACAAAAAAATGTCAACATCACCACCACTGGAAATTAAATAGGAGGACATAGGACACAAAATTCCTTGCGCACCCTAAAGAAGGAGCTAGGGTGTGTGGTTGGTACAAGGCACCTTCACCAGCAAGTAAACATTTTGTAACAAGCAGCTTTCATCCCCAGTGGCTTCCCTGCAATTTCCAGAAGCACCAGTTACCCAGCCTCCCAGATGTCCTCAAGCTGCTTCATGGACACTTTTAAAAGCAAGCGTGTGGAAAATGCAGAACGGTTCCCATGATGAAGCTAACCATTTTAGAGGAACCACAGATGTGACTCCTAACATTCCTAACACTGGCTTCCAGACGTGTATTTTGTAAGCAACTCAACCATGCCAAAAAAATCCCCAAACGCTGCAAACACCTTTCTTACGTTGGGGTCAACACTGAGAAGTGGGTGACCTCTTCACCAGTTTTGTCCTTCTGCCGATTTACACCTCAGCACTGTGGTAACAACCTGAAACAGACACCTCCTTCAAAGCATTCATAATGGAGACTGGGAGAAAGGGCTTTCCCAGTCAGCCTGGTCTGGCATAGTTTATGTAGGACACACTCAGGATCTGTACCCTACTGTGGACTGAAAGTGATCCAGAAGGTTTTGCAGTTTCCATTCCTTTAACTGCTTAGAAAAGGGATGTGCTCCATCTTTTAAGAGACCAGCTGACACATTTCAAAGTTTCCTTTTAATTTCTATCATGAGAATAGAGAATGGGAAGGCTGTGTAAGGAAATACTGTTTTGAAAATAAACTAGTGCAATATGAACACTGTTCCTAAGATTTCAATAGGAATGACTCCCACCTTCAGGAAGAAAGATACCAGACTCCATTTACTAAAACAAAACAAAACAAAAAAATGCTTTTATGAGACTAAAGTTTCAAATTACACGAGTCAAAGAAAAGCAAGTTTTTTTACCCCACCAAGTTTGGGTTTTTTACCTGTCTATTTCTAAATCTAAAAACCTGTTAGATTATTTTTTTTCCTAGACTCCAAGGCATATGCTTTTCTCCAGGATGCTGAACCACTGCCAAAACCACACAGCTATTCAAGGATCTTAACATGCTTTGCAAAAACATTAATTAAAACTCACACAGCAAGAAGAAGGGAGTAAGGCAGGATCTTTTATTTCACAGCAAGGAAAACTTCACCAAAAAAAAAAAAAGCACAAAAAGATTTGACAACATACCAACAATCTCAGAGAAAGTTACTGCAGAGAACAGCAGAGGGGATGCTGGGAGAGCAGAGAGGTGCAGGAGGAAGAGTAAAACCCAGCATTTTATCTCTTGGCAGTGCTTTCGCTAGACTGTTTTCCTATTATGCAATATTAAGTTGGTTGAGATTGAAAACGGTGATTCAAGAGTCGGTTTCCTTACTCCTGGCCCTCCTCTGCTTTGTCACCACACCTACACAATTGCTGCATCCAAATATACCACCCCAAATAAAGCACTTGCTAATTATCGTCTCTCATTACAAGGACACCTCATCTGTACTTCTTTTGAGATTTATCACGCAGCCATTATTCCTCTCTGCAGCATGATTTCCCACTCAAGTGTGGCAAAATAAGGCAATAGCTATTTAAATGCAATTTGCAACATGGTCTGTGTGTATTAATTTCTTACTGTCTTCTGGGAAGACAGTACCTAATCCATAAATACACATTCATTTGCTTAACAAATCTGTGGACAAAAGAAAAGTATAACTAAAGGGACAATTGTATTTTTACTGAATTTTACACACTCATTACTTCATAATACACCATTCCACCCAAGTGAACTAAGGTTAGGAAAGCCCTTAATACATCCTTACCACCATGGCAGGGCTAGAAAGGAAAATAAAGGGACTCATTCACATCAGACATAATTTGCTGCTTTTGTAATTGTTATTTCCCTTAAAAAAAACCCCAAAAGCAGGTTCTTGCTGACTGGTGACTGCTCAGTCCTCCTGCAGACAGAAAAGACAACCTGAAAAGCTGAGAGTTCAGCAGAAGAACAATGCTTTCCTGAAGACAGCAGGTCAGAGAACATTGTGATTCTCTATCCAGGAGGCTGGCACACATCCTAAGCAAAGGTTCTGTCCACTCGAGCCACCCAGAGCAAGAACAGCATGTGGGCAGGAAGGAGGAATAAAGCAGGTGAAAGTGGGGAGCAGAGCTGCTTGGGCTCTGTTTCTTAACATAAATAGCTCCATATAATACATTTTACCGAACCAGAATACCAGAAGAGTAAATAAGAAATCCGTAACCCCTCACACTTGTACATTTTCAGCTCTTTGGACCTCAGTACATAACCAACACTATGGCTGCTACTCAGAGCAGATAGCGTGGCATCCATGACACCAAAGGCTCCTGCTTGCAACACAAGTGTTCAGTCTTCACATGAGGTTGAGACACTGTACTACAGAGTCTATTTTTGTTACAGAAAATAATGTTTTCAGATCAAATTTGTTTCCAAAACAAAGGAATTCACCTCCCAGAGCCTGCCAGGGAGAGGGGAGGACAACATTCCTTCCTCTGCTCTCAGGAAATGACTTGCCCAACTGCTAGGAGGTGTTAAGACGACTGAGTCTCTCCTGATGCCAATACTGAAAGGTGTCAAATGCCTTCATATCACACTGCTGTCAGAGCATGGTGAGGGAGCTGAGCACCACACATCCAAGCTCATGCAGAAAGTTTATTTTGTCTCCTCTGATCCAGAAACACTTCAGACCACTAATACATGCAGCTCCAAGTTATTTCCTCTCTGGCTTTTTTTTCCTTTAGCTAAAAAGGAGTTGGTACCATTGCCTATTGATGGAGAGCCACTCGCCTGAAGCTGATGCTCAGCAGCTGACGGACAGAACAACCCAGCCCACAGAGGACTTCCCTCACCCTGCAGCAACCTGAATTCCAGCCCATCCAACAGCAGCTGCTGTATTGTCTCACGTGTCCATGGAGGCCAGCTGCTACCAAGGCAAGACCCCAGCTTCACCTGATGGCTGAAGAAAAGTCAGCCAGCCCTGGGGCTGGGCCAAGCATGGGGATGACTGTGTCTACACATTTTCCAAGGGGGACAGAGATGAAAGAAGTGCACACCCTTCTCCTGGAGATTTATCATCCCTTTCAGACTGTCCAGCCAAAAAGGAGCAGATCACTCTTGTTCAGTAACAGGCAATCTTTCTATGGGACTTCCTGGATAGAAATCCATGGCAAAGACAGAAAAAAAAGCCAATGTCTCTCTGGGAAGACAACCCTCTGGGATGCAGAAGTACACTACCAGGAAAGAAAAGACAATCATCCTTTTCTTAAACTATGATTTATGTTATCTCTGCTTACAGGCTAAATCTTTTTCACAATCCTTCAGACTCTAACATAACAGGCAAACATTGGCATGGCAAAGGAAGCCTATCCAACACATGCATGAAAAGGGAGCTGGGGTCTCCAAAAGGCTTGACAGAATGAGAACCAAAGCCTCTGGGAGTCCAGAAGAAAACAAGAAGCAGCAAGTTTCTTCACTAACATGTGGGGAAAGTGTTGATATTTACATTTTCGGTCCAGTTTAAGTTTCAGTTCTCATCTCACTTTGATGCGTTTTGCACTATTGTACAACAAGGCATAAGCACAAACCACTATACTAAATAGTTTGACTTCATTTTTCCTGCATGCCAGTTACCAAGATGAAGCAGGAGGCTCTCTACTGCTTCAATCACCTATAAAAGGACATTAAACATATCTGGTGGGGATCCTGATAGCATTTTTTTATCCCTCACATTTGCAGTTGCTGATGTCTTTTGTTCTGTGCTTTCCCAATATGGTTGCAAGTCAGAATGAAAAGCTTAAGTTTCTAAAACTGCTGAGATTCTCATGGCACTTGACCAAAGGACATAAAAATGAAAATAAGCACTCCAAACATACACTTCTCTTTGGCAAAAGCAAAGGCAGCTTCTCTGGAGAGTCTCAGCCATTGTCACTGTACAAAACCTGCCTAGACAAAGCCAGTAAGAAGGTTTGTATGTTATTTAGTAACAAGAAATGGCAATCCTCTGTGTCCCTTCCCCAGAAACACTTATGAAATAAAGAGTTGCTGCTGGATTCTCAGACTTTAACCCCAGTTTCGTACCTCACTTGAGAGTCTCTCTAGTTCTGTGTGCCCACACATTAACATGCGGGCAGGAAAAGGAAGGAGGATAAAAGAGATGCACAAACACAAGGGTTAAGTGGGCAAAAATTGGCTATTGAGGCCTTTAGGCAAGGAAAAGAAAGCTTTCCAGGCAAGCTTATCAGACAAACAGCCTTCCAAGGGGAGCCTTGGAGACAATCCAGCTGGACACACACAGCACTGAGCTAGTCAATGAAAGGAATTACATAACTGGCTGTGCATGGAAAGAGGTTCTATGTCTGATAAGCCAAATAGTCCCTTACCACCTGATGTTCATTTGACAGAAGTGACCGTTTGCAGATTATCTTCTGGATTGTGTTGGTTTCCTTAGGTTTGGGGCGTTTTTTTCTTTTACTGAATCAGAGTATATCCCCCTTCTTGCTAAAGCCACAGCAAGTCCCATCAGAGAGGCAGTCCAAGAAAATTAGCATTAATAGATTGGCAAAGGCCTTTAAAATCAGTGATCTAAAATTCACCAAGCCTAGTTTAAGAAGGTGAGAAGAATCTCAAGAGGCAGGTTTAGGGAGCTGGTGAGATCTGCACTGCTAACCATCCCATTCTCTAAGCTTGCAGCCTTATCATGAGGATACTGGAGATGTGGAAACCTCGTCTGTGCTGAACACGAACAGAACTACAGCAATCGACACCAGCTGTTCTGCTGCATTGACCCAGTAATCATCATGATTATGTGTCCCACTTACTGGGGGACTCTGCTAGAGGGATTAGCAGATTGTGATCATCACACTAAGCTCTACTCAAAAAAGCATTAAATGTAAGGACCTAAATGTTCCAAATAATTTCCTGCTTAAGTACCTCAGTGTTTGGGTGCCCAAGAGAAGACAATTCCTAATGGGCAGAGAGCATTACCCTGCGAGTGATTGCACTGGGAATACCACATCTCAAAAGCAGGCTCTGGGAGCACCATCTGGACTCGCTCAAGAGCCCTGCAACGTTATCCAGTTGAGAAGGCTTTGCTAAATTCTTTGACACTGTCTCCCCAGAGCATTTCTCTGGAGAAACTGGCAGCCTATGGTTTGGACAGGTGCACTGTTCGTGGAGTAAAAATCTGGCTGATGGCCGGGCCCAGAGAGTGGTGGTGAATGGAATCATATCCAGCTGGGGACTGGTCACTGGTGGTGTTCCCAGGGCTCAGTGTTGGGGCCAGCTCTGTTTAATACCTTTGTCAATGCTCTGGACAAGGGGATTGAGTGCTCCCCCTGTCAGTTTACAGACAACACCAAGCTATGAAGGAGTGTATATCTATGAGGGCAGGAAGGCTCTGCAGAGGGATCAGGACAGGCTGGATCAATGGACCGAGGCCAACTGTGTGAGATTCAACAAGTCCAATGCTGGGTCCTGCTCTTGGGTCGCAACAACCCCTGCAGTGCTGAGAGGAAGCTGTACTGAGCTGGGGGTCAGTCTCTTCTCCCAGCTAACAAGTGATAAGACAACAGGAAATACCCTCAAGTTGTGCCAGGAAAGGTTTAGATTGAATATTAGGAAAAATTTCTTCACTGAAAGCATGTCCAGGCATTGGAACAGGCTGCCCAGGAAACTGGTAAAATCACCAACCCTGGAAGTGTTCAGAAGACACTTTGAGGCTATAGTTTAGTGGTGAACACAGTGGTGCTGGATTAATAATGGTTGGACTCCATGATCTTGAGGGTCCTTTTCAACTTTAATGATTCTATGAAAACTAAAGTTGTCTTCAAACATAACTTGGGGGATGACCACGCCATACTGAATTCCCAGGACTCCTGCCTTCCCTGAAGCTTCCTTCACGTCCTGACAGGATTACCGGGGGATAAGAACACACTGAATCACCACACTAAATCAACACCAGTAGTCACAAACTCTGGTGTCCTCCCACGGCAGGGAGACTTCTTTTGTCAAAACATCTGCCATGAGTTTGATATGGAAACAGCCTCCTTTTTCAAGCTCTCACATATGTTTTTTCTTCCTTAATACTTTTTTAAGTAAGATACTGGATTTAAGATCTGCCACCTCTTAAAATACAAGCTTTGAAGGCAGAAAACACTTCCAGAAATTATCTTAAGAATCTTACTGAACTTTATCAAATCTTGAGTCATCGTTCTTTTCATACAAGTGTGCACTTCATTACTTGGTAATGGAACAGTAATTGCTCTTCAGTCATGCAAGATGCACCTCTAATTTGTAAGGGGTTTCTGGAGAGGTAATGACAGATGCTTAAAAAATCAAATATGAGAATATGAAAAGTCGTTATGTTAAAGATAATGGTAACCACACAGTAGTCTGACAGCTGGGTCACAGTCTCAGCTGGTATAAAGGCACAATGCAGATGTTCTGTCTTGTACATTCTTAAACACTGAACCTGAAGCCAAATTATTCATATTACTTTGCACTTTAATCTAACTGAATCTCACAAATGAAGCATTATCTGCATAGGTGAATATCTGGCATCCCTGCTTCCCTGACAGCTTCCTACACACTCTAGGTAAGGCTGCCAGCAACTCAGCAGAAGGCATTTTTCCCCTCTGAAATTACACTTTCTGATTATAAAACATATTGGGCGGGAAATAAAGACATCAATCTATATATTTTCTGGTTTCTAATAGTAAACTCAATGTAAAACCTGCTAGGAACTATATTGTGAGGGACAATCTTTTGTTAAAAGGGACGATCACTCCAAATTTTCTCCACTCCCTTCTCTCCAACTTTACCACTGTGAGCAGGGGCTCAGTGCAGCATTTCAAAGACCACGTGTTCGCACACAGCCCTTCCAGACAAAATGTCAACTCCAGACTTAGAGCACTCGCGTTTGCTGATGCGTGGCAGCGCTCCTAAGATCAGGAGCAGCACACCATCCAAATGTCATCTGTGTGTGCAGATGCAAGATCAAGTGCACCTCCTCATATGACTAATTTTCCAATTAAGATTGAAACACTGTTGTGCTAAAAACACAACAAACACATGGGAAGAGCTTGTTCTTGCTCCACAGGGATTTATTATCAAAGATATGCTAATTTTACTCTAATCTAGTTGGTTTTACTCCGCAAAGCACTGGCTTATACAATATGTCAATTTTGCACTGCAAAACATCACTGTATTTTACTGCTTTCAAACAATTTAGTATGACATCCAAAGGAAAAAAAATTTAAAAAACAAACAACCAAACCACAAAACAAACAAAGATTGGCAAATGCTTAGAAAGCTTGCTTCACCCACTCTGATCTCCATGCCAGTGCAGACATATTATTAGCAGGACCCAACTATCTAATCTGAGACTTGTTCCAATCCAAATACATAAACTGCATCACAACAGCAACTGCTGAGTAGATGTACCCAGAGGAAGGCCAGCCTTTAGTCTGTCTGGAAGAACGATAAAACAACAATCACAGACTGCAAAACTTTCAGCACAGAGAGCCCTGTTTAATCTACTGGAAAAAGACATAATGAGATGCAGTACTTGGCAGCTGAAATTTAGATAGATCAGACTAGAAATAGGCACATTTTTAACAGTGAGAATAGCATACTGCTGCAACCATCCACCTAAGGATTATTTCAAATACTCCATCATGTCAAGTCTTTAAAGTCAGGGCTGCTGACAGATGTGTGACACAGCTCACAGAGAAATGCAGCCTTCATGCAGCAATTCTTACACGGAGCTCTGTCTCTGGCACCATGCTCTAGTTCAGATTAGATGATCATAAATGGTCCCTCTTGACCTTAAAAATCTACAGTGACGCTCAAGTAATGGTAAAAATTACTTCAAGGAGTCGCAGCTCTGCACAACCCCGAGAGATCACAAACCATGTGACAGCTCTGCACCAATAGCCTGTGTCATTTCCATCCCATACAAACTGGCTGAGGGCCACAGACAGAGCTGGGCTGGACACCTGGCAGTCAGGAATCAAATTTAGTCCCTTGCTCTTGGGTTAGCAGAAGCTGAAAGAACTGTAAAAAACTACCAGGTACCTTGAGGAAGCACTTCTCCCCTAAAACATCAGCTGCCTGAAGTGTCAAGGACTTTGAAAAGAAAGAAAGAAAAACTGGTCTAATTCACATTTCCCAGCAGAGGGTTGCTACTGTGTGGTCTTTATAAAAATGGCACAGGAAGAACGACAAAAAATTCTTTCTTCCTCAAATAACTGAGCAAATCTAAAATAGTTAATCCTGGAAACATTCTCAAAAGATTAGCCATGGCTCAACTAACTTTAATGATGATAGTTTTTAATTTAATTTAAAGTTTAATATCCTTGTGCAATAATGGCAGAGATGAAGGACTATTAGGGAATAATCTTGTTTACGGATCAGTGAACTCAGAAAATTGCCAAGGCACTGTGAAACATATTCCTTATTCACACCTCATAATTAACTGAGTGTTCTGCTGCAATATTAAAGTCATCTTTGTTAAGAGAAAGCTGCTCATTTGGGCTGGTATGCCACTGAGGGGGTCTCGTTCAGTTCTGGCATTTCCAAACTCCCAGGAAAAAGCACCTTCAATCCATAAAAACACCAGACTCCCAAAGTGTAAGGGAAGGCAGAGAAAGCCTTTGGTCCATGACAAAAGCACAGCTTGTGCAGAGAAAATACCACTTCTCTCCTTCCCTAATGCCACCTGGGAGCATTTCTCTTTTAAAGGCAATTGAAAGAAGAAAATACAGTTCTCTTAATTAATTTACATTGAAAGGCACTTTTGATGGAGTCAAGAGGCCAAATCAGATCAAAGTAAATTATGCAACAAATAGTGACATGAAAGCCCTGGGACAGCAGCTATCACGGCTTGCACTGCCTAGATCTTCGTACTCAAAAGCGACAAATGCTGAAGCTTTTGGCTTCCAGGAAAGCAGAGGACAACAGGGGGGCTCTATCCTTTCAGCAAATCTTAAGAAAAAAATTGTCAACTTACTGGGAAGCAGACTTTTGTTGAGGTAGGTCTGCTCAAGATTCAGGAAATCCTGGATTACGTCTCTGCTTTATGTCAGATTCTATGTTTGTGAATTTGGGCAAATGCTCAAACTTTCTGCCCTTTGGTTTAGAGAGGTAGCGCTTTCCCCTGACTGACAGGGCATAGACATGAGGGGATTCTGCCCCTCTACTCAGCCCACAAACTTTGCCCAAGCCAAGGTTTCTTTGGGATATCACTGATCTCCAAATAGCAGTTAAGAAGGGAATGATACATTGTAAAACCACATCAAGGTAACTGAAACCCAGATACAGTGGCTACAGATTTCGGTGGTGTCATCTCGGGCCCCAGAATCAGCCAGGCCCATCTTAGCTTAGTTCAGCATCGTACTCCAGCCTTCCCCACATAATGGGGAACAGGCCAGGCAGATGCAGCCGAAGCCAGTACACACAATAGAAAACACAGTAATAAAATAGACTCCGATTTTTCCATTCTGATTTTTACTGTACACATTACCTAAACAGACTCCAGTCAAAAGAAAAGAATAAACAATAAAGAAAAAAGTGATGCCATAAATCAGCACCAAAAAAAAAAAAAAAACAAAACAGTCCACCAGTTTGTGAAATACGTAAGTAATAATACAATGGATAAAAATCCGAGCCCCAGCATCTGAAGTATTGCATGTTATTCTGAGACCTTCCCTTCCTCTGCCCATTTCCCAAAGGATCTAATAGAGATCGAAGAGGTACAGGAAAGGGTAATAAGGCTCATCAGACACATGGAATGGTGTTTGCGTGAGGAGAGAGTCAAGAGAACAGGGCTCTCCACCCTGGGAAGGGAGTACACATAGAGATACTGTAAAATTATGAAGGGCCTGCGGAAGGGAACCAGCAAAATTACTTTCTACTTCTTATCGCACAAAGTCAAAGGGCTCCCAATGAAATTATCAGGTTTCACACAAACAAAAAGATTCCTTTATGTGGTGTGTAATTAAAATCACAGAACTCACTGCAACAAGAGGCCCTCAAAGTCAGAGGAGAGAAGGGTTCTAAAAAGGAAATTAGGCAACTCCACAGAGGACAGGTCCACAGAGAGTCTTAAACGCAGTGTTCTAGACACAGCATCCAGATCCATGGACTCTAAATCAATGCCTGGCACACGTTCAGCAGCCACAATAAGGAAAGATAACCCTGTCCTGGCCCCGTTCCCATTCTTCCCTTCTCTGTAAGCATCTAGTAATGACCACAGTCAGAACACAGAGCTAGATGGACCACTGGTTTGATATGGTGTTCCCACAATGTTCTTCTGTTATGTTAAATACACTGACAGGAGTTCAACAGACAAATCCTAACTTAAAGTAAAAGGAATTCTTTGTTGGTTTTTTTCCCCTTGAAGAAATATCATGCAAAAATTCTTCTATTTATATTAATGCACAGCACTAGACCAAATGCGTGAACAAATGCCTTCTGGGTGGAAAGCTATCCATCATCTCCAAAAGCTTGTATGGGCAATGAATGAAGGAATTTCATTTTCCATACTGAGTAATTCCATGATGGTGATACCATTCAGGACCATCGGCAGGGTCATGACAGTGAATCCACAGTATGCCAGCCAAGATCAGCAAAGGAATGCTGACCATAACAGACTGATTAGAAAGACCAGCATTAGCAGCCATTTAGACCACAGACCAGGTGATAGCTTTCTAAAATGAAAATTCCTGATGCTTCTACCAAAAACATTTGTATTGCAACCAATTCATCTGCTGAAATGAACGCATGACATAATTAACAATGGAGAGAACGGGGGAGAAGAGGGAGAAAAACAACAACAAATTAATTGAGTTTACTACCAGAAAACAAAAGAAACATCTCTGCTTCAAACATTTACAG
The DNA here is from genome assembly GCA_013397845.1 of Melanocharis versteri. Taxonomy (NCBI): domain Eukaryota; kingdom Metazoa; phylum Chordata; class Aves; order Passeriformes; family Melanocharitidae; genus Melanocharis; species Melanocharis versteri. The sequence continues at coordinate 377,192 of VZTG01004480.1, read as the reverse complement.
ATAACTCACAGGTGCAGTGATACAAGCTGCTGTCATGAGATTAGGCAGAGATTACAGTAAATGCAATTAAATCAGCTAATGCCAAAATATTCCAAGAGAAGCCAAGGCCATCATTTTACACCAGCTTGGTCTCTACAGAAATTCCTAACATGGTCTTGTAGGAACTGTATGTGTAACGGTGGTGTACAAGGGGATAAAACCGTGTTTTATGGGAAGGATATAAAGGTAATGTTCCATCTCCTTTCCACCTCTAACTGATAATTACTCTTTCCCTGAATTTTATTTTGAACAATCAGTGGAAAACTTTCTTCTCAAGCTTTTCCTGCTAATTTTGTTGGCATCTTTCACAGATTAAATGGAACTGTACTTTATTCCGTACTTTTTATACTAGTACAACCAAAGTGCAACCACAGTTAGTTTCAAAGTAGTAATTTTATGTTTAATATTTCCTTTATCTAGAGCTGATTTGCAAAACCAAGGGATTTCACAGGTCACAAAAGGCGAGATTTGAGCAGACTTCAGCCCTCAGCCTGAGCAGAGAATCCACTGCAAACATGCTGCCAACCAAAGCTTTAAACAGAGGGAACAACTGCATTATCCACACAGCAAAAGAATTATACTTTCTTAAGACAACCAAACCTAACTTTTAGAAAGGAGGTTAAAAAATAAATCAAAACAACCACCACAGCATATTCCAGTGGAAGATTATCACTTAAACCACTCCATGATCAGTTGTGGCAGGCAATGAGAATTCATAAGGCAAAGCAGGGTGTCGCCAGATGCTGCGAGACCTGTCGGACCTGGAAAGCAAACACTCGACAGCAGCATTCCAACAGCCCAAGCACAAACCTTGCCTTTCACGGCTTACTTTGGCCAATATCTGATTTTTAGCACAGATGTTTGGGAATATGGAATGCATTTACGAGAGTCCCTTCTGCACTGCAGTTTCCTGGATATTCCCATTTTGGAAATTGCTTAAAAGAATAGAAACAAAAAATCTGCATTTCAAAGATCAAGAGAGAAAAGTGTGTTCCAGCACTTCCAAGCCAAGTAGAAGATTAAGGTTTCTAATGCACTCGTTGGAAAAGAATATTGGGATAACTAAAAGAATATTGGGATAACTGCATTAGAAATGTGAAAGAGGATTTAATACTCTATTTTAGATTAAGTTGAAGATTAAGTTTCTAGTCAGGGAAGAATCTGTTCATCCTGGAAAGCATACAGGGAGGATGGGAGAAGCATTATACATGCTAGCAGATTTTTTTTTTTTTAGACTTTTTAAGCCAAATATTAAATCTCAACAGCTACTTCATATTAAAAAAATCAGAGTAACACTTATCACACAACCGAAACCATCCACCCAAAGTCGCACTTGATGAGACTGGTGTCCTCATGGTTTTGAGCAAATGATTGCTTGTATCAGCCTGTGCACACTTAAAGCTAAGTAACCTAGTACCGGGAGTCTGCTGTCCTTCCCTTAATACATGCTGTGATTACCAGGTTCACAGAGGAGACATGGACCAGCTTGGAAAGCATCAGTCACTAATGAGGTAGGTAGTTACAGCTGAGTCCTTCACTCCTGAGAACAACCCAAAAGTTTCCACAAAGATATCAAAAAAATGTGCCTGGAAGTCAAAGCGTAAGAGAGAAATTGTTCAATCGGATTTGCTATCCAGGGAAATATCTGCAATAATCTGGGTATCATCCATCTTCAGGTGTTGTGGTTGGGTTTGTTCCTTTTTTTATTTCCTGGGTGACTGAAATACTGTTCTGTGCCAAACTAACCCAGATTTACTGCAAGGAAAATGACCTGGCAAGCCATTAGGGTTTGTTCTTGTTTCTCAGCCGCTGTTAATTCCTTGACACTGGTTTACAAGGCTTTCAGAGAAAGCCCATGAACACGGGCACGCTGCTGTTTCAAACACTGGTTTAATGAGACTGCTATGAACTGTGAATAGAAAGGCAGTCCTGTGAAGTAAAGGGAATGAACAGAGACTCCTGTGAGTCAGCTCTGGGACACATAGGCTGCACCTACAAATCGGGGATTTCCAATTAGCAACACAGGGAACAGAAGAGGCTGACGTACAATGAAGTGACTGCAACTGCAGGGCTTAAACACAACTCCCATTAATGAGAGGAAAAAACCCTCTCCCTCTGCACACGAATGAATAAGCGATCAGCATCTTTCAGAAGATGGGGAAAAAAGAAACCCAAAACCACCCAAACCAGTCATTAACTTTTCCTCCTGATTCTGTTTTGCATGGCACTGTTCTTTGTCCCAGGCACAGTTTCCACAAAAATGGATTTTCATGAACTGAATGGAAGTCTAAAGAATCTTGAAAAGACTAAATAATCTTCTCTAAAAAGAAAAAAAAAATTTTAAAAAAGCTGGAACACGTTAAGTCATCATCAGCTAAGAAAAATAACATCAGACTCAGTCCTGCCCCTTTTTTCTGACATTCAATGTACATGACGGCAAATTACTTCAGCTTATTTGCTGCTTACTGAAATAAACAAGGCCTATTGGTACTGTCACATATAAATAGTCCAGGAGAAATTATTTACTTTCACTTCCTTTTAGGAAGTATTTAAAAAGAGGGAGAGAGGTGCTTTTCTGTACTGCAAGGAAGGTGCTATCCAGAACAGTGGCTGAAACAGATCCAACAAAGGGTGTCAAATTTAAAACCAACCCTCTTCTATTCAAACAAGTGCATGCACAAGTGCCTACTTTTCCAGCCACAAGGAAGCCAAGAATGAGATCAGCTGTGGCTCCACGCCACCCCAAGCACCAGAGCAGAGCAGGCTCCTGGCTTCTGCCTGGCTCTTCACACTCCCTCCTCCTTGAATCCAGGCAGCAAGCACAGGGAAATCTCCCAAGTTAGCTAAAGGGCAGAGGAGAGCTGAACCCCCAAAGCTGGAGAAATGAAGTAAAAAAGCAACTGGGGTTTGCAGCCCATGGAGCAGAAACCCATGCAGAGGGGAGGAGGAGCTAAGCAAAGACAGTGAGTGCTGATAGCTGAAAGAATCCAGAGAGACCTTGCTCCCATGCTGGGCAAAGCTCCCGCGGCAGAAGATGGAACCGGAGAGATCGGAGGAGTGGGGAGCACATGGAGGATGCAACAGGCACTACAAGGACACAAATCAGGGCCCTTGAATTGACTGGGCAAGGACTTAGGGGACAGGAGTACAGGAGGGATCTTGGGAGTGAAACTAACACAGTAGCTCTTGAGGAAAGCAGCAAGATCCAAAAGGCAAAGCCTGAGGAGCAAAGACTGGAAGCAGTTAAATGATTAAGGAAAAGCAAACAAGAGAAGAGATGAGGACAGGCTGCAGCAGATGAGGCAGGACAATAAACTGGGGAGAGAGAAAGGAAAGGGCTGCCAGAAGAAGCTGCACATGCCAGGCTGCGTTCACTCCTCTCCCAGTCTGGAAGGGAACATCGTATCATTGTACCTCCTCTGCCTGCAAATACCTCAAGGAAAAGGTCCCTCATCTCTCAATACTGACTCCTATAGAGCACAATCTACTGCTGCCACCAGCTAGTCTGCTTGTTCAACCAGCAGATGTCCATGAAGTAAATACAAAGGTGAATCCGAGTCTCAACATCCATGTGGTTCCCCACTACAAAATTTTTGGCTATTCATTTCATGTGTTCTGAATAGTAAGGAAGTTACACATCCAGAAACTATGCCAAAAGTACTTAAGAAGATTACAGACCTAAGTAACAAACTGCAAGGAAATACCAGCACTTGGTAGTCTGTACACAGAGGAATTACTGAGAAGTTGTAAATCTGTCTCAGAGCAGCATTTGAATAACATGAAGTAAATAGGGCATGGGACAATGCTCTGGACCAGGAAGAAACAAAATATTGAATAGTTATTCATTAAGCGAGCACCATCCATTCTGGGCAATGAATCGAGCAGGGGTTGTGCAAAAAAGGAAAAGGTATGTGATAGTGTAATTAAAGACTGTCGCAATATAAACACACAATGAGGCCAAAATTAAATCAGGTCTTTCTTACCTGGTGAGTGCATATTTTTGCAGCGCAATGAGGTCTAAATAAGTCTTTTTCTGCATGCATGCAACCTTAGTCATCACCATACCAAAGCAGTGCTGTTCTTAACTAAACTTCAGTCTGCAAGCAATGAGTTCAGTTACTTGTACTGAAACAGCACTAGAAGATTTCAAAAATTAGGGTGCATAATAGCACAAGCATGCCTGAGAGAGAATCCTTGGCTTTGTTTTTTTTTTTTGCGGGGGGGGATGGAGGTCTTAGAACAACCAGCACATCACACAAATGGAGGTGGAAAAGCAGCATGCGTTACTGTGCCTCATCTTCCAGCACATGCCATGGGAACAGAGAGATGTAATTATTTTCCCAAGATTACACGAGGGTTTTCTGGAAGATGGTGGCAGGCCAGAGCGTGTAAATCCTTGGCTGAATCCAAGGCTGTAAACATAGGGGCACCCGCATCTCACATGTTTCTAGACTCTAGCAGAGCCTTCTGATGGCCTCAGGTACCACCTGTGCATGACAATAAATATTGTCACTGACTGCAGGGGAATTCATGGACTTCAGAAAGATTCACTCAACATTTCCTACACAGACTGTACAGACACAGCAGTAGAGAGAGCTATTGCTCAGACTCACAACGGAAAAACCATCTCAAAAACTGAGTTCAGAGAAGAATAAACCACAGACCAAATCCACCTCTGCAATCCACCTCCCCAGAGGCAGCTAAACTTCATTCATAACTTCAGCTTACTAAACAGCAAGAATGGCAGAGCCTTAGCAAACCTGCTAGAATTAAAAAAAACTTGCAACACCACAGAAGCAGCATCCCACAGATCCCAGGATAGCAATGACACTTACCTAATCTGCCATCTTTCAGCACACACTGTGCCTCCCTAGGCCTTGGGACTCAGGGCCCTACCTGCCTTTTAGAGCAAACTTGCATTGTCCAATCCTCAGTTCAAGTTTAAATATCAATTAGGAAAAAAAAGAAACCAGCCTATAGCCAGTGACAATGTAGCACTTCCTCTTCTCTGCTTTCACACAGAGGCAATCCAACACCAACCTTGGCTCAGAGCATCACAGACTGGAGCTTGATCCTTTATTTGCAAATTCTCACAACCCTGAGGACATCACCAGTGAGAGAGGAAGGGAAAAGCCTAGGCTGGTTCTATTGCTTAATACTCCAGATTACTCAGTTTGCTTTTCTAGAGAAGAAAAGCATTTTGACTGCTAGGCTCCCAGACCTTTTTCACCACAGACTGAATCTCAAACTGCCCTGGAATTTCTCCACCAGTTTTTGCTGTGGTGTTTGCAAAGCCCTTTAACACTTCCTTGCTATTTCACTGTTGCACAGCAAGGAGCTTTCAGGCCAGAGACAAGTATCCAGGTTTTTCTTTTGCCTCATTTTGGTCAGGGGCAAACATACGACATAAGTAAGTTAATAATAGTTACCTTACTGCTTTCTCAGAGGCACACATTGCTTTTTCCTGCTGTGCTTTGCATATGAAAGCAACCACCACTGACCTCCAGGGTGTGTAAGCGCAACTAGGAACAACTTAGCAAAATTTAAGAAAGTTGTGCCACACCTAACAGAAAGCGTCTTCCTCGCACTTTTATAACCCAGGCAGTTTCATACCCACACTTTCCTTTCAAACATCCTCTTAACAAATTCAAGAAAAGGTGAAGTCTGCACACATGAAAGCCCACATCTGGGAAATCGGTCACACTATTCTGTCTATACCAGTTACAAATCTAGGATGTAGCATTGCACTGTGTGGCCAGGGGAAGGAACAGCAATTCAGCTGAGACTTCTGCTTTTTGAACAGTAATTTCATGTTTAAGCAGAAATGTGCTATACTAGCCTATTAGTTAAAAAAGAAAAAAAAGATTTAAAAAATCATTGCTACACAAGGATTGGAAAGAGAAGCAGCCAGTGAGGAAAAGCCAAGCAATTGCTACACGGTTACACACTTTGTGTGCCAGCGCCTTCCCTCCACCTCTCCCTCTGCTCCTCCTTCATGCTGAAGGGACAGCATCTGTTTCAGCTCAAACCCTGACCACGCACACGGCACAGGGACTCAGGGAAGATATGTTATGACCTCAACATATTTTTCCTCATAGTCTATCAAACTTAGGGCCAGTGCAGACATCCCTGGAATGCTCCACATTCTGCAGAGAATTTCCATCTTCCTCCCCTTGCTACCGTAAGAGGAAACAACAGCGCTGCCAGTTTAGTCATCAAATCACATAAATCCCTGCTATAGCCTTTAGGACTTCATTGGATTTTGGATCAATGGGGTTTTGGCCCTGGTTCCCACAATGCTAATGAGTAGCGAGCTCCCACATTCTCTTTTACACATACAACACAGATTTAAAGTGATGCTGTTGTTGACCACAGCTCCAGGTACACCTGCTTCTTCTGTAACCTGGCAAAAAAAATTATAATAAAATACATGAATGAAAATAACCCACAAAAAAAAACCTCATGCAGCAGTTCATATACGTGGAAAATAGCAGCATTAATTACAGTCTATCGTCCACTCCAAGGGAAGAGTCTCACCATCAGGAGACAAAAAAAATGAGCTTCTAGGACACGAAAGAGAAACAGAGATTTCAGTTTTAAAAGTATGCAAGCTATTGTGGAGTCTTGTTTTTCAAGAAGCTTAGACTGCAGTCCCCAGCTATTTATACAGCTCAAAACCTTCAGAGTGGTTAGGTGGTATGGAGGTGCTCACAGGCTGGACCACATTTAGCAACGGAGAGTGTGAGGCACAGAGGATATGGCATAACCAAAACCAATTAAAAATGGGAAAAAGGGTAAAGAAATAGATTCCAGTTTTCAGTGGCTTCAGAAAATCATGAAAAGGAAGATGAGTGACGATTACCATTGATACTGATTTTCAACAGAACACAGATACGTACAGTACACCACCACAGTGCAAGCACTGAGGCCTTACCCCAAACAGAAGCATAAGGCAGACATGGAAGCTCCTGTCTGTCCTTCCCCATTTATATCATATGGAAAGGCACATACACTCACAAGCCTCTTTCAGGTTTTAAAATTCAGGCAGATGGACCAAACCCACAAGAGATTCTAGTTACCTCATTTCAGTAGCCTATGCCAGCATCCCCCAAAACTGCAATAAATTGGGGTGATAAAACCTACAGTTTCCTCCAGACAAACTCATCCCTTACTTCTGAAGGCAACTTGGATTGCAACCCACATATTCACTGGATAGCTGAAGATAAGAGCAAGTGACAATAAAGAACAAAAATATCTCTGCACCAATAATTTACATAACTAGCTCCAGTTACTGCTAATTAGACCAATTCCCTTAATTCCTCCATTACATCTTCCTGCATTTTTCAGTTAGCTCCAGTAAGAAGATGTATAATAAATTATTGTTAAATAGAAACCTACTTGATCACTTTACAAGTACTTAAAAGTATAGATCAGTGCACTACTACTTTATTCTAATTAAAACCTTACAATTAGTAATCTGGTGCACTAAATAAGACACCTGAGCTACGTCACTGTGCCAAATCTGTCCAACAGTTTTGGAGCTTCTGAAATATTTAAAGTTTTTCCCCACTCTCTTTTGCCATGCAAGAAGACCTACACAAGCCAGACAATGTGAGTTACAAGGAAGAATTGCGCAATTAATCTTACAGATTTGATAGCAACTTCATTTTTCCCTTATTTTCTCTTCTATAGCAAGGATTTACTTTTTGTTGTTGTTGTTTATTTTTTTTAACACAGAATATATTTTAATAGAGAAATTGTCTTGAGTTCTTCCTACTTCATATCATATAATACATCAACAGCACAACTCTCACAGGCACGCTTCCCTCTCAGCCACTGGGACCAAGCCAGCTCCACTTTGGGCATCCCACAGCTAACCCTCACACAGCAAGTTGTTGCAAGTGCGTTGTACACAGTCAGTCACTTGAGAAGAGAGCAGCTGAGCAGCTTACACCACCACGAGAGCCCCTTTTCAAACAGAAAGCAGCTATGTACGTGCAAGGCTTGATTTGCCATGTGCAGAAATCCCTCACAACAGTTGAAGAGGCAGCTGCCAAAAAGCAAATGCCAACTGGCAGCGTGGAGGAGCTCGCTCTGAAGCCATCCCTCATGCACAGGCTCTCCAACACAGCTCCTGCAGCCTCTCCTGAAGAGGCTGGAAAACAAGAGGCTTTCCTCTTGTGTAAGCAAGGGATGTTCCCAAAAGTGGGGGCAGAGGGAGGGTGTCTGGAAGAAGTACAAAGCAAAGGAGGGGAGAAAAGAGCAGTAGGAAGAAAGGAAGAAACAGGAGTAAAAGAAACAAGGCAAGATGATGAAGCAAGACAGGAAATGTTTTATATATTGATACCCTCCTGCTGCCCATTGCAGGCATCACTCTCTCCCAGGTAACAAGCAACAGGACAAGAAGAAACGGCCTCAAGTTACACCAGGGATGTTTTAAATTGGATATTAGGAACATTTTCTACACTGAAAGGCTTGTCAACAACAGACTGCCCCAGAGAAGCAGTGGTGTCACCATCCCTGAAGGTATTTAAAAGATGTGTAGAGGCGGCATTTAGGGACATGGTTTAGTGGTGGGCTTGGCAGTGCTGGGATAAAGGTTGGACTCAATAATCTGAGTGGTCTTTTCCAACCTAAACAATTCTATGATACTATCCATCAGGGAAAACAGAGACAAATACAAGTATCAAAGAGAACAAAAACACTGACAAGTCCTCAGATACTCTCTTTTTTCCCTTAACCCTCCTTCCACCTTCTCCTGTCTTCCCTCTCCAGTAGCACAAGAAAAATAACAGCAATTTCAGGATAAAATCAGCTAAAACGAAGTGAATGAGTCGCCGTTTCAAGGCAGCTGCAAAGCACCCTGGAACAGAGCAGGGGCAGGCAGCAGTACCTGCGGATGGCCCACATGGCTCTGCTGGGCACGGCCAGGCCCCCGCTGGGCTGCTCCTGGGGCGATGCCGGGGGGCAGGAGCTCCAGGCGCCCCGGGCAGCCACGCGCTGCCTCCCGTTCTCCCGGCCGGACAGCGGCACCGGCGGCGAGCCACACGGAGAGGACATGGGCGGCCGGGCAGCCCTCTGGTGAATGCCCCCGTTTCTCCTGAGAATAGGGAGGAGAAGAAGGGAAAGGGGGAAGAAGAGGATTTAAGGACTTTTGTTTTTTGAACTTTTACTTATCAGAAGGTTGAACACTATGAAATCGGCACAACATGGTATCAAACTACAACAGACAACATTTCTCCAATCCAAAACAAAGTCTTTGTGTGCTGAGAGGACAGTATTTTTTAGTTCCTAACTAGATCTAGAGGAAGAGACTTGACAGCAACAGAAGATGAGCACTCCTGTATCAAGCTGTTCTCTGGACTCCTGTTAATATGAGAAGCACCGAGGTGTCACTCCTAATTTTTTGTCCAGAAAACAAATTACATTCCACCACTTTTAAACAGAAAACAAATCTATACAGGTTGGAAGAAGGAGCAGATAAGTTTTCAGCAGCACATAGAAGGCTGTTTGTTTTCTGCTGCCCCTTAAAGTCAGATGTAGTCATAAAATCTTGAGCATCACAAACAAAGAGATAAATGCACAATATGTGCAACCAGAGCAGATGCGAAAATGCAGCACATCTGGACTAGAAAGCTTCTTTCCTACAAGCTAAATAGTGCCACATCTGGGCAACTGGCCGCCACTAAAACAAAAAAATAGCTTAAAGAGGCCCCTGGAATGTGGGCCTATGGGAAGGGGGAGACTGAGGTAAGCAGGGAGGAGGAAGGTACAGATTTTCCTCCGGTTAATTAACAGTTGTGTTCCCTTTAGCCAGGCAGCTCCTGAAACACGCCTGTCAGGGTGTAAATGCAAGTGTTAACAAGCAAGCTGGCTGTCAGTCCCCAGAAATCTTCCTGGCTACTTGCCCACCAGTCACACCATTAAGAACTATTTATCCAGTGAAAAGAGGGGAATCCCCTGCCTATCCATTGTACCTGCCCGCTGATTGCTATTGCTGCTGGAGGGCATGGTCTATCCCCATTAGGGTCTAGAGAAAGGGCCACAAAGGGAGGGAAAGCCAGGATGCTCCTGAGAGCCCCCCTTCTCCTCCCTGAAGTTGCTGCTCTTGCCTTGTGCCAGCTCTGCTCATTTAATTCACTGCAGAAACAAAACTCAGTGTCCTTTTTATAACCCAGATACACAAGCTCATGCAGGGGTGTGACAGGTTCCAGAGCTAGTGGGGCAGCACCAGTGGAAACACAGGAAATGATATGGGGAGCGAGACCTCCCATTCTCAGTAGCAGTGAGCTGTTACATTCACTCACAGATCTGCACCAGGGATGTTTTGGGAGAGAAACAGATTAAAAACCAGCTTCTAATAAAACAAGACTTCTGACTTTGAATGGAGATGGAAAATAGCATAGTTATTTGTGATACCAAGTGGGTGAGAGGTACAAACTTCAATTCTTCACATCTGGTTTATCTACCCAACAAAAGTTATCAGACAGCAAGAGAGTAACAAAAAATTTAAAAAAATAAAAAAAAAAAAAAAACCAACACAAAAACAAACCCAAAACCACAGAATGAAACCGTGGGACCCTCCAATTTGTCAAACGTGTACCATCTAATTCAGCAGGGCAAGTCCATCTCCCCCAGTGCTGTATATCATAATGATACATATTTTAGACTCACAGGTGAAAACACTTAAAAAGCACCGTGAGCATAACAAATTACTTACAATTTGAGTCCATTGTAGGAGAGGGAAAAGAAGTCATAAACCAAGCACACACCAAACACAGTGACTCCAGTTTCTTTCACCAGCATTGCACATGTCCCAAGAAATAAACTAAGCAGCAAAAAGAACGGGGAGGCAGTGGGAGGGAAATGTTCCCCAACATAAAGCTGATCCACACTCCTGAAAAACAGAATTGACATAAAATATCTTAACTTCTCTGTTATGTTCATGTTTACTACAGTCACACAAATACTGAGACGCTTTTCCTTAATGCCTTAAGATGGCTGACATGAACATGTTAAGACATGAACAAGCTAAAATGAGGAAAGGCTTAGACACAGGACAGGGAGGGAATACACGAATATGGGGAGCTGCTCAAATTCTTGGTGCACAAGAGGGGAAAAAAAGACAAGCAGAAAAATAAAGTAGACTTGAAACAGCCAGAGTAAGTACAGAGAGGGCAGAAAAACACCTGCTTTCTGTCATGCGGAACACACATGCTTAATTCTCCTTATGGGACAAAAAGCACTAGGTAAGCAAAAAATCCTCCATCCCACCCACACTCCCCTGAGTCAGAGATGTGTCCTAATCATTAACAGACTGGGCAGCAAGCCTCTGTCATGGGGGAGAAGGTAGGAAAGAACTGAAATCAAACAGGCAGATTCCTGCGGGGTCACTACGTTTCACACCTTTGAAACCTTCTGAAGAAAACAGCGTTGTGGATTTGTAGCAGACAGCCCCAGAGGGATATAAGCAGTTTTTCCATGCGGCTGTGGTGACATGGTGCTATTTCTGACTGCAAACAATGTTATTTCTAACTGCAAATAATGCAAAAGGTGCAGAAACCCCATCCAAGTAAGCTATTTCTGTACCTGTACTTGTTCAGTTACAGTTTTAGAACACAGAGCAGCAAGCAGTGCCAAGTTTTCATCTGAAAAGGATGACTAATGGTCTAGACAGACTCCTTAACTCTCCCAGATCAGGTGTTGCAGAGTGCCACAGCCACATCACGCATCTGAAAGGCAGGCATGTGTCTGTCTGTTCTTCACTCTACATCCAGACAATCTGCCTTCCATTGAAAACATTTCTTTGTCTGTTTCACAAGCCCTCCTCTGGTGTATGGTCAGTTGTAACGTCAGTGGAAGAGGGATTGTCAATGTTGACTCTCGGTTTCATGGTTTTTTTGTTCTCATAAGCACCACCATGGCTGCAAGCAGGGGCCAGAACACTTCCGCGCAGCAGTGCTGAGGGAAGTACCTCTGCCAACAACCATCAAACAGTGACAGGTTTGCCTTTGGTCCCCTCCTCAGACTAGAGAATCTCATGATGTTATTTATCACGTACCTATTATAGGAGAGAAAAGCCAACAGAAAAAGTAGACAGGCGAGGACATCTGCTCTGCCTACTATACCTGTTACCTGAAAGGAGAAGAGACACACAGGTGTAAAAACACATCTAAAAATGGAAAAACACTCAGCGACTGCCTCAACAATCCATGCTCACTGCTACCATTTTAAGCTTTTGATCTTTCAGTGTTATCCTCCTGCAGCATAGCAAAATGTTACTTGGATAGTGTAGGCTATGCTCGGTTTCGTCTGCTGCATTTCTTTCTTGGCAAAACAAATGAGTAAGCCAACAGCAAAGTCATTCCTTACGTAATAAAATATTAATAAAGTTACATAGAAAATGCCAGTTTTAAGGATCTGTTTTAATTTTGTATAACAAGGCTTAGATGAGAAATGCATCCAACTCCCAGTACTGAAATTTGTTAAAGAAAAGGAAATTTGTTAAAGAAATACTTATTGTATAACTAATGTTTGAATGAACTGTATCACCAAAAAGGGATAGCGTTTTAGAATTTATTCCTCCTGAACAATGAGTTTGCGAGAGTTTTTTCTACATATTAATTAACAAAATCTTTTAATAAAAAAGGGAATACTGAAGAAGAATGGATAAATATTCTTTTTTATAGTTATTTCAATATCCTATTTCATAACGATCTAAAAATCACCCATAAAGCAAATAAAAGGCCCTTTGAAATTTCGCCCCTTTTGAGATTACATAATTAAGTTATATTCAGATCTCTGGCATTTATTTTAACCTTTTAAAGTTCTGACCCAGACAAAAATAAATTACAAGAGTGCCTCTTCTAAAACCTCCCTTAAAATATAAAGCTGTGTTATCAAAAGGAGCCTAGCTGATTAGTTCACACAACACAGCACAGGGAGTAACTCCAAAGCTTGTGGCTTTTTGTTATTAAGGTAATCTCTCCTCAAAAGTTCTCAGCCACAGGAGCTGCTTCCTTCCCTCATTTACAAAGGCTTGGAATGAGAGCAGTGTGATGTCAGTGGTATCTCAGCTAACGAGTGCATTCCTTTTTCACAGCATGGAGAGCTGGACATTGCCTTTCCTTCTCAAAGACAGCAAGACTCCTTCTAGCTACAGAAGTGTCTCCTCGTGCTAACAGACTGCAGTTTTGGAATGATTATGTCTTTAAATGTTCCCTTATAATGAACAGAAAGATGCCCAACATGAGCTGTTGCTCTGTAAACTTACGCTGGTGTCCGTTAACAACTTTTTTTCTGAAGATGATTCTCTTAGCTTTTAATTGAAATAAATATAAATTAATCCATGGGTCACATCACCTCTGTCTGAGAGCTCCTCCAGAATACACACTAATGCTCCCTTCACTTTTTCTCCCCAAAACTGACGGCTATAGGAGATGACTGAAGGCATGCAACAATATCCCAGCAGGAGAGCACAGCCTCACCGAGGTCTTTGGTTTCAGAAAACTCATGACTGTCCATTTATTCCCAGCATGGCTGATTAGGACCATCATTCAGAATTCAGTTCCAGAGCACAAAGACTGCAAGTATGAATACACTTTTTTCTTAATGACTCCTACAAATTATTTTAAATAGAGTACATTCGCACCTTTGCTCCCCCACAGCAAAAAATCACAAGTACCACATTCTGTATGACTCAGAGGTTTCCCTAAAAAAAATTTGAAATTTTGAAGAATGAATTTATTTTCAGCTTTGGTGGCACATACTTACAGCCTCGGTGTGAATGGGATGCACAGCAAAGAACAGCGCCGTGACAAAAGCAAGCCGACAGTCCTTGAACACAGCTTTGTCACAAGTATACATCAGCACAAGAGTCACCAGACAGTGTAAAATTACATTCACTGCATGGAAATAGAAGGGGTTCATGCCAGCCAGCAATATGTTTAACCTGTAAGGAAACAAAACAAAACCATTACTAGATTTGAGAGGTCTTGTAATAGCAAGACATCTTTCAAATACTCTAAATTATGCCTTTTGCCCCATTTGCAGTCACCTAACGTTAGTGCTATTAAACTAATTACTGAAAATCGCTCTAAACTTCTGGTTTATCTGATCAGAGAGAAACCATTACCCCAGTTTTCATATTATGTGGTTGTGTTTGGCAACCTTCTTGACAGAGATGGGAGAGTCCTATGCCCTCCCAGCACAGTTCACTGCAGTGAGACCATGCCTGTGCTTCCTTAGCAGCAAATAACCCTGGCCAACATCATGGCACTCGTCCTATTTCCCTGTTGGCACCTTCTGTGGTTCTGTTGGCCACGTGGCAGCTTTACAATATGGATAGTTATTTTCTGCTCTAGAATAGATGCTTTTGCCCAGGAACAGCCAAGACAAGGACTTGGTAAGGTGCTGGAGCATCTGCTTGGCATAACAGGGGCGTTTATTCCCATTCAACTTTCAAAATAGTGTCACACGCTGAGGGTTAAGCCTTTATTTAAATGCTTTACTGGCATAAAGAAGCTTGTCTAATATCTTGCACCATCTTTATAAGGATATTGGTGGCAAAGATAAGTTAGTTAACATCACCCTAGACTCAGTGCGATAATTAGGGTTCATTATTTGTGTCAATCATAAAAAAAAATAAAATGTAACAAGCTGTTATGACATTTGTTTGACAGCATGTATTAACACATTTTTCTGGTCACTGTTTTTTACAGCCAGCTTGCTTAACAGCTGCTGACAAGCTTTGGCTTATATGCCGTTGAAGATAATTCTCCTTAGTATTAACAACATCTGTACATTAGGACATATATATATATATATATATACACACTTACACAAATATACATACATACACATGGTGTCTATCTAGGGAAGACTCCATACATGAATAAGGAATCTGGAAAAATGCCCTTTAACTACTGTTGAAGGATATTTTTTTCAAACAAACGACAAGACAACCAGTGAAAAGAAGATTCAATCTAAATATTTTACATGCAGTTGTAAATATGCTATAGGGTCAATAATCCTTCCTGTTGTTACTAAGAGATTCCAGGTCTCCCATAACAAGCACAACACGACAGCAAGGCCACTGAGCTGTTGCTACTATAAAAAACCACCTTAGGTTTTTTTGTGAGACAGAGGAGGTGTGAAGAGGTCTGTGAGAGCCAGACAACTTTTTTTTTTTTTTTTATAAATAACTCCCTACATTTCTTATTCATAAGCAAAGAAGTGCTAGCTGTCCTGGGTTGAATTTTCCAGGCCAATCTAACTTGACCAGACCAACAGTCTTACTTGTGCATTCTTGCTGTGCTCCCACTGCAGTGTTTGTGGAGGCAACAGATGAAACCCAGAGAAGTTTGCGAAAAAGTGAGATTTTGGCATGACTTGACCTTTCTCTTTGAAGTATGGGTTGATGCAGTTACATTTTGACAAGACATCAGTCTGTGTGATTCAAGACTACATGAAGAGTTGGAGGTTTTTCTTTTTTTATCCCATTTCTCCTGCAAGCCACTTCAGGGCAGCAGCATCCATCACTTTCCCTTATTTCTACCAGCACTGGACGACAAACCACAACAAACTGCAGTAACAGACATCCAGCCAGAGTTTCAGCTGCAAACACACTGCAGCAGGGGGAACCCCCAGGCCTGAATCTTGTTTTCAGCACGCTGAGGGGAGCAAGGGGGCAGCACAGGGCACGCCTTGCCCTAAAGGAGCCACAGTTCACTCCAAGACACCTGCAGATGTGCGCAATGACAGGGACCCTCTGCAGGACACATTCTTTATACAAATTAATCATTTCTGGCTGTAAATCAGCTGGAGCACAGTCCACTGCTCCCCCTCAAATGCCAAAGTGTGATCTGGCAACCTGATTCCTGGAGAAAGCAGATGCAGACAGGTGAGGAAAAGTGCTCAGGATATCAGGTGATATGAACTCATGCACCAAAATGGGAGAGATTCTCATTTAGTAGGCCAAGTTGTGAGAACCAATCACTAAACCCACGACATCTGACAATGCTCTTGAAAAATCTATCATTAGTCTCCATGGATCATGTCTGATCACTTCCCATCCTGCAAAACAGGTCTGCTGGCAGGAGAGGCAGAACTTTATAGGCAAGGGATCTTCCTACGCCCATCAGGTCCCCTATCCCAAAGGTGGGGTGTGCCCTTCACAACCCTTCTTGGGGAACATCAAGTCAATGAGGCTTGTAAGCTGTGAGTTACCTGATGTAAATTATTGAAAACAGCTCTGTAAAAGCATCGGCCTCGCAGCTTGGCCGTTCTCCCGTGTGTTCTTTAAATAAATAAAAAACAGCAGAATAAAACACAAACATAATACCATGTTGTTCAGGTAACTCTTCCATTAAGCAGCAAAATCAGACTGCAAGTATGTTTTAAATACCATCTTTGGTGGTCCATGAACACTAAACGTGAGTGTGTGCAGGTGCTATATTCACACCAGTGCTTTCTGCTGCTGAAGCTCTTTGTCTTAAGAAATTAGGCCACATGGCAATGAAGGAAACATTCTTTCATCCTGAAACAATCCCAGCAGAATGATGTTGAAACGTTAGCAGTGGTTAAATTTATTGTATGTCAAACGGGTGAGCAAATCTGGGTCTTCAAACAGCTCTAATCCAAGTCACAAGAACTTTGCAAAGCTCCCCAGCTCACACACCCATGGGGGAGAAAAAGGCAGCCTACTATGGAACGCCAAATTTGCTCCACCGCAGAGGAACTGTGGAGGAACTTCTGGGCAAGGGAGCCAAGATGGCGATGGGTAAATAAAAAATTACTTCTCTCCTCTTAATCTTGAATACCCTAGCAGAGAGAGTCAGTCTTGTTTACTGGCAGCAGCATGCAGCAATTATACACAGTAGACAGTTCAGCAAACAAAGGAAGTAAAACAGAGATATTAATCTCAAAATTAAGGAAGAAGTGGTCTTTCTCCAACATAATGTTCATAAACAGAAGTTTTGGCAAGCCAAAACTGTACTACACTGGAGGGAGGTGAGGGTGGTGTTGTCCTTGTTTTTCCATACTTATACTGCCCCACAAATGGGGAAAATGGTATCATGTGGGCTGGAAGACCACAGCCATTTCTGCATGAAGATCATAACATCTGTCTGAGCTAAAGCATAGCTTGCAAGATATGTGTTAATGGCCTTGGTAGAGCACACAGCGAGGAGAGGAGATGCTTTGGGCTGGCCAGGCTGTATGAACAGGCTGCTCCTCAAAACAGAGATGTGTTTGCAAACAGCATCTTAAAGATTTGGGGCTGAATACAGCAAGTGATGACACTCCTAGGAATAGAGACCCTGGAAAGAGGAGATGAAGGTCTTTCCTCAGAGGAGCCACCCATGAAACACTTTGAGAAGAGTTTTAACTGCTTTAACATCACTGCTGGAAGAGTCCCTGGAAGCAAAGATTCTGCTAAACCTCCTGCGAAATGGCAAATGGCAGTTCAAATGCAACAGCCCTCAGAAGACCCAGGGAAAAGAGGAGAAGAGCACACACACCAAAGTGCAGTCTCTCAATACTATGTGACACTGACAGGTATCTTCTAATAGAGCTGACCAGCACCACCCCAGCCACCACCAAAATTAAAACTGATTACAGAAATCTCAGCATTGATCACGTGTCCCATCAGGGCAGAGAGGCTACACTGAAACACGTATTCAAGCCAAGACTCAACACTGGTTTTGTGCCCAAGTGCTGCAGCATGTGTGGCTCAGCATGTCACACCCAAGGCAGAGCACTGCCCAAACTCCATGCCCACGCAGGAGGTACACCAAAATAAGAAATCTCTTGATTTTGTTAAGGCTAATGGATATTTTCCAGGAACAGTGGAATAGCACAGCTTGCTTTGCCACCTGCAGCAGTTTTTCTACCATTCCTCCACAATCCACTCTAGGAAAAGGAATTACACAGCTTCACTCTCAGAAAACTGAGACTTCTACAGGCACCAGCTGTTGAAGGTTTCCTGAGCAGAGCCTGTACAACAGCCCTCCAAAAGAAAGTAAATCGTTCTATCTCTTAAAAGTAACCTTTATCAGCACCCTCAGACAATCTCGCCCCCAGGACAAGTTATCAGACAGGGGCACATCAATTCTGGGTAAGCAATTCCCCATAGGCAGGGCCTGGAAATGGAGTGGGACTCAGTGACTTCATCCTCACAGACTCAGAACCAGAGGGGTCTGTGCTGCAAGAGCACAGGCTCACAGACAAATCCCATACATAGCCAGTTACAGTATATAATCACCAGCATCCCCCACTGCAGGCTCTAATTTAGTGCTTTTCATCCACTTGTACACATGAAGACTCATTCAACCTTTTTTAAGGCCTCTTATGATTTAATAATATTGTAAACCATAACTGGAGAGTTTCTCTTTTTATAGACTTTGTTATTATCCCTCGGCAGCTCTTGTTTAATCTGTTTTATTATTTTCAAAAGACCAGCAACGAAACACAACATGTTATGAAATAGAAATGCACAGGATAATAATGGTAATTTGTTACAGCAAGTAACACTTAATGGAAAGTCTCAGAGCATCCCACACCTCATAAAATCCCCACAGTTTTTATAAAGAAGGCTCACATGCAGATTTATATAAATTAATCTAATATATAAGGATGGATTAAGTTTCCTGTGATGATCTTTTCCTGTTCAAATTGTGTGTTAAATACGGCAAACTTCATGCAAAGTAATACCCATTTTCAGTGCATGGTGGAATCTCCTTATAAACTCCACAGATGCATGTACTGCATGCCAGGAAAATGAGCATTTGCACTCCAAAAGAGGTGCAGCTGCAGCAGTGGCAATAATGGTTAAAGCTGTGCGTGGAAATAGCACAAAGATTGATGAAAAACCTGTAGCAGTAAACAGAAAATAAGCCCCTTTGCAGTGGTGCTCGTGCAATGGCCAGTTTCCAGCACGAAGTGCAACATCACTTCGTGCTGATTTGTGCTGATAATCTTTCCACAGTACAGTACAATGCCGAAGAATTAAATGGACAATAAGGCCTAAATGGTTTGTGCCTTGATTTGCTATAATGGCGATGGGTGAGAAGACAGAGGCTGTATCAATTCCCAAGCTACAGCAATTCCCTCAGAGCACAAAAGTCATCATTTCCAAGAGCACTAGTTAAGTGCAGGCATTCAGAGCAGGTTATTGCTTTCCAGCAGGAGTAGGAAAAGAAAACAGAAATCACAATTAGACTGGGAAGAAGCAGCACCTTGAAAGTAGCAAATATGCCACGGCAGAATCTTCTAGTGAAACCCTAGAAAGTGTGGCTGATGATCATTCCTGTGTTACAAATAACAAGAGCACACTCACATGACTTTAGGTTTGCCTTCACAAGCAGTCTTGGCAAACTAGAGTAAAAAAAATCCCGATGATGGCAAGCAACAAACTGACAAACCAGGTGTCATTTTATCTAGGTAGTGAACAAAATGCAGTTTGTTTTAAAAATTATTCTTAAGTAGCATCTCAGCAAGAGCTGAGGAAACGAACATCTCATGAAACTCTTCAGCAGCCATCCACCAGAGCGTGGAGAGAGAAAGGGATGAGATGTGATCAAAAACCAAGCTAGGACAGTCACTCATTAAGAAGAGAAAGCAATAGCAACCGAAATCTAGTATAAAGTTATTAGTCCTGAAGAAAGTATTTCAAACTGGATGTAACAATTCTTCACCAAATCTGAAGTAAGTTTGAAATAAGCTGAAGACCATTCTAACTTATAAAGAAGCAAAGAAAAAAGAGAAAAAAGGTATAGTGAGTGAAAAGAGAACAGCCTTTTTTTCTTTTCCCTTTCTTTCTTTAAGTCTGTGAGACAATAAAGAGAAAGCCCAGAAAAGCAGTCAGAAACAGAGCAAGGAAATGCAGAGAAATGCCTTTAGCTAACCAGCAGCAGCCAGAGCACTTTATTTTCATGGACTCTGAAGAGTATTGACAAGGATGTTCCTGTGGGTAAGAAGGCTGGTCGAAAGCTGAGAGTTTTAGGTAAAAGATGGCCAGAGAAAATTAAGGGTGACATTGGTACAAGAGGAACAGAATGCCCGATGAGAGAAAATCCCCAGGAACTGGTAGGTGTTAAACAGAGACAAGAAACCACTGAAGCAAGCAGCAAAGCTAAGCGTGACTGCATTCACCTCAGCCAACTCGTTCAGGAGAATTAGAGAACTCTTTCCCTCATAAAAGGTTTTTAATTCAAGAGACAGGCAAATTTTGCTCGGGACTGAGAAAATGTGAAGGCAGAATCCTACATGCTTTGTACACACCTCTCCTACTGGGCAAATCCTCACCTCTGGGCTTGGCTGCAAGCAGCGTGACAGCATGGACCCCCAGCCAGGTCTGCACCCCCTATCCCTGGGCAGGGAGCTCTCCCTGACCCCTCCACGGGAGTCCTGTCCTCCTTCCAAGGAGTAGGAGCAACCCTAGAGAAATACAGCCCAAACTTAAAACCATAAACATCAGACACCTGCCACAAAAATTACATTTGTGGGGGAGACTTCTTGTGCACCTGGAACTGTGGAAAAAAACCCAAGCTTTGAGGCACCAAGCTTTGGAAGAAACCTAAAATGGCAGCAAGGCATTCTGCTCTGGGTCGGAAGAAAAGCTTATGTGCTTAGAGATGTGGCTGTATATTCCACTTATAACACAATCAGTCTCACAAAAGCATCTGCTTTTCTTCACAAAGTCCACCTTGTCCAGTGTGGCTACACCAGTACTACATCAATTTCATGGCAGGTGTCACAGTAGCAGTGTGGAGAGGGACTGCCACAGCGTGGGTAGAAACAGTAGACTAAGCTGTACAAGAGAAATACTGACACAATCTTAAACATTGTGATGTACAGAGTGAAGAAAATACTTGTGCACTGTGTATTTAACCTGACACATTATAGCTCCACTATATTACCCTGTGATGTCAAGCTGTAATATAGCATTAAATCAATAACAAAGAAAATGTAAGGTTTTTTTTCCTTCCTCAAGTTGTTTTCATTTTCTTAAGCTCCCTGTCCTTGAAACTTATGCCACTGATACAGCTGAAAAAACAGAAGGATCAGCTGTAAACAACTAGATAGATCAGAAGGCTGACAGTGAGTTATAGAATCAGTTCTCTCTTTGGCTATGTATTTACATCTAACCCAAGCTCACATTCACTTAAGGCTTTGATCCAAAGCCACTGGAGCCTCACATGAGGCTCTCGATGCCAACCCAGGATACTCAGCTGCTGCTGAAGGGCCCCATTTACTTCCCAGGCAGGTACATACCCAAGCCATCACTGGCTAGCAGCCTTACTGGGCAGACCCAGAAGGTTAACCATTCTGCAGCCAGCACCCGAGCACAGCCCAGACTTTTTAATTTATCTTTTTCCCCATTTTTTTTTCCAGCTAGAGTACTAGTAGGACGGCTCTCTGCACAAATTGTGTGTCTACATCTTTTCTGGTGGGAGAGCTGCATTCTGTTCTGCAGCTTATTCTCCCTCCAGCTCCTCTCTTCCCAGGCCACCAGCAGCAGCTGGAGTGGACACTCTTAGACCCTTCCCACAGAAACAAGCACATTCCCAGTGCACAGTCACTCCCACCTCCTTCAAGGAAGACCAGGTATCTGCTGTGCTTCCCTGCCATGCCATCCTCCCAAGTCTTTGTCACGGCCACATGTCCTAGACTGGTCACTGCCCTTTTCTTCCATCCCTAGTGAGCTGTTCCTTGAGGCATCCCTCACCAGCATCTGCCTTGACACCACCAACGAGGCTGAGCACACAGGGCCTTCACCTCTCAGCCACCTGCAAACCAGGAGGCTCATACCTGATTAAAAGTCTTTAAACCTTGGCATACAGGGGATTTGAAAGGCTTCATTCTCACCATTTTCTACCACTGCGCACCTTCACTGTGCTGCTGAGTACACCAAATCTTCATCACCTGTTCGTTTCAGGGTTGGAGAATCTATATAAACAGGGATTTGGCAGACAGAAAGAGAAAGAGGGAGGGAGAGAGCACTGGGGATTGCACCTTCTGCTTCAGCAGCTGAGAAACATTTCTGCAAAACCACTGGAAACAAGGAGTAGCTTAAGTGCTACTGAGGGAACAAATGATTCAGAGAACTTCTGTTAGTGGAGGCAAGGTGTAAGACAGAAAGCACCCAGTTTAAATATAAAATCCTGCGTGAGTTACAGAACTGGCAGTTCTTTTTCTTCCTTTTTTTATTTCTACCTTTCATCTTAACATTTTATAAGGAAGACACCAAAAAAAAAGTTGCCTTCTTTAGGCAAAAGAAGTGTATTGAATCACTTCTTAGAGAAGAAAATACCTGCAGGTAAACACCTCTGAGTGACAGCAGCTGGAGAAGAGAGCATGAAGTCAGTTTTTCTGAAGGGCTAAGCAAAACCACTGCCTACCATCTCAACTCCTGTGCACGTGAGGAGTTGTGCTAGACCTATCACCTAACAGTTACCCATGTGTAATAGGAATGCTTCTGAACCAACTCATTCAACATTCCTTTATTTTATAGAAGTCAAGAGAAAGGGTAAGAGAAGCTCAAAGACACAAAGCAAACATTATTTAATTCAACATTCCATATGAAGGCTTTTTTGCCCCTTCTGATGTTAGCCCACACAAAACAGCGCAGCAATTCTGTGAATATTTTAAGTTTTGCTTAATGGTTCCAGGAACATGGGCCACTCTTCTTTTCCTCTGATCATTCATACTGTCAGATCCGGTGTGAACAATGTCAAATACTTGAGCTCTTTTCACTGTTTGGCTCCAGAGCATTAGTCTACTGGAATGAGGACTGTCACTTATGATTTCCAGTTCATCAGGGACACTGAACTACCGTTACACAATTTCAGCAATGTCTGCTTCAGATTTTTCTGACAGATGGGTGATAAATTTTTTTAACTGAGATCATTTCAGGAATATGTAGCTTATATGTAGGATATGTTCAGCCTAATGAAAAGTCCACAGGGCATCTTGAGTCCTGCCTCTTGCTTTCACAGCCACAAAAGACAGAAAAGAGACTGAGACAAAGTTTCTGTAGCTTGATGAATCTGTAGATATAAATTTCAGCCCACCCTTCACATCTGTTCTGTACATGCAGTTTGGAGATCACCCAGATTCTTTAATCTTAATGCAGCAAGATGCGAAACAAGCCTTTACAGATGAAAGTTTCATGCAAGAGAAGCAGAGCCACTAGGCTGATATAAAGATTCATGCTGCTATTAAAATGCCTTGGATTTGACCAAATTAGCACAATAACAAGATAAATTAAATAAAACAAGCAAATCTAAAAACAATAAAGATACCAGAATATTTTGGTCCTCTCTTCCCTCCTTCCTGCACATATCACACAGTTTCCTCGAGTATCCTAAGTCAATGGAGTAAATTCTAACAAAAGTATTAGCAACGCTCATTTCCATTCTGTTACATATCAGTTTCTGCTGAGCTTTTTTCAAGAATCAGGGTAAATCTTTTTTTCCTTCTCAGGAAGACAGAGAGCAACCAGCAACCTCCTGCTGGGCAAGGCAGGGGCGGATGGTTCAGGCAGGCAGAGCACAGCTGAGCCACAGGTTCAGTGCCCCTTGGCAAAAGCTGCCCGAGGCTTCTTTGGAAGCACTGGGTTTGGAGGATTCACTCCACCCAGTTCTTACAATCTTCCTCTGACACCCTACTGGTAGAAATGAAATGGGAAGAATATGGAAGCTGGAAGGCTGGAAGGATAATTGGGACGCAGTGGAAATAATCTCCCTCTGCAGCCAGGGAAGATAAACGATTCCTTCCCTATTCCAAATGCGATGCCAAGCAGTGAACAAATGACTCTGCCTTTGACCCAATGTCTTGGCTGTATGGTTATTATAAGCAAGGAGGATGAAATCTCGTTCACAAAATTAGTCTCACTTCCCTTCCAAAAAGGACTAGACAGAGACAGTACTTCATCCTTTCTTGACACACACCCCTTTAAATAGCAAAGGCAAAACCAGTTCAAATACATACAAATGGGAACTGGAACATTTAGTTTCCATTTTGTCATTAAAGTTTAAGTTCCTTTTGCTCATTAGCATCACAACCTGAATCCTGCAACCTGATCTAGGAGGCCAAGCCCAGCACTTCAGCGCTAATATTGCATGCAAGGAGGTCAGTGGTGATACACACAGGCTCACTCCCCTCTCCAATTACCCCCAGATGTACTGCCGGAGGAATGGATTAATTACACGGATGCCCAAACTACAAGAGTTTGGCTTGACACACCATGGAGAAGGCACTCTGTGTGCACAAAGCCAGCTCTGCCTGCAAATACCTACTCCCCCATCGCTCTTTACAGAAATGTGCTGAGACCCTCTTCAAGGGGAAGGTACAAAACCTTCTCTAAAAAATCCAGTTTACAAGGGCCTGTGCTATTCAGTTTTCCTTTATCAGGGATATACCAGCCTGTGCCCATCCAGCCCTGCTTCCCCAGAGAGCCAATACCGATGGCTCTTGGCTCCAAGTCCGCCTTTACAACCAAAGAGCAGCAAGTGCTCTGTGGGAGAGCCAAAGGGATGTTCCATTTCCCAAAACTGCTCTTGCTTCACAGAAACACTCCATTTCCACCTATTCGTGAAATTCTATTTATATATCCAGTGTGCTAATGAGTTACTCAATCAGCAGAGTGAACCAGGATGCAGTAACACATCCCCCTGGCAGACTTGCCAGTGTCCATACCCTTTATTCCCAATGCCTGCCAGTTTGTAATGAGCATCTAGCGATCACCGAGCGCTAGACATCACTCAGCCACACCACCAGCTCTTCAGCACAGCTCTCTGCAAACACATGTATCATTTCTAAATGCTAAAACGTGCTAAATATTCACCATCGTTAATGTTCCATCGGAATAAATTAAACAGAGAACAAGCTAACGGAAAGAATGAAAAACAGTATGGATTGTAACTGAGCTGATTTGCCACAAATTCTTCTCCTCGGGGAGAGAGGCCAGCGAGGGTTTTCTTTCTAGGATTAGCGAACGTAGCTGTCATTTTGTTGCTGCTCAACTTCTCTTTATTCCTGTAAAACCGAAACTCCTCCTCAACAACTCTGCCCAGTACACAGGGAAGGAACATCTGAAGCAGGGAGGCTGCCGGGGAACTCCGTGACTAACACGGGAGGCTGGCAGCTGCCAGGAGGGATGCACGGAACGGCGCGGTACTCGCGGGGCTGACCCCTCCACTTAACGCTAGGAACAAAGGTAGGGATGACTACGGGTCTGTTTCAAAACACAACGCGGGAAGTTTCTGGCACGATCACTCAATTGCGGAGAAAAGGTACTCGAGATAAAGCACAGGCGGAACTCACGGGAAATTCATGCGAGCACCTTCCCCAGTCACAAGCGCTTCCCGAAACGCTCCGTTTTCCCTTTTATCCCTCCGGCAGCCCGGGGAAGAGGCGCCACCTGCTCCCAAACGGCCGGAAAGCGGGGCACTTGCCGGGAGAGCGGCGGACTCCCCCGGAGCGGCGCCTCATCGCTCCTCTGCCCCAGCAAACTCGCCCCGGGCCGGGCCGCGGGACCGCGCCGGCGGCTGAGCCCCCGCCCGCCCCCCGGGCCCACCCC
>VZTG01004480.1:214145-351200 GCA_013397845.1 Melanocharis versteri | reverse complement strand
GAGGCCGTGCCGCCCGCGGGCGGGCAGCGCCGCGGGGCGGGCAGCGCGGTCCCGCTGCGGCGGTCGGGTCGCCGCTGTCCCTGCTCTCCCAGGAGACGGGTGCTGCGCTGTCCTGCCGCCCGGTGCCAGCGCATCCTCCGACCCTCGCGGGCAGCCCCCTCCGCAGCTCCCCTGGGGACCATGCTCACCTGGGCAGCGGGAGCATCCCAGCCGGCTCCACGGCACCCGCTCTGCTCCACAGCATCCACAGCGTGCATGCTGATCCGGTATCGATGCCGCTGCATCGCATCCACGCTGCTCCACGGCATCAGTGCTGGCCCACGTCCTCCACGCTGCAGTGTCGGCAGGGCCTAACAGCCCCCGCGCTGTGTCCTGCTGGAGGAAAAGGCATTTTGGTGCCACAGAATTTGTTTTCACTACTCTGGTCCATTTCCTGTCCTTATCCCAAAATCATTTGAGAGCTGCAGTGTGTCCATACCCTCCCACAGATGACCTTTCTTGTATTAGTGACAAGCCTCAATAACTTAAGGAAAGGCCACAGTCAGATCATTTATTCACCCGTGAAAACTATATAGTCATAGATTTTTCAAAAACCAGAAAAACAAGGATTCTCTTAATGGGGTTTTTCCCTTTAAAGAAAACCTTCTGCTTAATAACAAAACGGTAACACCGCTTGGCAAAGAGGCTTCGATTCAATTAGGTGAACGAACATACTGGACATACTTCGAATTTGTTCTTGAGAAAAGATACACTGAGCAGGGCTGACCAGCAGCCTGTGCAGTTCCAAGCTGCTCCCTGTGTGTGCGTGTGAGCGTGCCTGCTTGTGTGTGGGAAAAAGAGGGGAGCGGAAGCCTTGGAAAGTTCATGCAGGCTGTCCGGGGCAAGCCCGCTCCAGGAATGCTTTTTCCCCCAGCGTATTTGGCACTTCGAGTGATCTGGTATTTTCCAAGTGCAACAGAACAGGCTTTTCAGATGCACTTTTGTCATAGCTAAAAATAACAGTTAACTCTGACTAGGACAGTGTGTTTATATCCGGGACAGAAGGAAACTCCACCAGAATCAGAGCCATTAATTCAAGCTTTCTCTTTAAGCAGCTGATGACATTTAGGCAGTTGGCTGCATAGAGCTTTCATCAACAGTGGGAGACCACTTGTGATAGTGTGTTGGACTTCATTTTCACCGAAGTTTCAAAGCCTAGGCATGCAAAGCTAGACTCCAAAGTCAATGCATGGGCACAAGAAGAGAAACAGCCTGGTATGCAGAGGCACTGAAGTACCAGAGTCCACGAGGACCCAGCAGCTCTGGAAACAACCTCACTATTGCACACATGCTTAAGAGGTGGAATCAGGACTTTTTGTTGACATAAATTAAAATAGTGTTTGTGGGGGGATGGTGGTGGAGAGGAATGGACTGTAATGCTGATGAAAGCAAAAACAATGCGTAAGATTTAAAGGTTGAAATTGCCTTTCAGTAGACTGCAGGTAATATTTGAAATCCTAAGTCACTCAACCAAACAAAACCTGTAATCCCCTAGCACAGCTGGGCCTCAGCAGGCTGTCCCTCCCAACAAGACCCCTCATACCTCTGGTCCTTCACCTCCAGGGATCAGAGTCCACAGAGCCTTTCTCATCAATGTCTTGCAGCCTTCTGTCCTTCTCCATCGTCACAGGTTGGGGGCAGCCCCCTGACAGCCTGCTCCTGCCACAAAACAGGGCCCAGGGCTGCCATCAGGCAGCCTGGCATGGGGAAGGGACAGGTCTCTCCATTTGTTATCCAGGACTGTGGTGCATGTCCCTGCTGTGTCACAAGTCCTGCTGTCCACTCCTTGAGATAACTAGTTCTTTACAAAAAGCTCACCAAAAATGCAGAGTTCTAAACCAGTAAATGATGAAGAGGTGATAGAAAATAGTTTTCCCATCACGGAATTTCCTGTCAATATCTTCTGACAGTATCGTACACAGCCATCTAACATCACATAGTAAAACAGGCATGCTCTGTGGAATAAATAACATTGCTTCTCATACAGATCTACAATATCCTGCTCTCTTCCATAACCCACCATGCTTGATTAACACCAAAAAGAGAGAGATGGCAGTCCTGGCCCACTCAGGACTCCTTCCCCTCATACTCCTTAGGAGGGCACCTGCACTGGCCATTGGCTTTCATCTGGCAGAGAGACCTAGACTTTGCAATGGAGAAAAACCCTGTTTATTTTTAAACTGTTTTCTTATGTGCTTATTGAAATGTTATGCATAACGTGTAGTTAACACTGATTTGCCGTGTCCTTATATGACAAGAAAATCTATTCTCACTTCTCCAAGACAGACCAGTTCTTTCCTTTCTTCCCTCAAGCAAACATCTGAAAGAGACAAAGCAATGCTCCAGCCAGCCATTGAGGAAGACCTTGTGTTCTTCACACCAAGACCCACTGAAATACAAACACATCATCTTCTACTTTCTCCACAAAACGAAACACTACCTCGTCATGAAGCTGTCACCATCACAGATTGAATTCAAGATGTTGTCTGTTGCTAGAAGTCCCGTCCACCTATAAAGAAAGTAACAGCAAAAAGAATTCAGAGAGCAGAAGAGCAAATACTGAACACTGCTGTATTCTGGATGTCAGATCTGTACATATATATGCAGGCATAGACACAGAGGAAGAGGAAAGAGAGAGAGGGAAAGAAGATATAATACAGCGATGGGGTGATTTGCTCCAAAGCTGCTTTGCCACTTCCAAAAATATGTTATCTAGTAAGTATTTCCTTCTTCTGCAAGCCTTGGTTCTTTCTCTACCTAAAGCAGCCATGTCATCGCTTCTGAAATGTGAAGCCAAGTTGTTTCTCAGAAAAGCTGAGCTGAATTCTGGAATTGTGTGTAGTTGAAGTACTCCAGCTATTTGCCTGCTTCCTTGTATTTCAATCACCAGTTTTGTGCCAGCTATATAAAAAAGATTAACAAATGGCTGTTAAAACTAGAGACCTTGAAACTAATTATGTGTGATGCACAAAAAACCCTTGCTCTGCTAATTGAGCAGAGCTTGTTACTTCTAAAGCAGGAAAGTTTAGCCTCCACTTGGAGTAAAACATACGGCAGCCTCTGCAAGGCAGGAGACACATTGAGCAGATACACTTCAAAGGGTTGAGCACTGATTGATCTGCTATTATTTGACAATTGCAACTGCTCAAAGGCAGAGAGAAATTGCGAATGTTTTGGGTTTCCAGCTTAAACGTGGAGTTCTGAAGAGTTTAGCTTTGCATTGACTGATTAAAGTGTAAGAATGCAGTAAATACAATTTAAAAGTTAAATTACCATATGGTCATAGCTAGAGGTAAATTTCAAAAGTAGCACATGTAAATAGTTTCTTGCAGTCTGAGCAAATAATTTTACATTTAAACTAAGTCATTTGGTAACTGGTCCAATTGATTTCTGCTTGTAGTCAGTTACTGCAATTCATTTCAGTTGCCCCAGGATGAAACTCTGTATCTGCCACGCTTAGAATCTTCAGTGGATACAGATTATATTCGTGTGGTTAAAAACGAACAGAGTTTGGCATCTTAAATCCAGTGTGCTGCCTGTGCTGTAAGAGCTTTGGAGAGACAGAGAGCAATCCATGTGGGCCTGAACCCCTCCAATGAGTTCAGTGCAGGAGTAATTCTGTTTAATCAAGTAGGATTTGCATTTTGGAGTTACTGGGAGCACTGCAACGGTGAAAGGCTGTACTGAGATTTTCTGGAAAAAAACCCTAATTATGATCTTTTTTCCTTGTTACCAAATTGCTTCTAGTTCTATGCAGGTGACAGAAAGTTACTCTTTGGTAAATTCTTCCTAAAGCCCAGTGAAAGTTCCTACGTTTTTGCTTTGACTTTCAGCTATGGCCAAGAGCCAGAACAAGCAGGAGAGGAAAACTTAGTACCTTGGTTCAGTGATCCTTAGGAGACAAAGAAATCCAATATCCTCGGGATGACCACTACTTTTCAGAGGGGATATAGTATTTCAAGTTTAGCCCACAACCCCCTAATAAGCCTTCCCACCATGGCAGTCACAGACTGTGCTAAATATTAGCCCTGAAAATTCCAACCCCTCAGTATTTACAAAGTGACATCAACAAGAAGATATCACATGGTAAGCACTGCTTGGTGGATCCTCATGGACACTCATTTCCCAGCCCTGACACAGATGGCAAGTAACACAGAATCCTCCGTGACCCATTTTCACATCCATTTGTCACCTGTTTCATATGCTTGCACAAAATGAGAGATTTCAAGCTCAGAAAAAGCTTGCCATAATTGTTACTGGATTAGAGGGAATCTCTTTTTCAGCTCATACAACAAATGCATTTTCTGCCTTTGAAGAAACCTGAGTTAAGACTTAGTCTATGGGCAGGATTGTACAGAGTCTTTGAACACCCACAGTGGATGGAACATCTGTGATTTTACACTCTACCAGCAAATGGTAGAGTGACTTGGGTTATGTAATCTCAGTTTAAAGGCCAGGGACAATACAAAGGTGGGACAAGCCCCAGTAATGAGAATAACTGGATTCTTCATCTAGTGAGAGGAGGCAGACTACGGCATAAGCAGATGAGATTGCCCACTCCAGCAGGTTCACTCATCGGCTGAGGAGATCAGTACTTTCCATTTCTGTATGCATGATTTGCGTGTTCAGAACCCCATGATGAAATGGGGAGTGGAGGAGCAAAAGCATTTTTCTTTCCTTACTGAGTATGGATCTGCACTGTTCCTCTGCTGGAAGCTTTGCAGAAATTTCCCAAAGCCAAAGAAAGTCCTCAGCCTTGCCCTTGCCTGACAGATCTTTTTTATTGCAGCAGAGCAAGGGAAAAGTGCAGGCAATAGGGCTTGAGTCATAAGAGTTATCACTTGTAACAGTCATCTATTTATTGCTGATTAACTACAAGACAGTTTAAGCTGAATTTTTATGCACTTCATGGAAATCAGTTAATGACTCAGAACGACAAAAATTAAAAAGGGAAAACCCAACCCAAGATAGGCCCACTTCTGGGTAAGCCAATGAGGGATTCTTAAATGACCCAACTTTTTTTTTCACTTACACTGCATAGCGCTGGATGACATTTTCACTCTTCCTGGAACATCGTTTCCGAGTACAAGCAGAATGTGTATGAGGCTGTTTAAAGAAAATCCTGCTAGAGAAAAGTTGTTTTAAAAGGAGAGCTTTCTCAAGAAATGGACATTAGTAGCTCAGACACCATATGCTTCCCACGGGGCTGTGCAAGGACACATGTATATTGTCATATGGCTGTAAAGTTGGATGCTGAGCTGCTGAGGTCAAATGCAGCGTAAGAAACTCTGATCAATGTTTAGTGGTTGGGATTCATATTGCTCCTGTAGGGAGACACTGGGTTTGGAAGATGAATCTGATTTTGGTGAGATAAAGGAGGCATTTCAACTTGGACTGTACTGAAACAGTTAATTTGACCCTATACTTGGTCTTCAGAGTTGGTTGTAGGTTCCCCAGTGCACTTGTCCCTTGAAAGTTCCTGTGTCAGAATAAAAACAGAGGTTAAAGACCCCGAGTCTGTTCCCTATTCAGATTCAGTTGGTTTTGTTTTCTGTGAATCTCTGAGCCGGAATGCAGCAGCAGTTCTCTCCTAAAAGTTACTGATTTATACAAAAGATCTTCTGGCATCCCTACATTCGATTGAATTGCATTCACTGTAAAAGGCCTGATAAAATCAGACCATTGGATAAAATCAGGAAATCTCTACATTTATTCTCTGATTACCAGGCAAGCTCAATTTCATCATGGTGAAGTAGAAGCCAGTGGTTGCAATTACCTTTCTTTCTTTTCATCCATTTTTAATATTTGGGTTTAGGATGGAAAAATTACAAATTAATAAATCTGCACCAAGTCCAGTCAAGACTCTCTGTAATAATATTATTCATATCTCTATTATTAGCAACAGCTGGAATAAATTTTAGTACAAATATTAAAATCTATATTGTAGAATAAGCCACATGGAGTCACTGTAATTTGAGGAGGGTGAAAGTTTCCATAAAACCTATTGCAAAAGGAATATGACACTATCTTTCTTCAGGTGACTTCTTTGGATTTTATTTTTACAAGCAGCTACAGCTTTATTTTGCAATAAAATAACTTCAAATAAGCTTAACTTTCTAGTGTTTATGTTGAACAAACACTCCAGATAAAACAATGCATCAATCATTCACTCTGGGCTCTGCTTCTGCTCGCTGGTTCTCTTACAATGAAGGGTACTGAGGAGCTCTGGCTGTGTTAAAGCACAGGTAAGCCCTCAAGCACAGTCACAACAACCTAAGCCAGCTGTGCTGGCTGGGGAGCTATCCCACCAGTCAGCTTTTGACTGGTTCTCTCCCTGCTGTTTTCCCAAGGCATTTGAGAAATTAACAGCCAGCCAATAAATCAGTTAAAAATCAAAGCAGTAAAACCCTGCACAGCTTCTCAGAGGAAATAATTTGAAAGCCTGATTGAGAGGGGCAGCATCAAGAGGAAGCAGGATGGAGAAGGAGGCAGCTGGGAATGATTGGAGTAGCTTTCCTGTGTTCCCTCTTCCCTCTCCATTGTTTCCACAGACCATGCATCTAAGTGACCCTCAAACTGGTGGTAGGATAAAAGGATCACTCCCCAGTGATCCCTGCTCTTCAGCACTCATCTGCACTCCTGTGAGTCTGCTGTGGACAGGTAAAATATGTTGTAATACTCAAGGAATTTTTAATAAAAATATTAAGCCTGTTCTGAGTGGAAGTGATTATCTAGATGTGGGAGCACCAGAAGGACCAGTAGAAGTGCTGTGAGGATGGTAGGTGCAGATGATGCCTGGGGCATCAAGATGCCAGCACATCTATGTGCAGCTTCTCAGGACCCCCCTAAACTGCAAACAGAGTGAAACAGAGTACAGGCTACAGATGAAAGCCCTAAAGAAATGATGAGAGGCAGAAAAGAGCAGGCTTAGAGCCATCAAACACCCAGATGAGGAGAGAAAAATAAATCATAATCCATGGATGGAACAGGATGAAGAACACGTGAGGGTGTGAGAGCACGTACAAATCCTGTTTTGTTTTGGCTAAAATCACCTTTCCCTCTTCCATTAGCTCACATTGAGATTTGTTACATAGTTACTGCAGAGTTCAGGGGGGCTAGAAATATGGGAGTGAAAAGAATTATGAGCCATATGCTCTAATGATTCTTGCACACCTTTTATCCAAGTGAATGCAAGCTCTTGGCTCTCCTGAAATGTTCTAGGCAGACATATGTGTGACTTTCCCCAGTTTTCCCTAAGACAAGTGCACACTTACGAGCTCAGGGTTTCCAGCTCCTCCTGCTAATGGGGACTGAAGAACTCCCTCCTTTCAGAGTCTCTCCAAGGAGATGAGTCTCGCTTGCTTTCTTATGCCCCCTCACACTCCCTTCAATGTTTCAGATAGTATCTCCTGCCTGATTCCACTCCAGCTTTCTTCTCAGCCAGTAGAACTTCTAACCTTTGCATTTCTATTGCTAAACATTTATAAAACAAGGTACTGAGCTTTGCCTCGTTTAGAGCTTACAGAATTTCCCGTGGCTTCGGCCCAAAGCCCAAAGGCATCTGCAGTTCAGCTGAAACACTCCTAGGATCCCTCAATAGGAGTCTGGAAGCTTTCCGGACAGCATTTGGAGCCTGGAAGGCACAGAAACCAAAACAAGTCACAGTTTGGGAGCAAATTTAGCAAACTCAGTGTTACTGAATCTGCTTGGCAACACCTCTCTGCAGGGCTTTCTGTCACCTCTAGTAGACCTCTTCTAGCACATTATACCTGCCCCTTTCTTCCATCCTTGGGATATCACATCAAATTCAGGGGCCTGTCTCAGGTTCATCTGACCTCCCTGACACATCCTAGATCTTTCGTAGTTTTTCCTGTGTGCTGTCCAGAGGCTTCCAGAGATGCTCCATGGCCTGGCACATCTTAACTACTGCTGAGTTCATGGCACAGCTCTGTTCCTCGGGCACAAGGCAACCTTTTCTTTTGTAGATTAGAGGTCACGTACACTGAGACAGAGCTTCCCTGGGAGCTGCTTCAAGAATAATGAGTGATTCTCTGCAAGACCTAAGGATTTTTGTGACTCTCATCATATCACCTTCTCAGGGCAAAAAGGCCAACAGTCTCCAGTATAAACAAAAAAGATACTAATAGCAAACAAACCATTTTACCAAACCACAGTACACCCCTGTACTCTGAGTCTTTCCTTGGGAAAAGACAGAGAGGAAGAAACTAATTACCTTACAGCCAATTTCATTTGTTTCACTGCTGCTTAAACAGACCTGTTGGTAAAAAGGGTGGAAACACATGAAAATGAATACTTTTATAAGGGAAAAGATTGTAGAGGAGCCTAAAGGAAAACTCAGGCACAGCCCAACTTCAAAGAAGTGCTGCAGAGATCCACGCTTTGTAATTTGGGCCTATTTCTTGTTATCTCTGTACTTACATAGATTGACAATTGTGAAGAAGAGAAGAACCATAAAGATGGGGGTTAGTCTTTTTTTGGCATGAGCCTGGCATCTGCCATGGGAAATTAATCCGTGCTAAGCTGCAGTAAGCTGAGCTGCTGAGTTTGAATTCATGTCACTGAGACCGCTTATACCCACCACTGGTCTATAAACTCTCATTAGTCAGACCTGACAGTGGGTGACATCTCGGTGAAAGGAATAGCCTATGGATCACCATCCATTCAATAACAGTTTATAACAATGATTTTAAATGAGCCATTTTCCCAGAGACCACATACCAAAACATTTTGGGAAGATAAATAAAGCGATAGTGGTTTTTTTTTTTTGAGAAGGGGATTAGGAGGTCCCAGAGTTCTTTGTCACTGAAATAACCACATGTGTCAGCTAAATTGGCAGAGCTATTATATTTGGATTCTAGAAAGGGTTCCTTAGATGTGAGGTCTTGGATACCTCCCAAAAGATTTGCTCTCTAGACAGTTGAAGCAAAACAAAATTAGAGGGGAAAGTAGTTCACAGCCACAGCTAGTGTTTTCACTTTTTCTGAATATCACATGGTACGAGATGTTGATGAAAAAAGACGAACTTATGAGGGGTGACTTGACAGGAATCACATTTTCATTTCCTTCATAAAATTTTGCAAGATTTTCTCTCTCTCTCCAGTGGCCACCTTGATGTTGTTGCCTTTTGGAGGCTAATATGATCTTCCCTATGAGAAAAAAATATATCCCAAGGCATTTCCTTTTTTCTTTTGCAAGATGCAGACAGAGGATTCCATTGAATTTTTTAATTTGTTTAACTGGCTTCTAATTTTCCAGACGCCTGTCATGCCATGAAACTGACTGATGAATGACAGGGCCCTGCTAGGTTTAGCTGGGGTATAATGTGAGCTCTCAGGGATGGAAACAATAAAACATAATTTTCTGAGAAACAGGGTTTTGCAAGAGACTGCTAGCTCTGACTTCACCACACCCTTGCATTTTGTTAGCTCCAGTTCAGCAAGTGGCTGCTGGATTTCGTTACATTTTCTATCATTATGAGCCCTCTGTTCGCAAAAGTAGGAGAGAATCCTCCAGGTAGCTCAAGGCCATTTAGGAAGATCGCTGGTGAATGCAGGTGCTGGGGGACTTGCTCTGCATGTATGGGAGCCAGGGTATGGGCTGTGAAATGGCAAAGCCAAGGCTCACACGGTGCAGTTCCTAAGAGAGGATTTCAGAGGAATCAAAAGGCAGCCTCTCACCTCCCACACTGACCTTCTTTGGAGCTGCCCTACACTGAAAATCCTCTTTCTTTCCAGTTATCTATACATTTTCAGAGGGCCGTGGGTTGAAAAGAAAGAAACAAACAGTAGAGTTTGCCTTTCAGCGATCATTAGCATGTGCTGATTTTGGAAACCAAGTGACAAGATGTTCACGACACAATTCAGTTCACTGTCACTAACATGGTCAAGTTGTCCTGGAAGAGAAGCTTCCTCAGAGCTCAATACTGATTCCTTGGCTTTCTACATAAACCCAATCAGATCTGACTCCTTCCTGCAGAATATCCTCCTCAACATCCAGGCAAAGACAGCAATAACTATTTTTGCCCTGTCAGGCTGCCTGCAAGTAATCCAGTCGGATCTGGAACATTATCATTCATAATGAATTGGTCCATCTAGCTCAAAGTGTCACTAAGCAACTGCAGGAGCAAACCTCCAGCTTCGGGCACCACCCTGCCAGCTGTGCCAGCCTGGTCTCCCAGCTGTGCCACCGGCAGCACAGACACCGAGCTCTCAGCAGGACTGTTGTTACGGGTCCCAGGAGTGCCAGCTATTCCTCTGCCCTGGCCAAGCACAGCTTCAGTGCACAGCAGAGGCTGGAACAAGGCTTTCTCCAGCCTTTCTGAAGTTTTCATACAGACTTTTTCAGTCTTTGCGTTCCAGGATTTTGAGATGGGAGTGAGACAGTGCCTGCTTGGGAGGCAAAATCCTGAGCTATTCCCACTAAAATCCGGTGCCCTGCCGCTGCTGACCTCAGGACAAGATGAACTGCAAATCAAGCCTAGAGCAAAATCCCTATGGGAATAGAATAGGACAGTCACTTCCCTACAGCATCTTGCAGCGGCCTGTGCTTGTGTCAGAGTCTGCAAAGCAGGAATGCATATGCCCTTACAGTGACAGCATAGGGGATTTTGTTGTGGTTTCGAATAAAAGATTGGTAAGGTAGAGGCAACTGTGGGGGATAGGTCAAACACAGCTAATGAAAAAAAGTAGACCCAGTCCTCATCCTGTTTTATTGCTTGCTAATAGAGTAGTGTTTGGCAATAGCTTGCATGCTGTAAGGCTTAAGGTTATCAGCAGACTGACTGCAGAGAGCTAGTTAGAATTCATCCTGCATCTGGGGCTGTAATCTGGCAATTTAAATGAAAACATGTACTCTGCATAGGTGCATGACATAGACTATTACTTTCATTAATACAGCAATAGTCATAATAAATCACATATTGAGTGTGTTTGTTATTGCAAGGAAAACTTAATTATAATTTCCAAGCTGGCAGCATTTGATTTACTTTTTGCAATCTGTATAATTAGTTTCCAAGTTACAACTGCAGAATCTCTGTCTTGGTAGGGGTGGGAGGTGTGGAGTTACAGCTGCAGCCATCGCTCTGGCAAAGACAGCTTTGCCTTGAGAATATTAATTTTTAACACAATAATAAAACCCAAGTAAAATTCCTCTAGGAAGGGGGGACTGCTTGGAAGGCGCCTCTCAGGGAGCCTCCCCTGGCACTGCTGAGCTGTTTTTGGTACAAGGAGCTCTCTAGTGTCCAGCTGTAATAGTGCAGCTCGGGAAGAGGATGCTATGAGCACACACCCTGATCCAACAGATGTGCCTGTGGAAGGCCTGGGTCTCTTTTAGGTCCTCAGTGCTAAAGTGCAATGTGAAAAGTGCTACTTAACATCACTATCTTCCAAACCAACACAGTACTCAAAAGTTTTAAGGCACAGCACAGAGGTCTCCTGTGTTCCCACCTATCTCTCTCCACCTGTTCCTTAAAGGAACTTCTGGAACTGATGAAGTGGCTCCTCCTCTCTGTGGGGAGAGGATGTGTGTAGATGTCTGCCTGCATCCAGGCCATGGAAAAAAGGTTTAAATTTCTACTTTGCTCCTCTCCAGGGACAGCAAAGTGCCTGCCATTTGTGGGTCTAAGGCCATGTGCTCATACTGGTTTGAGGTAGTCTATTCAGTATGAGTCAATGCCTAATTGCAACTCCTGACTTTTCATTTGTGCATCTGATTATGTGAAATTGTCTCAAGCCAGACAAAACGTGTCCATGATCACTGAACATAGAAAGAAAATTCCAAAATATGTGTGGATAGCAGTGTCCAAAGGCAGATCACTCCTCTGTGTTTCTAAAATGAAGACCTTAACATTTTAATTTGCAGTTGTGGAGGTTTGAGCACATGCTAGAATAACAATATATTGTCTTCACACTGCTTTTAATGCTCTCATTTTGTTTTTTCAACACATTAGTGATGAACTCACTAATGTTGATAAAAATGGATTAAAAATCTCTTTGGTTATCACTGGGTATCACAGATGGAGAATAATGACTTGACAAATTGGCAAACTGAGATTATCTGCAAATATTATGAGAGGCGCTTGAAGCCCTTATAAAATACACCATCATTTTTAACAGCATTTTGCTATTATGGCACCTCCCTTGTGGATTCTGTGGTTTAACATTGCAAAAAATGATGCCAGAGTTGAAGCTTTGCCACTGAAAAGCACCATCTTGTGCTTCATGTGCTCTGCTGCCCACAGCAAGGTTTATTCCACAGAAGACAATAAATTAAGATGCAATAATGAGCTAAACGTGTTTCAAAGGCAAGAAATCCTGCACAGGGCCAAGATGCTCACCTTTAATCACTGCAAACAAAATGATGGTGGCTTTCCTTTAAGTCACTGCGAGTCAGAGGTTTTGAAGGTTTTGCCTTCAGATGGTTTTGCAGCAGGTTTTTCTTTTCCTGCAATGGACCTTCCTTGTCTGAGCTCAGCTTGCAGGGAATCCATAGTTTAGAAGCTGTAAAACAATTTCAACAATATAAGCCACAAACTGCAAAGAATCCTGCCAGATTCAGGTCCGTTGGGACAATAATAGTATTTTTTTCAACTTAGCATTTTAGCTCAGTATTAAGGTGATCACTCTTGATAAATGCAAAACCTATCATTACATTATTATGTCCAAGCATGCTGTGGAATATCAGGGATATTGCAGCCCATTTTCCCTTAAATTTTGCAAACCTGCGGGTGTGGTGGCAATGGTTTTACCATTTTCAAGGCACTTTTCTTTTTTTTAAAGGAAACAAAACAAAACAAACCCTGCTGATATTTTCAGACCAGATAAATAAAGGAGGGGTTTGCCTCCTCAGAAAACTTCTTGTAAAAACATCCTCTGATGGTTAATCTCAAAAATGTGGGCTCCTTTTTCCTCAAGAATTAGGTTAAAAGCAACTGTTAAGATCTTCTTATTCGAACTCCTCCATAATGCAGGGCGCAGGTTTCTGCAAACTCCATGACTAATTTCAGTTTTATTTGCAGTGTTGCAGCCCACAGAGCCCTCACTCCCTGCTGATTGAATTCAGTCCCCCTCAATTGAATTCATTTGCTATCGAATTTAAGAGAACTGGACCAGAGCCTCAGAAAAAAAGAGCGGTTCCTGGAGTCCCAGCACCATTTGTCAGGTAGGACTTGGTGTTTTACACTCTGTCACGTTTGAAAATGGTAAACTAGAAGATGTGTCAGATGTGTTTTAACAAGAAGAATAAAATCCATAATTCAGGACAGCACAGAAAGCACCTGCTTTTATGCTTCGTTTCCATTTTAAAAAACAGAAGAGGCTCAGAGAAACATCTGCTGAGCTTCTGAATGGGTTTGGATCAGCTGCAAGTGCCCGTCTGCCAAAGGCAAGTCCAACTCAGACATGAAACCAGGCAAATCTCAGTGATGCTGGGGCAGTTTCACATTTACATACCAAACCCACAGCAAATCTGGATTGGTGGCAAATGGATATGACCAAGGAAAAAAAAAAAAGCAGAAGCTTTGCATGTCCTTCACAAAATGTGATTCTTAAATATCAGACAGTTGCATAAAGGACTTCACCATTTGGGGGTTTGTTTCTGTCTTTTTCTGTATTTATGGATGCAGAATTATGGAAATCTCCATCTGATAAAAATTTTCAAGTGGAGAAGAATATTGTTGTTCCATTAATAGTTCCGTTCCTGTAAGGTAAGTGTGTAGGTAATGTAAAACTTCAGACTCTGGGGTACCCACAGCATCTACCTGAGCTCACTGAGCTACAGCCTGAGGGCAGAACAATTTCACTAGGAGTCCAAGAGCAAATCAGAGTTTTTGGACTGCCACTGACTCTAAAGAAGAAACGTCTTAATTTGGTTGGTATAGAGGGCCTCCTGAAAAAAAAAGTTACTTATAGTAAAGAAATAATAAAAAGTTTTTACCTTGCTCTCAGCTCAGCTGTGAGATTTTACTCTCCTTGGCAGGGAGCAGTGGCAATCTGATGAAGAAACAGACATGATAAGTCTGGAATCACTTCTGATCTGCCACAACCAGCACGGATCAGCCAGACCTGGCAAAAGCCAAGTTATTTGTCATTGCCCAGGGAATAATAAGTAGACATCCACCTGTAGCACCCATAGACACCAGCAGAGTCTAGGCAGGGTCCCAAGCCCCAGATCTGAAGGGAACCATTGCAAGAAAACCCATAGCGGGGAGCGGGAGTCTTGTGGGCTTGGGTTGACATTGCTAAATGCAGCTCCTGCTGCCCCTGAACTCACCACCCCACCTCACCACGGCCCCTCAGGGAAGGCACCGCATGGTGCAACCATGGCTTCAGAGCTGGATTGGTCTCTGCTGCTGTGACAGAGTTGTCTTGCAAGCCTTGCAAGGCGTCTCTGCCCCACACTTCCCATGGCTTCTCTCCCCAGGGTGACAAATCTCTGCAGATCCCTAACAACTGCCTTTGCCCTAAGTGACAGTGATGCTTTTGAAACAGGCTCTAAGCTCCTTTTACCCTCTCATCCCAGTACAGAGCTGTGCACGTAACACGTAAACAACATTAGCAACTGCTAAAACAAATGCAGATGCATTATCATCTTTAACAGCTAGGAAGCCTCTTCATAGAGCAAGAGAAATGTGAATTGGTCTGCTCAGACCAGAACTTTGGAGAAGAAGTTTACATGTTTAAAGACTTAATTTCTACTTAAAAACTAAAGAACCATCATAATTTATTAAAAAAAAAAGATAATCCAACTAGCTAGTTGACAAGTTCTCTAAAGAATTGTGGAGGCTTTCCTTTGCCAACAGGCTAGACACAACAGCACACCCTTTAAAGCTTCTGCGCATCACCTTGTAAGCTTGTTTAGATTTTCCTGTGCTCTCACTGAGAGCTGGTAGGATTAGTGTGAGCATCACTTCTGAATCCTTGGCAGACCTCCTCCAGCCAGCAGCACTGTGGTGGCAGGGTAGGTGTCCAGGGTGGGAGATGACAAGAGGCAAAGGATCTGGCCTTGTTGCCAGTGCTGGTGTTGCCAGTGTCATCCAGCTGCTTTTGCTCAAAATTAGTCTCTCTCTCTCCCTCTCTCTCCAATTCTGATGAATATTGATGAACTTCACAGCATCAGAAGAAGCAAAGGCAGTGTTTGAAGGGACAAACACTTCAGTTCTGGATTGGAAGAAAAAGAGACAGAGACAGCAGAGTGGTTGCGATGAGCCAAGCCTTCTCCCTCACTTGTCAAAATGTGATTTACAGACACACTTCCATTCACCCTGTGGCTGCCAGTTCCCACATCCTATGTCCACAAATCTCTCTTGTTAATTGGATAGGCAATATGTGGGCTGCCTCCTCTATAAAAAGCTTCTTTAAACTGGGACGCTTCCCAGCTCATTTTAATAAATCATGACTATAATTACATTCTTTTGCTGCATATTTCTGCAATAAAATCTGTATCATTCACTTACTGGCCTTCTTTACTGTCCAGCTATCATTTTGTCTTGCTTCTAAAGCTCCTTTTCTTGCCTGGTCATTCAAAGAATGCCATTTGCTTTGAACCCCTGAATCTAACTCAGCTGCTTTTTCCTTATCTTCAGAGCCTCTCCTCATTCTGTCCATCCCAACAATCCCCCTTTGGCCTCCAGCCACTTTTTGCCATCAGTGACCACTTCAACTCACTCCTGATAGTTCTGCTCACTAAGGCTGTCCCACTGCCTCAAGAGCCACTTCCACCAGCATGCCAAGTGCATCTGAGGCTGCCTCTTCCCAGTGGCCAGCTGGCAAAAGCACTTATTTACATAACAAAACCCCTTTGTCGGTGGAATTTGCTCCTCTTCTTTTGGGGAAGTGTCTGTTCTCCTTTAAGGACTTTAACACACGATCACCTCGGCCTTACCGCGAAGCCAACAGAGTAACCACCATCCCCATCCCAGAGAAAGAGCTTTGCCAGACTCTACAAGAAAGTGCAATTTCGAACTGCATTGCCCTCGGGGCTGCGTAGGGAGGGGAAACAGAGCCGCTGAAACATTTGTGCCGGTTGCTATGAGAAGGAAGTCAAGAGGTTCAGTTTGCTGAAGTTCCTCATAGCTGTAATTCCCCTTCTACACGGCCAGAACACGGGAAGGATGCCCGGAACCGGATACTCACACTCCTATTGGCTTTGGGGTGCAGTCTAGAGAAGTAGCCAGGAGCCCCAATCCCTAGCTTTAAATCTCACTCAATCATCACAAAGCTTCTCTTCGTTTTCATTTTCCTAAAGGTCCTGTCAGTCCTAATGTCTGAAGGTCACAGGACTGATCTTAGGAGCCACGTTTTGGAAAAAGATGCAAAAAAAATTATGAAGAAGAAAAAAAAAGAACTGAGAAGTTGGATAGGATGTGGGTCAGATGAAGCAGTGTAAACATTCAGTCTTTGCTTTGAAACAACCAGAGTTTTAGACATGAATGTGTGAGGGACCGTCTTGTTCAATGGTTCTTAAAAGGGCTTATCAATTTCTTAAGACAGAGTAATTTTTAAAAGTGAAAACTTTGTCATTCGCCACCTCAAAAGCACAGTGTAAAAAGTTTTAATGTGTGAAGTTATAATGGGGGGTTGGTTTTATACTGACACTTGGTTAGTTTCAGATTCAAAACAGATCGAGATATGCCTCTTTTTTGCATAACTCCAAGCTCAGCTTCAAACATGTAAGTGAGAAAATTAACATTAAAATGAATCCTTAAACTGCAATTACTTGGAAGATGCAGAGCATGAAGCATTCAAATGGCTCTCACTCAGTGACCCAGTTAAAATATACAGAGCAGTACTGCAATTTGGTTGCAAACATTTCAGAGACTTGAGGATGTGGAGGCTCTATCCTGCTGCCAGCTTTACTCTACTCTTGGTGCTCTAATGCAGCCCAAAGAAACAAATACATGTTCAAAACACTTTTGCCTTGAATGCATTTCCATTAGGTTGAGATCTCCCGCAGGCTTTATGAGGGAACACCAAAATACTTGAGAGAGCAGGTGAGCTTTAGAGATGTGCCAGACTATCGTGTAATCATTGGTAATATGAGGCAGGAACTATTTATGCTGGCACTGAAAATTCAACTGCTGTGCCACATTATTGTGAAGTAAAAATGTGTTATATCAGATAACAGAGAAATAAAATCTCAGTATTTGCTATTACATAAGAATGGCTTTGCTGAAGGAGGCACTGGTCAAAGTATCATCTAGATTCTGAGAAGAGAGAAAATTAATTTCTTTTTTTTTTTCCTATTTATTAGAAGAGGCATATCTGACATACACCAGGAAATGAAGTGAGATAGTATAGAGCTGTTAGTGCGAAAACAGAGTGTCCTGCCCCTGCAAAAGGGTAGCAGAGCACACAGTCAGTGTGAAGGGACTCACAAAACTTTGTGCTCAAGAACCCCAAGTTGCGTGACTTCCTCCTAAAAAATTCTCACACCATTACCAAGGAAGAAGAAGTGACCAAGCTGACGTCTTTTTCTCTCTCTCTTTCATCTCCTTGTGACCAGCCTCGGTATTTTTAAGGGAGAATGCAAATGAGGGAAGCTTACAGCCACTGTAACACCCCTTGCAACACAAGGTAATACAAACAAGAAGGGACTCCAGGAACTCCAGCCCCACGCTTCTCAGTAGGAACCAAAGGAATAACCTCGTTAGCTGACAGCAAGAGCAAAGGCTTGTTTTCCCTGTGGTTTATCTGCTAGTGGAAAAGGAGCAGGATGTATTTGGCAAACATTGCATTCTCAGTGCAATAACACACTGTGGCTGCATTCCCCTTCTTTCCAAGGCTGGCTTTGGGTTTCATTTCTTTTTCTTTCCTTCCATCTCCACTCGCAGCCGCTGGCAGGGTCCGAAGGAAGCCTAAAGCAGCAGTGAGGAGTGTGACCTTTCCCGTAGCTCAGCGAGGATGGGCTGCAAATGAGATAAGCAGCCGGATGTTCTCCAGGCTCCTCCGTGCAGCTCTCCCACTGGCATCATTCGGGGACCGATGCCAGCACCTCCGACAGCTCCTGGTCACATCAGAGCCTGTGCTCCCCTCCCGCTGCTCAGCTGAGCAGGCTCTTGTGGTGCACTTTTTAATTGCCTTCGCAAATGACAGATTGTCTGATACCGAGGAGAGCTGTGAAACAGTAACCTGCCTGCTGATGCCCAGGTGGGAAAGATTCCATGGACTTCTCCTTTCATGGTAGTTTGAAGGTGTTCCTACCTCTCCTGCCATCTAAACTGGCCCTCACCACAGGGCTTTGCCCTTTCCTTGTATCAGGGCCAGACAAGTAAATAATCTGATGTTTGGGGTGGGTGAGGTGATGAGAGGGTTCTTCAGGAGGGCAGGGGCCCACAGTGGGGCACAGGGGCTCACAGGGAACCAGCCAGAGAAGTTCCACCACCCCACTCCTTTCCAGCTGCTTCTGATCTTCTCAGTAGACATGTACCACAGTCCTGTCTACAATTCCAGGGACTGGGAGACAAGTAAAGGAGTGGGAACCACTAGTGAGGGAACTGGAACTGTACAAGGGTATTTTTTTCCCAAAATCCATTTTGGGAATCAAATGGCAATTATGATTACAAGTCAAAATTAACACACCTCCTATGAAATGTGTATTTAAGAAGCAGCCATTCAATACAAAGCAAGAGGTCATGTCTGAAATCACTCATTTCTGTAAAGAGCTAATTTTTAATCTGTAAGAAAGCCCTAATGACATCAATTAAATATAAATATTAAGAGTGATAGAGCCAACCTCTCTGAAGCCACTGAACACAGTACTTGCATTCAGTGAGGGCAGGGTTAGACACACAATGCACAGCACCAAGATATACCCAGGTGTTCACAGGCTTAGCTCTGAATCTATGTTGCAAGAGTTATAGGCAACATATATTTCCTTTGTAAGAGACCATGAACAGCTGTAACTTGAATATCTTAACACTCTGATAGAGAGTTCTCATAAACTAGGAGAGGATTTAATACAGGGGCACTAAATAAAAGGGCAACATAGAAAAATAGGAAGAACAGTTAGTCCAACCATTCCAGTAAAAGCAGGACTAACTTCAACATTTTCTCACAGTCTTGCAGAATCAAGTTTTGGTAATATTCAGGGCCTCCAGCCTCTCTGGGCACCTCAGCTCTGCATCTCTCTCGAGGCGAAAAACTTTTTCCTCAGGCCCAGTAGGAATTTCCCCTGGTACAAATTTTGCCTGGTGCCTTTTTTCATTTCTCTCTGGGCACCTCTCAGCAGCTCTGTTGCCTCTGCAACCCCCATTAGGTAGTT
This sequence comes from Melanocharis versteri, assembly GCA_013397845.1. Classification (NCBI taxonomy): domain Eukaryota; kingdom Metazoa; phylum Chordata; class Aves; order Passeriformes; family Melanocharitidae; genus Melanocharis; species Melanocharis versteri. The sequence continues at coordinate 331,883 of VZTG01004480.1, read as the reverse complement.
CAAGGTAGCCATTAGGTCCCACCTGAGCCTCCTCTTCTTAAAGCTGAATAAACCCATCTCCCTCAGCCTTCCTTGAACATTGGAACTCCTGCCTACTGACCACGTTAGTGGCCACTCACTAACATTGCTCCAGTTTATCAATGCTTTTATCAATACTTTTTAGGAGCCAGAACCAGATGCATTACACCAGGTGTGGTCTCACAAGTGCTGAAGAGAGGAGAACAATCTCTGCCCTGACCTGCCAGCTGTGCTGGTATTATTGCACCTCGTGCCTGGTGGGGTTGGCTCTCCTTGTTGAAATGGCACATTTTTGACTCGTGTTCAGCTTCATGTCCATCAAGACCTCCAAGTCCCTTTAGTTTAAGCTGATTGCCAGCCAACCAGTCCCCAGCTTGTGCTGTTGCATGGGGTTATTATTTCCCAGCTGTGGGACTTTGCCTTCTTAAATTTCATGTCTCTGTCATCCAACTTCTCCAACTTGTTCATGATCCCCCTGAGTGACAGCAGCCTTGCCCTTCAGCATATACTACTCCCAATACACAAAATAACTGGAAGCAACATCATGGAAGAGATGATAGTCAGCTTAATAGTGCTGTATAAACTCAGAACGGAGCAGGACTGACAGCTCTGTTATATTCATCCTTCTGCTGGAAAACAGCCTGTGCTGCCGTGCTTCACGGGGTAGTTGATGCCCTTACTTTTCAAGACGAAACCAAAGGCTGATGCAGTTTACAGAGGAAGCTTATAGAATTCCTCTGAGGAGCTTTAGCAAGGACTAGTAGAATTAAGGTGCCTTTTTTATCTCTACCTTCTGTCCTAGAAATCAGAATTATTAGCATAGCCCAAAGCAGGAAACACATCATGCAGTCTGGGAAAAAAGATGCACTTTCTTGTGACCTTAACTGAGTCACATAGGTCAGGCAGCAAAAATGAGCTGCTTAAAATAACATCTAAGCTAAGCTTCCCTGCATTTGTCCACAGGAAACAAAAAAAGAAAAGGAAAACACCAAACAGCTATCTTTCCTCTTCAGAGCTGCTTATTCATTCAAATAAAAAGACAAGAGCTAAGTAGCAACAAGCAAGAATTAAGGAGAAGATAATGCTGCATTCTTAGTCATGCAAAACCTGAATACCTATTGCTTAGGGCAAAGGAGAAAGTGGCTCCTCCCCATGAGCTGTGCTGACAGCACTATCTACACTTTCCCCTTGCACATACAGCAGTGGTTTTGGCTCAGCCCATTTGGATTGTCTATCACATTACGTTGAAGTACCATGCAGGAAATCAATGCAAATCAATTAATAAATCCATTAGAGTCAAGCGCATGCTTAGAATAACCCAAAGAAAATGATGAGAAACTTACCAGCTCAAAGGGAAACGGTGCAGCTTCCAGTGTTGAGCCCTGGAAGGCAGGAAGAGCAACTGTGAGGACTCACCCATCTGAAGGGTGACAGCTTGATTGAGCAGCCAGAAATCACCTTGAGGGGCAGCAGCTCTGGATCACCCTCCTCTTTCCCCTTGCCCGGCGTTCACGCTCTCACGGCTGTTGAGCTGAATAGATCAGGAAAATCCCACCACTTCCAAAGCAAGATCAGTTTTTCCTGAGCTCAGAATAGAGTAGGCACTTTGGATCCGGGGTCTTGCTGCCATGAGGGAACTGGCAGCATTGCATCAGCTCCACTGGGTACCTTGCCTCCACAAATGGCAGGGACAACCAACTGTGGTGCTCAGGAATCTGGGATACCCTGCAAACTATGTGCCAGAAAACCTTTTTACCCACCCAAGGCAGATCTCATCTCCGCAAGAAACAGGTTCCTGACATCTGTCTCCCACCAATTTCAGGATCCAGCAGATTCCTGTCTCCCATGGCATTTCTCTGCTGTGAGGAGAAGCTGCTTTTGGCTGCCCGCTCCTGAGAGTGTTCCCTGCTGAGTCTGCAGCCACAGCCCTTCTCCAAGGCTCCTCATGCCAGAAGCACTGTACAATGCAGGGTGGGATGCTATGAATAATTTTGCTAATAAAAAAGCTATTTCAATTTCCTTGAAACCCCAGGATGTCTGCAAGCAGTTTTCTCCAAGGGAAAAAACGCGACCATAAATTTCATCTTCATCAAAACAACCTTTTTCCTTTAGAGGACCTCCACTTGCAACAGCCTTGCCAGCCTAAAGAAAAGAAATGCTGCCACAGACCACTTCAGTGACCAGGTTTTTGTCAGTCAGGTGGGATATGGGAAATCCCCTTCCCTAAATTAGGGCTGGACTGAGTGACTCCAATGCCCTTGCAGTACCCTGTCAGGCAAATAGGGAGGCTTTGGAATTTCCCTATTCTGTGGGACAGGCTGCTGTCACAAAGCCCCATGAGCTCCTGTCCTGAGATTTAATAAGCAGGAGTGAAAGGTTTCTGCTGACTTTTGAGAGTATTTAATATTCAGTTGCAGGGAGTCATTCCTACAGTAGAAAACAGGCCTTCTGTTGGAGTCAGGATCAAGTAGTTTTGCCCCACTATTTACCCTACAGTGTTTCATCAAAATAATTCTTTAGCACATGGCAATTTCCTTGGGGTTCCTGCTTCCTTAGCTCTTTCTTGTTTACATATAATCAGAGCATCTACCTTGCTTTCCAAAGAGTATTTCTTCCTCTCCAGAGGGCAAGCTAATCTTCTCGTTTCTTCACTTCCACTCAGTGAGCCATCAAACCCAGGGAACAGAGTCTGTGTAGTGGAAACTCACTCAAGTGCTGGCAGCTAGACCTGCCTGAAGGATTTTTTTTTTGTCCCAGTTTAGCTGCTGGGCCCACTTGACTCTGGATGAAAAGTACATAATGCAAGTGCTGTTGGCTTGTCGTTCCTCGGACAGAAAAATAATCAGCCTGACCACAGAGAAATGTCATACATTGGCTTGTCAGGCATTTCCTCTCCTCAACTCCACATCTCCTTTTGTTACAGAAAAACAAAAAGGGAATGCCAAAATGGGAAAGCAAGCCCTTCATCTTTCCTGCACAGTGAACCTGAGCTCACCTACCTGCAAAATCCGTAAGGATATCCATGTGTTGTTCCCTCCAGAGTGCAAAGCCACTGACTTTGCTTGGTCTCTGCCTGACAGCCACCTGGAAGGATCCAGAGCAAGTGGCAGAGGCTCAACAAAATAGATGTGCCTCACTCTGAAATAGATATGGCAAGATGAGCTGGCAAGGAAGAAAGAGCCAATTTGTCTCCGGCCCCTGTAAAATCCCAGACTGTGTTCTCAGTAATATGATCAGATTTGGGGCTAGATGATCAGATTTGGCAGTTCTAATAGAGTCCATCTGCCAGCACTGTAATTGTAAACACAACCAACATCTGAATATAATAATAATAATGATAAAAAGTAATGTTACCATAGCCCACACCCACTGGGACATCTCATTTTTGCTTTGGCTTTAGGATAAAGGATGATGATGACGTTTGGACCAACAACTTCATTTCAGCCAGTGTTTCTGATAAGTCTGTCACCACATTTGTCTCTGGAAAATATTAAGCATAACATAGGGCTCATTCCTGGATGATACACAAGCAGCTTGTTTTTCTCATTTCACCACAAGTCTTATTTATATATACATTGCAAATAGATTGATACCACACACAGAGCACATCCACAGAGCCTGATTTTCCAGTGTTATACTAGGTTTATGGTCTTGTAATTCCATAGACTTAAATGAGTTTTACCAGAATAAAACTGGTTCCTAAAGAGAAAGGATATATTACAGACTTGTACGTATTACTTACGCATCCAACCAGAAATGTTAGTACAGGCAGACACCTGGCACAGATGAAATAGTTAAATCTGCCTCCTGTTCCCTTTCACAAGACCCTGATTTCAGTTGCTTGCAACTGTCAAACAGTCAGTGTTCAGGCAGAAATTTTCCCTCTAATATGCTTGCCTCGGGCTAAATATTTTTCAGAGAGTTCCAGCAAAATTAGCCCAGCCATTTGGAGGATGAATTTAGGGAAAGGCACAGTGTCTCACTAATATTAAGAAAGGCTCTGCCTGCCTTATTTAGAAGTTCTGAAGTTTTGAAGCAAGGCTTTCAAACACTGAAAGGAAGCACTGAGCTGTATCCCAGGAGTGGATGTGCTGCTGCCCTGGAAATGTGTCCATGATCCAAAAGAGACATGCCCAAACCCAGCAGTTCACACTCAGCTGTTTCTGTGCACCAGGCCCTCAGTTATCCACATGTGGAGAGGAGATCTCTGTGCTCATGCAAAGCACCACCACACAGCAAACCCCCAGTGGGTGTTTACAGCACCATTTACAAGGAGTGACCCACGCTGAAAGTGTTCTGGGACACAAGCATGTCGTGTTTGCTCTGCAGGCTGCAGTGAGCAGAGGCTGCTGAGTTCAGAGGGCTAGAGTTGGCAGCTGGGCAATATGGACAACCAGCAGACTTCGGAGGAGGACAGAAGAGGGGAGTGAGAAAACTGCCTGCCCTAAGTTAAGGTTGTGTGGTTTTTTTGTTTGCTTGGGGGTTTTTTTGTTTGGTTTGGGATTTGTTGTTCTGGGTTTTTTAATAAACAACTACCAGCAATGCCCTGGTTAGCACTGCCAAAAAGTCCCTTCTGTTGTCTTTGCTTAGGCAGAGCTACATTCATTTCAGCTGCTCATCTCTAACGAAATACAGAAAATACTGCAGAATGATGTTCTTGGTACATGAGCAATCTTTAGGCAACAAAGAAACAGTAAAATTTAGGCTGGATCAGGCCTCTGGAGTTAAAAGATCTAACAGCCCACCACCGATTTAAAGCAGAACTGAGGACAAAGCAAGGATTTTCTGTAATTCTCTGCTGCTGGGGATCACTGTGGCATAAGACAAAGCAGCAGCACACACAGATGGCCCCTCTCTCTTGGTGACAGCACCTAGATAGTGCAGGTAGAGGGAGGTGACGACCTTCACAAGAAAGAAACTGATGGACAGGAGCTGAGACAGGAGGGCTGTCTGCGGATCCACTCTTTCACAGCAACTGGAATCAAAGCCCATGTTCTCCAGAACAGCTCTGCAGAACTGATCTGAAGAAATCCCTAGCAAAGAAGGTGACCCACCTTCCTTTATCAGTTGGCCACAAAGACCAGCAGTTCCCAAACCTTGCAGCCCAGTGGTTCACAGTAAACCCACAGCACACCCTCTGTTCTTCAGACAGGATATTCCACCTTTAACTTACATTTAGTTTGATGTTTAACACATCTCTTGCAGATGAGCTGCTGACCACTCACTACAGCCACTGACAGACGTGGGCTGCAGACCACCCTGACAGAGAAAACAACTTTTCAGGGCTCTGGCTGCACACTCTGAACTCAAGTGGGGGTCTCTGCTAGATAGTCTAAATAGCTCAGCCATTTTGCTGGCCCTGGTGAGGATACATATGGTTCCATATGCTGGGAAAGCTGTTTTTTTCAATTTGCTCCTAAAACTAAGTGTATGAATTTATACACAAACCAATGTTAAAAAAGTATTAAGGTTGCAGAATCAAGCAGTTAAAAGCCAGGAACTGGCTGACAATGTCTTGGTCACACAAAAGAGAGATCTAAATAAATGTGTTTTGATAGCCAAAAAATGCTCTCTGGAAGACAAGCTAGATAAATAGAAATAGAAGAATGAGGCCGCTTTGTCTGAGAACAGCTTCTTAAATCATGGTCATCTTTCCAGACCATTTCATTCTCTCCTCCCTAAACTTCTGCCAAATTGCAGCTAGGTTAAACATGAAGATTTCACAAAAGGTTAATCTTAGTACTTGAGAAGTAAGCAAAGTTTGAGCTTCAGAGGTGTTTTTCTTAGATCATTTTGAAGAGTTATAATGGTGTAAATTGAGTACCTTAAATTTACCACACTGGAAAGCTGCAGCACTACATCATTCTTCCTGCAGTTTTTCTTCCTCTATAAAGATGACATAAATCCCTGTGGTGGGTCTGCTACAGTGTTAGACTTATCAAGGTGAAATCTGATTTCAGCAGAAGGAGGAAAAAAGATTTCAGGAGGAACGTGTTTAGGGTTCTGCAAGCAACCCCATGTCCCACTTCTTCCCCCTCTCTTCTGTCATCAGACACACCCCAAGTAAGTAAGAGATACCTCTAGAGGCACTGCTGAGAATCCACCAGAGCCCAGCCTACAGGAGACACCAGTCAAAAGGCTTTGAATACTGGACAATACATGGGAGGTTAAAAAAAAATAAACCCTCCCCCCAAAAAACCCAACACCAAGCCACCCTCCAAAAAAAATTTTAAAATGTGGTAAAAAAACCAAAGAATTCATATGAAATCAAAACAAATTCAAATTTTTTCCCTGAGAACTCCTACAAGCCCTGCAGCAGCCTGTCTCCAGCAGGCTTCACAGAAGCTTATCTGCAGGTCAGAATGGGCCACTGAACCAAACGACCCTGAAATCTGGTGACACTACTCACACAGATCCTCTTGCGGGGGTGAGCAGGATTTCCAAATCCCAACCTGGTTGGAAACTTGTAGAGGAAATGAGTACAGGAGCAGCACAGGCTGCCAAAGGCTAAACATAAGAGGACCAAACTGTAGGACAGCCACAGCTCGAGGCAGGGGTGCGAGTAGAAAGGAGAGGGTGATGAGTAAAGGAAGGCCCATTTAAAAGGGGAACAAGTCTCAGTCCTACCTGTCAAGTTTTGTCTTTCACCAGTAATGGCTGTGGTTTTTTTTCCTCAGAAGCATTTTCACTAGACCCCCAAAACTGCAGACATCAGTGCAGGCAAGATGATAGCTCTGGAGAAGGGCCAGCGGAGTTCAAAGCCCCTAGCTGGAAACCTAAGCAACACTGACAAGCATTGAGGGAAAATTTATGAGGTCCTGATTGCTAAAAGCATATATTTGGGATCTAAAAAAGTAACAATTATGCCACCCACGCTGCTTATTCTTTTCTTGTCTGAGGAGTTTTGGGCTAACGTGTTGAAACGTAAAACAACCTGAGCACATTTTAGATAGGATTTATGGCATTCCCAGACTGACATTTAGTATCACGCCATGCAGTTGAGCATACTATTCAGCAAACCACCTGCCTCTGTAAATGTCACTATTTGGGCTCAAACTTTGTGTTCACATCTCAGAGTAGCTCCAGTTCTTTCAGTTCCTGCCTGTTTATAAGGATGTTTGATGGCATACAGCACTGAAAAAGACAATTTGTAGAAAATAAAGGTTAAAGTCCTGTGTGATTTATCTTGTTTGAAAGCAGTGGAAAGGGGCATGTGAAACCTGCATAGCAGCGAAGATGCAGGACTGTCCCCTGAATTAATTGGTGCTGGCTTGTGCAACCAGCAACCCTGTGAGGAACACAGGGAAAAACCCACCCATAGTGAAGAGCAATGGATCACCGGGTGGGGTGACAGGTAGCATTATCTTTTCATACCTGCAGATTCCTGAGCCTTTCACGAAACACCAGGGCTGCCCAATGGGGCTCTGTTTGGCTGCTTGGATTCTTCTTCGGAGTAAGTCCTGCAGAAAAGCAGCCATCCAGCCACATCCATGGGAGCAAGCGGTGAACCAAGCATGGGATGCAGGGAGGCAGAGGCATGTCAGGACTGCAACGTGCTGGAGTGTTCCGGCTGCACAGTCCCTGCACATCACACCACAGTCCCCAAAGCTGTCTCTCTTGAGTGCCTCCATGCTCCTCAGGAGAAATGAAAGCAGCACTTGGAGACAAACTTCTGCCCAAGGGCAGCTGCAGCAGCAATGGCTCCAGCACTGCTTGCACAAAGCACCTTTGATTCTGGCTACATGCTCAGGCAGCTTTATTGGAATCATGGAATAATTTAAGACTGAAAGGGAGGTCTGCAGGTCATCTAGGCCAATGTCCTGCTCCAAGCAGGGCCAACTACATTAGGTAGGTCTTGCCCTTGTGCATTAGGATGAACACACTGCCACAGCAAATCTTGTGCCTCTAAAGATCACAGAGACATTACCTAGACATGTTCTCCAAAAACAGAACATTTTCCACACAGCCTAAGGGTGAGGATTCTGTCGAGCAGCAGAAGCCATTGGCAAATTTACTGCATAACTCTGTATCACAGTGAAGCACAGACAGAGCTCTCCATCAAACTCCCATTCCTTTGATAATGCACAATTGGCAATTTCCCGCTTTGCAGGGAAGAAAAAGCATATAAGACATTTCCCTGCGATCTAGTCACACCAGAGATCAGTAAAATTAGGTGGTGAATAGCTCTGGAAAAGGAGTGATATGTTGAGATCATTGTCTCTCTCTAAAATCTCCATATGCATAATCAGGTCAGAAAACTAGTATTTCATAACAGAGACATAACAGACACGGCTATGCTTTAACAAAGCCCTCTTCCACTTGACAGAATATGCTTGCCAGACAATCCTATCTTACTTCATTTAAACATTGTGGTGTCTAAAGGTATCAGGTATCTTCCTGCAACCACCATCAACAAGGCTTTGAATACTGCAAAGAGGGAAAATAAACCTGTGCCTATCACCTCATGCAATCAAACCTAATAAAAAATTTAGCCTTTTGGGACTGACAAATTGGTGACATAAAGAATGAAAATTATCTTGATGGCTAGCTGAGATCTGCCTGACCTGATCTTCCTGACATGATCACTATTAAAATAAAACAAAATCACATGTACATCATTCTTGAAGATCACAGGACGAAAAATTATACATTAGGCATCTTCAGGCACAACTTTTAATGGGAAACATGTTTTGCATTTTGTCACAGGTTTATAAATGGTTGTACTCCACTCTTGGAGCTTTTCCTTTATGGTTGACTCTCCCAATGCAGAGCAGAGTCCTGCAGGCAAAGACGGTGATGGCACATCAATTGCTGAAATGAGTTCCTGCCTGACACAGGAAAGATGAGTAGCCTCCTTTGTACAGCCATTACTTGAACATGTGGGAAAAATGAAGCAGAGATTTCTAGAATCACATGAAATCTAATATATAACACAAAAATGTCCCATGCTAACAATACTCCTGAGGACAAGCCCTTATGTTGAAAGTAAGATTGTTGTAGATGAAACATCACCTCCTTCCTGCAAGTGCAAGGAACAACAAATACAGAAATAAAGCTATTATATATCAAAGGCTGCAAATCAACATTGTGACTCTTACAGCCAAGGCTTTGCCATTCTGAATAAAGGCATTCTGTCATTCCCTGAATTAAACTGAAACAGGACCCAATGCCAAGATAAACATAGCAACAGAAGGAAAAAGTGTCCTAGACTACTAACAAAGGCTTTTCAGAAAGCTGCCAAAAGGGATGATTGACAGAAGTTACAGCATCAGAAAGCATGTGTTTAGAGATCTAGGATCTTCTCTTTTCACATCCTCCTTCCTTGGATGCTCAGTTGGCCTAGGAAATCAAGGTGATGGTGGGTGTTGAGAGTGTGAGCCTGACTGCCAAACGTACTCTGTCAGAAGAAATCCAAGAACACATTCAAGAGAAAAAAAATCTCTCTTAATTCTAAAAAGGTTAAATCTCTAAATGCTAGTCACCTATAGAATGGCACAGCTGAGCCCAACATGGAGCAAAACACCATGACAGAAGTATGTAATAAAACCTATAGAACTGTCTTTTGCTATCACCTATAGAACTGTCTTTTGCTATCAGCTTTCCTAGGAACTGCTGGACTCAAAGCAGCACTTCAACACCATCAGAGAGATTGCACCAATTTAAATAATCACACCTCACAAAGAGCTTTTAGTACTACAAAACTTTGAACCATAAACAAATTCAAAATGTTAGCTAAGTAATGAGGGAGACTCTTCCTTTCGGTGTCACTCCTGACTATCTCTCCTGCTTTCTGACTCCTGTAGCAAGTCAGGCACATAGTGACAAAATATTTCAAGCCAGTGGGTGGCACTCAGTACTATATGCTGAATGTGTTGCTGTTAGATTGAATATATCAGATATTTTTAGGTACTGCAAGTAGTTCTAGGCAATCAAGTATTGTAATCAAGAGCATACAGAAGCTCAGCTACATCAGTTCAGTCAGGATTTTAAGGATTCAGGTTTTGCAACCCTGTCAGTTGATGTGCTGGGATGGTACGAGAGGAGTTGCTCCTTGCTTTGGTGTAGCCATTTTCAGCAGAATTTCACAGGCATTTTCAGAAGAATCATCTTTCTTAGAACTCCCCGCTGTGCTCAGCTTAGCAGACAGTTATTTCCATAACAGCAGCTTTCTGCGAGGAAATAGGAAACGTGGCTCTAGGTGGAGATATTCAGAGTTACCTGCCACGGTGAAAATCCCTGGGTTCCAGCGGGCCACACCATTTGCAAAATGACACAAAGATATTATAGGCAGGAAGATTATAGAGTAGCCCATCTTTTCAAGACGAGGCAGGAAGCCAACAGAGGCAGCCCCGGCGCGGCGCGCTCAGCACCGCGGACAGCGGCGCGGCCGCTCCCGCCCTGCCCACGCGTGTCCAGCACCCACCTTCCCTCTCCCTCCCGTATACTGTACAAATAAACATCATACCAATAATATATTATATAAAAATATTCGGTATGTACCTGCACCTCTCATGGAGGGATCACTGCAAAGAAGTGAAGTCTGATAGCAAAACTGGAGACTGGAAGACACAGTCGTGCTCCCTGGGCATATCTACGCTACGTTCTGAGCAGTTTCAGGGTCAGAAATGTGTCTATATCTTCCCCGACAGTAACACAAAGTAAATGCCTGCAGGTGCCTTTCACAACCCTCAAAAGCCAGTATTTCCCTGTCTAGCCTTTTCTCCTTCACCAATATGCTCTGTCTCCTTGGAAAAGAACATGGGGGTCACAACCCATCTCCCTGAAACCTCCAGAGATCCCTCCATTCATCTGGTTCTCCCATGCTTAGATCTTTTGTCAGAGATACTTCTTTTCTCCTGTGAATAACAAGCCACCCGCTTCCCTCAGCAAGCAAAACGTACCAGACACCTGCTGACACTTTGCAGTCCAAACAGTCACTGGTTTCTCATGTGGGTTCTCCCTTTACACCTTCCCTTCCCCCACAGCTCTGTAGTTCATGATGCCACAGAACTCTACAGTTCATGCTTCAGCTTTTGGCCTACTCTGAGGAAGTGACATACCCTTGTGATTGAAGCCAACGCTCCTTGAGGCAAGCTGTGGTTTCCAGAGTTAGAAACTGCATGGCAGTGGGACTCATGCCTAATGCTTATTGCTTTTCCTGCTCATTTCCTTTCAAATGCAAAGGCTAATTATCCTCTGCTTAAAGCAGAGCCACTTCACTCAAGATTATTGCCATTATCGCATTTTGAACAAGTCAAGCACCTGCCCTCCTAATGATCTCTGCCCACACAGGCGAAACCAAGCTATTCTGCTACACTCGAATTCCCCCTGCCCATCCTACAGAAAGAGCAGAAAGACCAGCTAGGTAAAATCCTGAGCCATCTTCTCTGATCTGACTGTGAATTGGGCAGCAGGTTGACTAGGAACCTCCTAAGCTCCCTTCCAACCTGAACTAAGTTCTGGTTCTAAGTCTTCAAGGAGGGATAGTAATAGAAATTGATAGAAAATTCAGCTCTGTAACACACTCCTTCAAGGGCTATGTTTCCTTTCTTTCAGGCTTTCTCCTAATACTAAAAGACAGATTTGGACACCACTTGCCCAGGGGCTCAACACCTCCAGTAACTCAGAATCAGAACTTTACATACCTCTAAGTGGTTCTGTTCCACAGATTTCCAAGCTCTTCCTGCCAATGGCCTTTTTTCAAGGTCCTACAACTTTGGTGTTTATCTTTCAGAGCGTTGATGAAGTGCTGACTTGAATGCCCCCCAAGTTGCCTGAATGCTGTAGTATCATTTACTTGGGTTAGAGAATCCACGGTAAAAAGCAAAATTAAAAAGCCTCAAAAGGTCGTGACAAATGGTGCAATTAAGGCAACATAACACATTTTAAATCAAGAAGAAGAGCTACAGCGTAGCTCCTGGGCAAGGACAGGTTATAATTTACCATGGCAAGACAAAGCATATACATCAAATTAGTCATGTTTCAGCATCTCTCTTACACACAAACATCAGCAAAACTTACTATCCACTTGTACACAATCAGCAAACAAGGAGTGGTGGCTTCTTTAATTACTGTAGGTTATAATCCTTCTGAGTGTTTCTCTTTCCCCTCAAAATAAACTCACCGGGGGTGCACTTACATTAGCAGAATTCCCCACCCAACATGGATGGTTCATTTCCCTGAGCCTGCTTTATGAGAAGGAAGCAGGCTTTGCCAGAGGATGACTTCGAGCATCTGATGCCTTAGGAGCACAACTCTGGCTTTCCCTCACGCTCCCACAAAAACCCAACAAGATAAGCCTCCTAATCTAAATTAGGTGCCTAAAATCAGGTAGTGTGCTTATTTTTTTCCTTATCTACCCATTAGCATTCCATATCCTGGTGCTCATCTGTATATCTTCAAAGGTCCACAGTTGCTGATTTTTGCCCCGTATTTTTTCTTCAACCAAAAGGGGGATATTTTTTAAAAAGTAAGAAAATGCTATTGCACAAAGTTTTGTTGTGAAACAGAAACCATCCAGAGAAGGATGAAATGCTTCCCCGTGCTTTAACATAGCTTCAAAAATTCTTTAGATCATGAACTGTTAGCGTAGTGTTAGGCAATCTCCTGCGGCAGAAAAAATCTTGGACTCAGGTGTCCCATAGCACAAGTGACCTTGGATGAAAGCACAAAAATGGCAACAAAATAAACGAGCACAAATCCTTTGACATTAAGTAGCTGGTGCTGTATTTTCCTGCAGCAATACTCTCATTAAGTAAAATCCAGAGTTAAAAGTCAACTACAGCTCCATACCCGAATAAAGAGTAGAAGCAAATTAAATCTTCCCCTGCCCAAAACTGGAACAGAGCAAAAATATGAAGATATTTTAAATATAAATACTAATATAAATACTAAGCATTTACAATTTATAAACATAGCAATACTCTCCTTTACTTTCCATAGTGAATCTTGTATGTGTTTGCCTCATGTTTCCTGTATCTTTCCCAACCTGCAGTACAGTTAAAGAATTTTATCATATAAGGATTTGGGCCTTGATTCAGTAATTTGGTCCTGAAATGCTGAAAAAAAAATTGCTCAAAATCTATTTGAAAATATTTTACATAAAACTGTATCGAAAAAAAGAAAGAGAGCAGTAAGAGAATTTCAGGTTCCATGCTTTACAGGAATATCTATTGACAGAAAAATCTAGCACCACTCCACAGTTCCTCCTAATTCAGCAGATCACAGCCACAAATGCCCAAGGGGTGCATGTGTGAGAGGAAGACAGAGGAATCCAGAACCACAATTAAGTGAGAAGATTTCTGTGTTTACAAAAAGCAGAAGCTGAAGATCTAAGACAAGATCCTGATGCCCTGGAAGATCACTGCATTGTGAAGCTACAGAACAGACAGCAAAGTGAGAGGGTAACAAAGCCTAATCAGAGCAGAGAGAGACAAACACAAGCACTCCTGTGACAGGCAGCCAGGCATGCTTTGAAACCACAAACAGCTGGTACTTCAGCCACACAGTGGCAGTGGTTTGTGTATTTCATTAGAATAATATCAATATCAATCACCAATAGAAAATCCGATTAAACAAAAAATCAAATGAACCTTCACCAAACTTAGGAAGAAGCAACCACAATAACTGAGGCAGCCTGGGACTGTATAGAATCCCCTTTTATTGACAGAACAACCTTTAGCAGCCATGAAAGTTCCTTTAGGGCCTCCAGCCTAGTGACTCAGGCAGCCCCGGGTTCCAAAGTACTTACAGATCAGAGGAGCACAATGGGAAAGTATTTGCAACCTCCTTACCTTAGTCCTACCTTCATGCAATCAGTAAACCTTTTGATTAACAATGCATTGGGATAAATATTCTGTAACTGAACATCTGGAATAGTCGCTCTTCTTTGCAGTGATTTCCACGCTTGTTCCAGTGAAATTGATGTTTAGGGTATTTCTTGTGCATGGATTCTCTGTTGGCCAGGCTGGCTTTTTGCTTTCCTTCCATCACAACGGTGCAGACAGATCCTGTCAGTTTTTCTTCAAAACAGTAACAGAAATTGAGCTAATCATGCTGTTCACCCTAACTGAGTTGATTCTTGTCTGGCAGAATTATGATCCTTGTCACACTGAGGAACTAGACTCCATGTCTCTGTTTAATCTCACCTCATGCTGACACATTTCTGAGTGGTCTATACATAGCAAAGGATGGTGATAACCGGTTCAGTTCAGTGCACAGTCAGATGCACTGTAGTTTCTCCAATTACTCTCGCTGCGGTTTTGTTTAACCCCCTGCATCCTCCAGGAAGATCCTTATGGCAGAAGGAACATGAGACACAGGGTATGCTCTCCCTGTGAGGACACAGCTCTTGCAGAGCACAGCCACAACCGCTGCTGAGGGCTGAGTGCCAGCCCCATGGCTGTGCTCAAATCCCTACACAAAGGTGAGGACATTTGGCCCCATTACCACACTCTGCACAACCACCTCTCAGGGCAGGCAGGTGCGAGGCAAGGTATGCTGTGTGAAAAGGACAGTATGGAGTATTTATATTTAATAGAAACTGCTTAAGGCACCCTTATTTGTTGTAGTTGCGCATTCTGCTCTACAAGGTGCTGAGAGATAGAAGGCAAATATATTAAATAAAAAAGGAAAAAATCCATTATTCATATACTGATGTGACCTTTCTATACTCTGTATTTTGCTTGGAATCTCATTTATAGGACTATGGAGAGTTTTCCTGATGTGCACACAATACCATGTAGCTTGAGCTCTGCCAGAAAAAAAAAATCAGCAGGAAACTGCACGAGGTTGGTTAAAGTCCCAGTAATTTAATCAAATGGGTAATTTTAACATACCTGGCAACAAAAGAAAACAAACACTGATCCTATTTCACCCTTGCTGGGGGACCAAATGAAACAAATTAGTTAAAATTCAGGTTAAGAATGTGATTCTAGTCAAAAATTATCAACACTGTCAGAGGGCAGGAAGCAGCATAGGAGCCAAATATTTCCTTTGGTAACAAATACACTCTTTAGAACCTGATAGAAGTGGCAATCACAACCTAGAACCTCACAACCAATCCAGGATGTTTGTTAATACCTGCAGAGGGGCTTCCCAATCTGCACCCTCACACATGGCACAGATGACACTGCCAGTCATCTGGAGTTCTGCTTCCAATCCATCATGTTCACTTCAAAGCCTCAACGGGAGTTAGCAATTGGGATGTCATTCATCACCTTGCTGAGAACCATTTTTTCTCCAGGAGAGCCTGTCATACCAAGCAACCCACACAAAATACAATTAAACAGTGTCACTGCTGGACAGATTAAAATTGCAGTTCAATAGTGGAACTCACTGTTGCTGAGCAATTTCATAAATTAAGTATGTTCTGGCAGAGCTTCTGTGGAAGGTATTAGCAGTGATCCAAACACCAGGACCTAGCAAATTGCATGGGTAAAATCCTAGCTCCATTAGAGCCAATAGCAAAACTCACAGGCATTTAGACAGAGCCAGAATTTTAATTTCTCATGCCAGCTGCGACACATTGCTATGGCTTTGGGCAAACTACACTAATTCAGCCTCCCTAGTTAAAAAACGTGGACCACTCTGCACTGCTTTTGGAGAGACTGACTGTGGAGGATACACAGAAGTGGCCCATACAGTAAATGGCAAGCATTATCAATCAATGCAATTTAGCAAACAGGCTACTCCAGCAACTCACCACCAAAGAAATATTCCACTGATACAAATACCAGGCTTGCAGTTCCAGCTGGATTCATTGCTTGTCCTGTGGAGACCTGGTAAAAGTATCTTCTTTATGAATTCCATGCACAGAAGACCGGCCCAAACTCTGGCACAGATGACTATCTTCACTAGAGTTTGATATTTTGAGATTTGTGTTTCGGTGTTCTGCATCAAACATCAGTTATGTTCTTTCACAGCCGATGTGTGTAAGTGAACAGTTGCCTTCACGAGTCAGAGATTAACAAACACACTGCTACACAAATGCACATATTAACTCGGGATAACATACACATTTGCTTAAAATCAATTCTCGGGTGTTCCTGCAAAAAAAGTTTTATGGCTGTATGAAAAGCAGCTATAAAATGAGACTTGGCTCCTTGGTAGGTGGCATGTTACATTTTTTTAAGAAATATTATTCTTCCCATATAAATGCACAACAGATGTAACATTCGACCTAAGCAATAAGATTTATTACTGTTTTTAAAGCAAATTCAGCACAGCTTAAGAGAACACTGCACAGAATTCTTTAAGCTAGGAAGAGGTTCTTCCTGTCATCACTGCATGCTCTGCATTTGTCAATTCTTGCCCTTAAGGCCAACCCACAGTTTAGTATTTCAGGCTTTTTACAAAGGTGATGATCCTGCAATTCAATCTGCTAATGTAGCACATAGCAGGCTCCCTCCAGCCACAGCAGTCCTGGGCTCATCTCTTTGCTTTTAGTATCAAAAGAAATGTGCATGGCCTCTTTGGTCTCTTTTTGAGTCCCCAAAACATTTCATGTGATTTATGTTAGGTGTTATTACAACAGCACAGGCAATCAAAAGCAAGTGTCACACATTGTTTGGCAATGAAAAACAAGCAATCACAGCTGTGATCAAAGAACGTGTCTTGCTTATATTGTCTTACATTAATTTCTCTACCTCATGCACTTTTGTATAAATATTTATGTTTCGTATTTTCTTCAGAGGCCATAGTTCTGTTTTCTAAAAATAACCTGCTTATGCATAGTCGTCTCTTTTCAAAGCACTGTTCTTCCTTTTGCTAAGTTCATTTCCAAGATCTCTGTGCATGAAAAGTGGTGAAAGATGGATATGTGCAACTTCACAAACAAACATGTTGAAAATACCTAAAAATGAGGAACAATTCTTGGATAAACACCTTCAATGGTAAACAGTTCTGTGAGAAATGAATAGGCCTCTAGGTCATGCAGTAATTTTGCATTTTGTATAAGGGCACAAAACATGAAAATTAAAACATACCTGAGAATAATATTAAAATCTCATTTCAATAAATGTTTTGTTGCTCAACAGCTTTAACTATCAAGTAATTTTACAGTTTTTGCATTTCACTTCATGTAACATAATCCGGATGGGCCAGCGGGCAGCCCCAGACCAACACTCTCAGGTGAATCCTGCAGCCGACACTGTTGTATTCACGTCGGAGAAATCCATGTATCTGAAAGTTCACCTCCTATTCCACCACTAAAAGAGCCAAGCACTTAAACTGTGAACCTCTATACAGCCTACAAAGAGAATTCTAACATCAATATACCATTTCCACCTCATTTTTCTGTTATGAAAAACTCGTAATCAAAATTGCTTTCTGATCTCCAGTTCAAAGCATCACACCAAATTTGGGACTGCCCAAGCACATTCTCTTCCCAAAGGCAGGCATGGGACAAAGTTCTTCAATGCTTCTCTAGAAGCTCTAAGCAACATTGGGATTTCTGCAGATCTCAGATCATATCACATGCATCACCTCAGTTTAGATGGCTCCTCTCCCAATTCATCACAACTACATATGCCTGCAGATTCTCTCTGGTGCTCCCCAAAACTCTTCTAGTCCAAGAGTAGTTCATCTGCCAGCTCCCCAGACAAAGAGCACTTTCAGTAGTCCTTTAGAAGATATGCTGATAATCTTTAAGAAACATTGTAATCCCATTGAGTGTCTCATGTTGGTGACTGCATATCAGCCAGGACAAGCAAGAGTGTCAGAGTCAGGGTACTGACATCCATACAGATGATGCATATTGCGTTTGAAGAGTATCTGAGTGTATTTGCAGTGAGTATTGGAATTAGATCCACAGGCCAGGAAAGTTTCTGCCTGTCTAGTGCCCTAGCACTGCTTTAATTTTCTTTCATTTTACGCTGGTTTTCCCTGATTGGTTTTACCAAAGTAATAGCAGCACAAGAGGTGTCCAAAACAAGCAGCTTGGCCTGTTCACACGTCCTCTTTACGACAGGGTTTTATGCTGAGACTTTCTGGTACCTGGAACAGTGTCTGGCTTCCTTAAACACACTGGGAACATGCATCTCTGCTGTATCCCTCCCACCTGGGGTAAAATCAGATATCCCAGAGAAAAGAATGCTATTTTCACTCCTAAGATCAAGAAGTTCACAGCCACGCCTACTGTATGCTTTTCTGAAGTGAGGGAAAATGGATTCTCTGTCCACCTGCAGAGACAGTCTCTTGGACTTGAAGAATGTCTTCAATCAGAGACAGAGATCCTTGAGGAACTGACCCCCAGACTGCCAAATATTAACAAAAGATTGACTGAGACATATCTCAGAATGAGGACTGGGTACTCCATTACATAGTGCATTTTTGCCTATCCTTTAAGCGAATTTCAGTACAAGGCGTCAGGATTTCAAAGTGCCCATATTAAGGAGTAAGTCACAGAGAGGCTCACCAAACTTACGGCCACAAATGAGGGGCTTTTGAAGTTCTGTATCATCTGTGTATGTCAAATGAGAGACAGAGAGAAATGCAACTGATAAATTGCATTGCTTCAAGAAAAAGATTTTATAAAAATTGTTTAAGGTTTACTTTTTCAGGTATTTTGAAAACTCCCTGATATATCCAATAACATTGTGGCTGACAAAAGAAGAAAAGGAGGGAAGAAAAAGACAGAAAAGTATTCTGGAAATACGACAGTTAATCATTCATATTGTCTACAATTCCTGTGGCTCACTAAAGTCTCAAGACAGACTCTTGCTTTGTCATAAGGAAAAGAAACCCCTCTGCTGCTCTACCATCTCTCCTCTACAATGTATGATGGAATCTAGAGTCACAAACTGCCAGGACTTCACAGGCAAAGGGCATGTCCTAAAGCAGAGCATTTCATGGCCCTCGGACACCCCACAGGCAGCCTTTTTCCCTAAAGCAAAGAATCTCATAATATCATTTTGTGTGACATTCTTTAAATATTTTCACTTAACACTCCCAAAGCACATTTATTTCAGTCAGATTGTGCACATGTGGGTTTTGGGGGATTGTTGAGGTTTGGGGTTTTCTAGCCTTTTCCTCAGCTTGATATTCTGCACTCTTCCTGGAGCTGGCCATTGTGATAAAAGATTCTGCTTTGTAATGAAAGCAAGCCATGTACTTCAATGCTGAAAGAGAGAGAGCAAAAATAGGCAGCCAAAACATGTGGTGATTCTTATTTTCCTTTCACAAGTGACAAAACAGCATATGCAGTTCAATACCCAGGATCAGTTGATTTTATCTGGAAAAGCAGCTTATGTAAGTTCACATTTGCTATGATTATAACCCCCATAACATTAATTTCCTATGTAAAGCCACTGTGGTGCCCACATGGATCATCTTTACACTTTGGGAATACGGGCACAGGGCAACATAAGTCACCAGTTATCAGCCTTTGTTTTATTCTGCAATACATTCGTTATTCTCTGTCCTTCCAATGGCAAATACAACATGCTTGGTTGGAAGTGCTGGTATCTGATATTCCACGATTACCTCAGCTTCAAAGCGAGACAGTAAATACACATTTGTGTTACTCTCCCTTTAATGTAGTACAAAGCTGGACACAGCTCAGAAAGAAACACCTAAAATCCATTACCTATTTATGATCATGTACAAACGGGTATCTATCATGTTAAAAGAGAACCATATGTTAAAGTGGAGGCCAGAGCCCAATAAATCTTTTTGGATGAAAACCCTTTTCAAAAAAAAAGGAATAAAATAATTAACAGTTGCTTTTGCCAGTAGAAACATTTGCTCATGAATCTTCTGGGAAGGCAAAGGCATTTAACCTTTTTACATGCCATTCCCTCAGACATCTCTGACCCCACTGCAAAATAGACAACAAAGATTCCCGACTCCACGCTGCTGATTAAACTCTTGTATGAAACATCTGGATGAAATTTTCTTGGCAGTTGATTTGAAAAGTACACAAGCACCAGAACTAGGGAGCAGCCATAGTTCAGCTGAGTGACACCAAGATGATGCTATGCAAAAGCAGATTTTACCTTGAACACATCGAATCCTAAATATTAGCCTGTGACTGTGCAAGCAACCTCATTAGCAGAAGAAAAATAAATCCATCTTCTACTCTGCATGCCGGTGTAGAGAAGGCAAATGGGCTTTGAAAGAAACCCAATCTGACAATCTTGTTTCTTTTAATAAAATAATAAAGGGCTCAAACAGTTTACCTCCCTAATACCTAACTTCAATTGACGGGTAAGAGAGAAGTCATCAGTGCCCGTAACTTCCAAAAACCGTTTCTTATATTTGTGAATGATTTCAAAACTTCTGTGGTTTCTGATAAACTCTCCAATTAACTGCATGTAATGCTTTCCTACTTACTGTCTCAGTCAATACACCCCCAGGCCTAAATAAGCAAAAGTGACCTGTAATTTTCACAACCTGACATTCAAAATAAAGGATATACTGGCCCTCTGCTGCTTGACCTTAAAGAGCTTGTCCAATGCAGCTCAACAGATTGTTCCCTTTTGGAAATACAGACCCTGGAATTCTCACAGTTTTCCGCATGTACAACAGGCCTAAAAGCGAGACACTTTCACTGTTGCTATTAATTAAGCAGCATCAGTGAAAAACCTACGTGAACCAGGCCGACTTTACTCTGTAGCTACTGGGGAGAGGAGGGCAAAAAAAAAAAAAAAAGGAAGCAGCAGCACAGAACACCCTTACAGTCAGACACAAAGGTGCAGGAAACAGGAAAGCATAGGGAACCTTATGCCCCACAGCTGCCAGGCTAGGAAAATTCCAGGAGGAACAGGCAGAGATCCTCTGGCTTTTCCCAGAAGCCAAGGCACAGAGTGCTTCAGATTTATCAGAGTCAACCAGAATGACAAAATGAAAGCTTCAGCATTGCACAGGGCCAGCAGTCTGTAATTTATTGTAGTTGTGGAAAATTTGATGGGGTATGGGAATGGCTTTGACTTTTTATTTGGGACACTGCTGTAAAGAAATAGATTATCAGTATGTGTTTAAAATTGCTTGGTAAACGTTTTTAAATCGTAAAGAAATTAACACATAGAGACAAAATCTGGTCTAAACATTTTATCTCCAATCCAAAATTCACATTCTAAATCACCCCAACTGCTTTTTGCTACACCACTGTGATCCCCATAGACCTAAAGGAGCACCTATTCCAATTAGTACTGCTATCACTTCCTCTCTAAATGACCTTATCCACAAACACCTTGTTCTATAGAACCCTTTAGGTTGGAAAAGACCTCTAAGATCATCAAGTACAACTGTTAACCCCGTGTTCACTGCTAAACCCTGTCCCTAAGTGCCACATCCACGTGTTGTTTAAGCACTTCCAGGGATGTTGATTCATACCCACTTCCCTGGCCGACCTGTCCCAAAGTGTGACCACCCTTCCCATGAGGAAATTTTTCCTAATATCTAGTCTAAACCTCCACTGGTGAAACCAGTCTTCAAAATTTAGGAAAAAAAATCTGTCAGATAAAGAAATTTCAGGATGGAACGAGAATAACCAACTGCAATGCAGACCAGAAATACAATCACAGAGTGTAACAGTAAGAAGTAAGTTTGAAGCTGTTTTTCTTCTATCAAAATAAATAAAATATTGCAAATATTTTGTACCACATTATTCAGTACTACCACTGGAATGGTAATGAATGAATAAAACCAGAAGAGATTATCCCACGTATAATCCAATATTCATCAATAATGGCAGAAATAAGTTATCATGTAGAACATCTACATGAGAGGGCCACAACACTTGTCCAGGCAGGAGCTAATATTGATGTGGATTTAGGGTAGCCACCTGCCAGGCAAGCCATTGTAATTCAAGCAAGTTGAATTCATGGCTAAGAGAAATAATTTAAGACTACTGCATCAAGGGAAAATCTGCATTTTGTTAAGACCCTTTGACATAATCAGTGTATGCTTTGCAATTTCAACAGACACATCCCTATACACATTTGATCCGCACCAAATAGGGAAGGTGTGCTAATATTCTGAATCCAGCAATTTGTATGCAACCAACAGACAATTAAACCGAGCAGTAAAAAGCAGGTGATTGGAAAACATGAAACCAAGGCTTACACTGTATCAAGAAATGTCCTTACACTTAAAAAATTATAATGCACTCCAAAATCCATTTGTTCAGGCAATCCATGTACAACAGAAGGCACTGTTATCCATATGAATCTATCAATTCTGCACAGCAAAAACCTGAGAAGTGCAACTCAATTAGATGCAGCCTGGCCCCTCCTGGTCATTCAGGTTCCTTGAGGACGAACGTTTCCTTTCAGTCCATCAAATTATAAAAACACCACAAGAATTTGTACATTACAGTAGCTGGTTAGAAAGAGCATTCTGGTGGGGGAAGCACACTGTGATTTTCCAGAAAACCTTCAGCAGCATTAAATTACCCTCCCCTATCACTCAGAAGTCACGACAATTTCAAGAAAATGTTATGATGAGGCCCTTCCCATTGACCTTCGTAGCCAATCCTTCAGTTGCCACCGGGAGTACTTCCAGCAAAGTTAAATGCTGTGATCAGTCCTTTGTTGTCGAATATGTAGCCACTTTGTTGTTCTATTGTCTTAGTCTCTAGAATTCAAAAAAAAAGGATATGAAAAATAGTCTACAGAGAACACCTTTGTCAGAGACAATACAGCTCAGCTAGAATGCAAAGTTATGGAAAAAGCTCTCAGCTGTGTCAAAATTTCATTCCCTAAACACAATGACAGGAATAAATTACACTCAGATCTTCTTTAAAGGCATAAATGTGCACACCTCTACAACAGAGCTGAGAAATTAACCCTTTACCAAATCAGTCTATGCTACACTGTTATGTATTCTTTTTGATTAAATCTGAATTTATTTTCCATGATGCAAGCTTTCTACACATCTAAAACCTCACACTGACTCCAAAGGCAATGTAAGTAGTTAAAAAGTTACAAAACTGTTAAACACATAATAATTGATAGTAATCTTCATCAAATACCTGGCTGACAAGTAGATATTGCCTTAATTTGTTCTTAATTTCAAATGTCAGATTGTGTAAAACTAGTTCATACCCTATTCAAACAGCAGCACAAGTCAATGAGAAGGCAATTAATTAGAAACAACAGTAAACTTACTCTGAATAACACACACTTCCAGGCAAGGAATAACGTAATCATGATATCCTGCTCACGCTTCCTAGAAAATGTTAATTAGCACAGAGGTTGTTGTTACAGATTAGAAGCAGTTCCAACATCTCTGCAAGAGCTGAAAGGGGCCCAGGGAAGTGACTCACCTGCGGCAGTTCTCCGGTGCTCTGCTAATGTGTAAATCTCCTGCAGCTGTTTCTTCTGATCCTCACTCAACGGAGCTGTCAGGGAATGGTACCAGGCTGCGTCCCGGCTCTGCACCGCTGTCAGAGCAGCAATGGAGGAAAAGGGATCGTCAGCTTACATGCAAGTTCATTTCAGAATCACAAAACAAAACACATGGAATTTCTGCTTGGTTCTAAAACGGAATCTGCACTGCAAAACAAGATCAGTATTCCTGTCGGTTTTCTTCGCATAGAATTCCCACTCCAACAGAGGCAATCCGATTTGGGGAACTTAATTACATCCTCTGCTTTCTGAAACAGAAAGTTAATCATGTGGCCATTATTCATGGACAATGTGAATTGAATCTTCTCGTTTAAAACTCATACGAAAACTAAAAGCAACAGGATTAGTCAAACAGGAAAGGGAGAAAATAATTTCTCCATTAACATCTAGAAGGTGACAAATTTTTCTCTATATAGGAGTCCCTCTAGTGACCAAGCCCCACTTATTTAGGCTGTGACTGAAAAATTCTGAGGGAGAATGTGAAGAGAATTAATCTCTGGCTGTATTTGCTACCATTGTTTTTGCAGCACTAGTAAGCCAAAAAACTGTAGGACTAACATTAGAAAGCAAGATCACAAGAAAGCAAGCAAGAAATTTTACAGTTTCAGTAATCTAAACTATTACTCGTAACAAAGAAAAGGGTTTTCCCCAGCGATGGCCATAAACATCTCCAAATCATTTCATCATGTTATATCCTTCTGCCAACCAGCAAACACATACTTAGAAGTGCTTGTGTAAAAAACTGATATTCATCGACACCATTTTCAAGGTCAAGAGGTGTGCTGAATCCTTCAAGAGCAGTCTCTTCCAATGCATCTTCATCCCAGTCATCATCATCGTCATCATCTTCATCCTCTTCCTCTCCACCTCCAGCACTGCCACCTCCTCCTCCACTGTGGTTCTCTTGCATTGCCTGGCTCACTTCATTTGTTTCATCCTCGTCGCTCGGTATCTCTTCTGCAAAAGCATTGATATGTTTTGTAAAACAAAGTTTAAAAACTATATGGAAACAATGACTTATGAATTAAAAACGATTAGTAAACCTAGGTTTTGGCTGGAAAGGAGACCCTCTGTTAACACCCTTTCCCCAAAATCTTTGAAGTCTTGGAAAAATGAAGCTGTTAAAACATTTCCTACATTCAAGATCAGTTAAACTTTTCTTTCTACGCAGACCTGAGGAATGCGAAACTGCCATCTTTTTTCTTCTTTCATTTATGCAGTCATTGTGCAACTATAGGGTCCAAAAATTTTGAGGAAATGTCTTCCATGAAGTGGTCCACCACTCTGATTTTAAAATTACAAACAGAGACTTGCACAGAATTCACAAATGTACATAAAACCATGAGAAATTCATCTGTAGACCAACTGTCTGCCTTCTATTCTTGAGTGTTCCCTTATTTGAACAACTCAAACCAAAACGTTAAGTTGGTGTTACCTTCCATTCTGCTTATGAAACCATGACCCCCTGAATTAAAT
The DNA here is from genome assembly GCA_013397845.1 of Melanocharis versteri. NCBI lineage: Eukaryota > Metazoa > Chordata > Aves > Passeriformes > Melanocharitidae > Melanocharis > Melanocharis versteri. The sequence goes on along the minus strand of VZTG01004480.1, from coordinate 307,041 downwards.
ACAACTACAAACTGTAATTCTTAATACTGTTCTTTCTTACTTAAGGAAAAGTACTTCAGACTTGTCACCAAGATTTAGAAAAAAACAACAAACCCTCCAGTTCCAAACCTGCAGCTCTTCCTGTGTTAACAGTTTAGAACGAATAAAGATGACTATAGATGCAGCAAGCAGGGACTGAATCACAGGACAGAGATTTCAACATTCCTGTGCTGTTTCCATACTGTATTGCTACATATTGAGAAGAATTCTGTAATTCCATTACAGAACAATTGTGTGAAATTTGAGCAGATTACATAATATGCTTACATCGAAATCCAAACTATTTTGCAGACCTCAAAACATCTACTCCTGGTCAAACACATGCTGTGCATAACTCCCTCCTCACAATTCCCTCTGTAAGACATTCTTTAACGTCTCTTCTGGCAGACACAGAGGTTAGAGGCCTGTGTGCTCAAGAAACCTCAGCTGTCCCAAACCCCGTTTTGCAAACAACTTTCCATTTGGACAAGGAAGACCTGCCAGGATCTCCTTCAAAACTCAATCAAAAAGGTATTTCTGTTGGGTAGTAGGAACAGCTTCTTTCCAGGAAGTGAGAATATACCTAGTGGAGTCCTGGCAAATTCCTGCTGCCTGTGTGAGAAGACAGGGCATATTTCACAACCCAGAAAAGTGGACCTGCAAGTTACTCTTAAACCAATACTACCCTTTCACAAAATGTTAGTGCTTGTACCTTGAAACATTTTGATTACACTTTGGGAGCAAAAATCAACTCCTAAGATGGAATTTCTAGCACCCAGTAAGCCGAGTTATTTTCAGCAGACTAATGAGTCTTAAAAATGAACTGCAATTTCTTACCCCCTTTAAATTAAATCCAGACAAAATCCAGAATGTGAAAAGGGGAGATTTTACCATTATCTTCTGCAAAGTGTTTTTCATCTTTAGCATGATCCTCATGTTCTGTGAGCTCTCGTGAGGCGCAAACTTGTTTTAAGCCCAAGAAGAGGAGGAGGATTGAAGGAACAATCTGGGCAGCCACAGCATCCACTGCAGGTGGTCGGTTCTGCAATTCCATCAGGATGCTCAGTCCTATTATACACATCTTTCTGTCATGGAGTCTGAAAAAAGACACAATTGTTAGACAAAAACAAGATTTTCACTGCAAGGATCTATAGAGACATTAAAATCCTGGCACTTGACATGGCAGAAGACAATGTCTCAGAGGCTATGTTCAAAGTCTATGTTCAAAGATCCCACACAAACTAGTTTCTTTATTCTGAATGCAAGTTTCCCACTGGAAAGTACTCATCCAAAAACAATTAAACATCTTTCAAGCACTGGTCAAATTCCTGGAGCAACTTTTTCTGATTACCAAATGCAAAATTTGTAATGCTAAATAAATACTGTTTAATAATTATGTAGAATATCTTGTCTTTAATAAAGCATTTGATACAGATTATCATTATTAAATAGGTTGGAAAATTAATTTGCCTTGGCTTTGATAGCAGAACTGTTTCAGGGATGGAAATTGGCAAAAACTATTAGTGAAGAGCAATGATAAGCGGGAATGCATTGAATCGCAGGGTGCATTTATGGAATGCCCCAGGGATAGCTGAAGTTAAATTATTAGAAGTCCATCAGAATGGCTGTCTTATACATATTTCAATATACAATTTCTAATGCTAACTTGAGACACACTGCTAACTCTGGTGAAAGCAGGGAAATAATTCCACCTTATCAAGAATAACTGGCAGTATACTCAAACTGGGAACTTGCAAATGAGTAGACCTCCAGTAAAACAAAAACTGCAAATAATTGAAGGGAAAGAAATTCATTATTTTAGTAACAGAAAGATTTTTATGTGACCACAGTCAGGAAACTAGGTAAGAACCTATGCTCTTGAACATAAGAATTGATTTTCACTTCTAGAAACAGAAGTTTCTGCAAACAAGATGGAAAAAATCTTTAAGTGCTTCTGCAGATACTCTTTGGTTCTCCTTTACTGGAAACATCAAAAATATTCAACTTGGAGCTACCATTACAGTATTCTGCTATTACGGGCTTGAGAGGAGCTTTCTTTATTTTGAACTATTCAATTTGATGCTGCCAGCTTCTGTGCAAGCCTTCTGCAGGACAAGCAGTGCCAGCAAGACCTAGAGAAACCAAACAAACCTCCAGAGCTGGCAGAAAAAGGCCATCCTTTAAACTCTTGGGGTACTTCCATTACTGAATCAGTTTTACTTTGGAAGAGAATACATGTTGAGAGAGAAAAAATAAGATGGGCACTACAGACTGCAATAAAGCTAACAGGCAGACAGCCAGCTCAATCCACCACTTCAAAAATCGCTACAAAAATATAATTTTTAAGTGCTTAGCATTTCATTACCAAAGTTCCTATATAACACACTACTGAACTATTATATCCTTTAAGTAACACAAGTGATCCTGTATTGCAGCTTTCTAAACTTTATTTGTGCTTAAACAAGGTTGGAGATCTAGAGGGATTTCATGACACCTCCCACGTTGTTAGTCCTGTTAGGATTTACTGAAGTGATTCATTCTCAAGAGTAGTTGACAACAAAAATAAATTATATATGACCATGCAGAACATTATGATCACAACAGACCTTCCAAGAAAAACAAAGTCAACCAGCATATCAAATGACACACTTTGTCACACTGAGTTTGGCTGCTTCGTTACATGTGTTGAAAAATGCACCAAAGTGCAAGGAGGCGAAGAGCGTTCCTGGAACCATAATCCTTTCTTTTCCGTTGGAATGGGACACAAAAGAGGGCCTACAACACAGCCAGGAAGACTGAGATAGAGGAATAGGGTCTGCTTTCATGAAAAAAACCCATAAATCTCTCACACCTCTCAGCTGAAATGACTTACTCCTGCATGTTGAAAACAAGCCGTTTGCTTTCATGCCGACACTTTGCAGACCAAAAGCCAAGCTAAAGATAATGCTACTTATAAATGAAGCATAGCTGTTATTTGGAGAGCTGCCCTTAGTGCAAGTACAAAAGGAAAAAACTTTCTCTACCTCCTCTTTTTGCCAGCACTGTCATCCAAGTGTGACCAAAGCTCTGTAATCTATGCACAAGACTTCCATCCTGCATCTTGACACTGGGCCACAAAATTTCTTCAAGACCCAAATGTACACAGAAGCAACTTCAGCCACATGCACCAGAGCAAGCTAACAACTCTTAGCACCATTTTTTACCATATGTTAGAAAAAGCAACCATTGCACAATGCCAATTGTGAAATGCAACAGTAATATGTAAAAAAATCTTAATAATTAATGGCTTAGCCTCATACTAAATTATCTTTTTGGGACAGCAAATCAAAGTACAAGAATGAAGCCCTGCTGTTTGAAAGGGAGTCATCATTGGGAAGCAGCCCAAATGACCAAAACCCACAGCACATTTGTCATGCTCCACTTGAAAGCTGCTAAACAGAGAAGTTGCAAGAATGAACACATGTCTTCAGAATATGCATGTTATTAGAAGGCCCTGCAGGAGAGCCAAAATTCAGGCACTGAGCCCTCTTTAGTGAACCTGAGCCAGAAGGGGACTTTTCTTTCACCTGCCAGCAGAGATAAACAGCAGGAAAAGCATCTGCCTTGCCTGAAGTTCAGTATTCTACTATGCCCCAGCTGTACTAAGGACCCACAGGACTGAACAAGCAAAATAGAGTTTTATATCTTTTCATAATAGCAAAGAATGGCTTCAGGACCATTCCGTTGCTATCAAAAGGCTCATTATTTCAGCACCCTTCCATCTGCTCAAGGGAGCCTGGATATGATTCGCCTTAGTAATTTGTGCTTTGAGATCTGTACTTATTTGCTCAGAAGCACACAATAGCCCTCCCTAACAATCAGGGACTCTGCTTATTCCTCAATGGTTTATCAAGCCTGGAGTGTTAAACACATAACACACAGCACTGCAATGCACAACTCCAATCCAAATCTATTTTTAACAAGCTGTGTGTGGTCTTCATAATCTGCAGGACCTCTACTTGATAACACACTTTCTTCTAATACAGCACAAAGGATTTAAAAATCTTTTGTATTTTAAACCAAGCTGAAAGTATTTCAGAGAAAAATTGCTAAGTCCTTCCTTTTACTGGTTTGCCGTGCTCCTTTATGTGAGAATCAAGTTTCTTTCTATTACATCAATCCAGTTCCGGGACAAACTGCAAATAATTAGCCATTTCCTTCTAGCTGCAAAGTTGGAACCAACATAAGACTGGGATTTTTATATACAACTCTGAGAAACCTAGGATTGTTAACTATTTAAACTCCTATCAAATATATAACCCTATTCAGCTTCAAAAAAACCAAAACCACTTACTGAGGGGTTTTTTGAAGCAAGTTAGATTTTCCTTTCACCCTAGTTACTATAGAAGATTTTTTAGTATGAGAATAAGCATAAGTCATGCAGAAGTTTCACCCAAACCTCAGCTGTCAGGAAGAAGGTAGAAAGTGGTAAGGAACAAATGTTTCTGCAGAAGGCTTTCGAGTGTGAAGTTACTGTAGAAAACATTTAGAAATAAATACAATATCCTGTAACATATGGGCACTATCAGCACACAACCATAGATATATGATATCCACCATGACATACTGAATTTATGCATAGTCTTACAAGGAGTTCTGAGTTCTCCTTGCCTGGCTAATTTTTAATATACTACCTTTTTCAATAGTTTCCATGGTTTTAATAACATGAAAGAACAGTTACTAATCTTTCCATAACTGCTTCTCCCCTCCATTTCTCCCATGGATTCCATCTCATGTGTTCACACGTGCTAATCCAGAAACAGTGCATTCTTTTGGCAAACACCACTGGCTCCAGCCTGACCATGTGCAGCCATGCATAATCCTACTGCTGGCAGAGCAGAATCTATGGGGATTAAGACTTCCCAGGAACAGAAGAAAGACATAGAATGGTTTGGGTTGGAAGGGGCCCTGAAGGTAATCTAGTCCCAACCCCTCTGCCATGCACAGAGACACCTCCCACTAGACCAGGCTGTTCAAAACCCCATGCAGCCTGGCCTTGAACTCTTCCAGGGGTGGGGTGTCCACGTGTAAGAGTGTGAGAATTATGTGGACAAAGCATCTTGAACGGACAATGTCACCACCAAGTTCCAGATTTCCTGCGTGGCTGACAAAGAAATGACAGCAAGATTCACCTGGTCCTTCACATCTGGAGGTGGATCTACTTTGATCTTGTCCAATTTCTCTAGGATCTGTGAGTTTACCAAATGATTTGAATTTGCGCCTAAAACTGCCTCTTAATGGAAAGTAAACTAAGTGTAAACCAAAGCAGCAAATGGCAGCTGATGAGAAAAAGGACTGTACAAGTAAGGGTGCCCACTGCTTTCTGACGAAGACATGAACTTGTTAAGGTGGGTGACCCAAGAAAGGGTTTCAAGAACACCGTATTTTTTTTGCATTTCTGTCTTTTCCTGTTCAGTTAGACCTCTGAATATGGGGCTCCTTTAATACTCTTAATAAAACAAATGGTCTTCTAGAAGCAGTGCTCACCTGAGGGAAAGGGAGGAAGTCCCTTACAGCATATCACAATGCCTCACCAGCAGTATACTATAGCAAAAGCCCTTACCCTACACCTGGAAGCCACAAAGTGAAGAGACAGCACAGAAGGAAGAGTGATTTTCAGATTTAAGCAATATTACAGATAATTATTTCACTGCTGGTAGCAGCAGATCAAAGAGATTTTTAATCCTCTGCTGCCATTCAAGTGCAGTCTGGGCACAATGACTGGCATGACAACTGTGTGTTTAATTTTTCATTTTCACAGGCTTTGTTAACCTTTGTCTCAGATCCAACTACGAGTTTATTTGAACAGTAATTTCAGTAGCTGATGCTTTCTGAAACGCAACACAGAAGAACTGAAAATTAAGCTGTACTAGTAGCTCACAGTACTATTCGAGATTGGAGCCCAGTCAGACCCTCAATATTTTTCCTCTCTGAATCTGACTAGTTTCTCACGGAATGCTCCATGATTAACTGTTTCAGGCTATAAATCTCTTTCAGTTTACCATGTGTAGGGAATATCTTCTTTCCTACCATCTCTGTATGAATTCAGCATGTGATATGCAGTAGGAAAAAATGAAAACACAAAGAGATGAAGCTCAAAGAACTTCGCTTCAGCCATATAAGAAAATTGGTATGTGGAAATCCTAAAATGTCTTGCTCTTTTCTAAAGTTGGAAGATATAAAAATAATCTAGTAATTAACAGTAATATTACCACAAGGTGTGGAAGAAAACACTTAAGGAAGATACAGCCTAAGCCTATCCATACACCTGCAGGCAGATGTCAGCCTCCAGTAACAAAACAAAACTCAGGCAGGAAGGTGAGAGGTAGCTGTTAACTACATCTGACTGCCTGCTCTGCCCTTAAGTGGACTTGAATCTCACAGTTAAGACACCACATCTCAGCTGAGAGGCAAGCACTGGCCTTCACCTCTGCTCAGCATCAAGTGCATGCTTTGCTAGGTGATGACAGGCTTTGTTCCCCGTCATTAACTTGACAAATGCTCAGCTCCTGCCTGAGCGCACACCAGCGCAGCACACGCGCATTCAAGGGAGGTCACAGTGACGTTTAAGTTCAGGAGCATGCTAAGCAGTCAACGACAAATATGCAAGTTGATCGTGAAAATTCATTTAAAATCAGAGTGTGGGATTCACTGGAAAGAGTAATTTTTTTTTTCATTAAATAGAGCAGTTAAAAATAACTTTCAAAATACAGAACAGAAAGGATGTATACAGCGTTTCAGATAAAAAGTTAACATGTTGAAAACCTGCTGGTCAACTCCGAATATTGTTAAAATAAAAAACCTCTCAATACTCGCCCAAAAAAACAGTCTGTGTCATTCATCCACTGGTTTATGAACTGTGCAGTGATGGGCTCAGGATTGTGTGGAAATCTGATGTTCTCCAAGGTGTGCAAAAGTAGGTCAGGACTGTAGTAGAGTGCAGCTATGGCAACTTGAAGACACATGGTACGAAGCTCACTTGTTTTAACTCCTCGAGTCAAGCGCTCCAGAACAGCCTCCACAAAGAGGGGAATACACTGGGCATATAATGAGAAAAAAAGAAAAGGAAAGGGGAAAAAAAAATAAAATAGTCATTAGACATGTTGCCAGATTATACAAAATTTTATAATACTTTTATCAGAATTATGTCCTGAGTTATCTGAAGTGCAGGTATAGAACCTAGGAACACATTCTAGTCACTTTCTAGCCTCCGATCACACGCTTATAAATCTTCCCCAGAACAGCTCTTCACTGAGCTAAAAATTGCAATGTTGTTCTGAGCACAGGGGAGAATATTTGGGGCCATTTGGTGGAGTTCTTTCTAGCATGTATAAAAGCTTTAGGAAAAAACTCAGACATTCTCATCTTTAAAGAAAGATACCAAACAATTTCAAAACTAACAGGGATTAGAAATTAAACTACCTAAATCCATAACGTAAGAAGTTTTTCCCTAATAAATGTAAAGTGATGTTAAATTTCTATAGAAGTTTAAAATGAGTTTATTCAGATAAAAGCAAATGTACACAAATTTCTAAACAATGAAATAAACATCTTCTGAACACATATATATTTCAATGGGCAAATTTATACTTTATAAAAATTTGGGAAGCATTACAAAAGTTTTAGTTTATGAGTTTCAGTTCAGTGTGCAACCATTTCAATTCACAGAGTTGTACAGCTCAATTAAGCCCTCCACCACATACTTATTTCAATGCAAATACACTGAATTCACTTTAAACTCTTCCAGATTTTCTTAAAAAAAAATCTTTCAGAGAACATTTTTATCTTCAATTACTTCAGATTTACACTAGTAAAGTTGTATCAGTTTCAGTGAAATTAATTGAAAATTTATCACTGAAATCCACGGATTGCACTGTGGCAACATCAAACATGGTCTGTCAAGGTAATTTAGGCTTATTACATGAGCTCAGAATTTGTCCCTTAATAGGAAAAAGACTACTTTCTAAAAAGGTGTTTTAAGAAACTCTGGAAAATTGTGATTACTATTGTGATTATTATTATGAATTTCTTCCTGTAATCACAATCCAGTCATGCTAAAAAATCTGCATTTCCAAACGCACTAAGCAATTTAAAACATTAAAAAGTCCCTATAGCTTGGAGAAACAACAGCAGTTGGATACGTACAGTTAACCTCTCAGCCACAATAGTAGGAACTACGTGTTTTGCATCAAAATGGAAATTCTATTTAGAGAAAGCAAAAAAGGACAATCTTGTACAACGCACTATATCCTTTTAATTCAGTCTATACCCATTTTGTGGTCATGCCCATTAATACCTTGTCTCAAAACCAAAAAACCCCAACCTTACAGACTCTCCTGAGCTCATTTACTTCTTTCTGCCTTCCTCCCCACTTTATATTTCCCTCAAATTCTCTAATTCCAGCTATTTCTCTCAGGAATCATGGATCATTAGAAAGCAACAAAAGAGAAAACCTGTTCAATATGTATCACCTGGTCAATACCCCGTCCTTTGCACTGAAGAACAATCACTTCTAGAAGTTTGGCTGCATGGCACTCTGCGTCTTCTCCTGCATCTCCTGTCAGTACCTAACAACCAGAATGACAATTTAATTTATCGGTAGCCACCAACACTGAAAGCAAGTGCTCCTGTACCTGCACACATTCAAAAATCTCTACACAGCATATACGTATGTATTCATGCTAAATTTTGTGAGGAATTAAGACACATAATTCATCTCTACAGGACATAAACAAGGCTAAGTGGCTAAAGGTGAATTTTAAGAAGTAGAAGAAATTGCTGTAGTTCTTAAAGAATGTTATATCCTTTCTATGTCCTCGCTTTCTCTTTTTTAGAAAAAAATGTCACTTATAGGAATCACTGATGTTTTCCACATTGTGTTTCCATTTTTCCACTTCAATTCTAATAGTCACTGGCAGATTAACAGCCTGGCAAAGTGAAGTGCTATGTCTAGGCTAGTTTCTGATTAAGAACAAGATGTATGCAATCATTCTGTGTGCAGGCACATACATATGAAACTGAGTGCTCCGTCTCAGTACATTTCAACCCCGTGGTCACTGTCAATCAAACCTGAGAAAGAAGCAAAATTCTCACATTCAAATACTCTAAGTTTCTTAAAAATAAGCAAGTAGCTAGATGCCGAACACTCTCTAATGCCCCCAGTCAGAGGAGGACTGCAGCATGAGCTCATACTTTATTATACAGGAGAGACTCAGCATAGAAGAGAAACAAGATAAATGTAGGAAGAACTTCAAATGAGTTCACACCTTAGATGACAACCAGAGAGTCCGAGTGCAAGATACACAACCCAAGGAAATCAGGCTTCATTAATTCCCTACCAAAATAGCTCTCCATAGAAGAGAGTCAAGATGAACAGCAACTTTCTCCCACACAGATCTTTGCATGTAATTTTTTTAAAGTATGTCACTTAAAACGTGTGAAGGTGCTGCGTGTGCTCAGAACTGAGTCAAGACCAAAATTCACTTAGTTCTGAAATGCCTGGCCACCACCTGGCATGTTCAGGTCACTCAGCTCCTCTTATTGTTATATACCAATGATAAGCACAACAGTAAGAATCAGAAGCCTTACCTTTTTACACATAGAGTAAATGATTTCTAAATGCTTTGGGTTAGACAGTAAAGTATCAGTGTCAATGGTCACATAATTATGCAAGAGAGGCATCATATCTGCAGAAAAGGGAGAGCAAAAGAGAAAAAAGTTACTAAAAGTGCTAACCAGAGAGGATGCAGTCCTAAAGGGGAATTCATTATCTTAGATTCTTGAATATGGTTGGAAATTCAAACTCTGCAGAAGTCTTTCCTGGAAGAATTCTTAAAAAAATGCACCATGCAGGGTGCATTCCAGAAGAGGAACTAGAATAAGACTACATTTTAATTAATCAATTTGTAGTTTCACATTAACATTGAATATTCAGCTTTCTTTGAGTTCAGGACCCCTACAACAACTGATCACACTGACAGATTTGAACATGCTTCTCCTACTTAAATATCTCTTGTTACACTCCCACACTAAACAGATGGTCAGGGCATGACTCAAATACATGATCATTTTAAACTAAGACACTAAATGGAAGCGACCCTTACTAGGGTGAGTTTTAGAGATAAATTCTCAAACAGTGAAAACATCAATAGAACAGAAGTGATCGTACCTGCAAAGTATTCAAAGCAATCCTGCTGGAAAACCTCGTACAGAACACCTAAAAGCTGCCACATCTGAGGTGAAATCATCTGGCATGTTAAGCTGAAGGCCAAGGAAAGAATTTCTTCATAAAATTCTGCAAAAGACAAACAATTTGAAGCAGGGTGCTTTACAAAATAAATTTAACTTGCAAATACCTTGAAATCTGAAACCAAGTCCTGAGTCATATAACAACTAGAAGACAGAGATTAGAAACTAAATCATACATAGAAAAATAAAACAAATTGTAAAAGACTCTTTCAGACAGGTCTTACGTTGCCTGTAGTTACAATAATATGCATAGTTTTGCACTACAAATACACACCAAAAAAATACATCAGCAGCACACTAAAGACAATGCTTCTAATCAATTTACTGAAAAATGTTTTATTTTCTCAGCCTTTGTTTTTTCTGGACGGCCTTATCACAGAACTGTAACTTTTAGTGCAGCATACTGATAAAGCAGTAATTTAATTGCAGACCATGTCCATAAGAGACTAACGTAATTGTAGACATTGTCCTTTAACACAATTAGCCAGAATTATAATCAGAACAGCATCTGCACCTTTTGACCTCCAAAACACAATAGCCAATCTGACTAATGTACAAGAGTAGATCGGGAAAAACAAATCACAATGGTAAAGTAATGACTTTTTTTCTTTAAAGAAACACACACATAAGCAGATAAAATTCTGTTCTGGAAAACAGCAATAATTAATTTACATGTTTCTACATCAAAAATCATTATTTTTTTCCTAAAAATTATCTCTAAAACATACCTATAACATGTTTCTGCAAAACAAGGCCAATGATCTGTAAACAAATGCTCTCGAGCTGTTGAGTGATCTGAAATAAAAACATAAAGCAGTTTATTAAAAAAATTAGAAATACAGCAATCAAATAAATGCATTTGACTAATGCAGTTTGAGAAGTTCTTCAAATCAAAAAGGCTTTTATCATTTTTTAAATGCTGCATTAACAATCACAATATTATGAAATAAGGTGTCCCTGATGCAGAAAGAACCTCTTTACCCTGAATATGTGACAAGTAGACATACATTGCACCACAACTGAGAGACCAATTCCTAGGAATTCTATCCAAGAAATTGCTGGCTAAACTAGAGATATGGGTTATCACTGCAAAAAACTAGCCTTATGCAAAATCTTTCTTCTTAAATTCTACTTTAACCCTCTGTAATACAACTAGCCACTGTGAGGAGAATTAACTCTACTCCCAACCAAAAAAAGCACATTCCAATGAAGTGTTTACCAAGTAAGGGCTAAGAATTTTACCCCTGGGACATAAATTCCCTTGAAGTTGAAAGCTAAACAATTAATAAATCACAAAAGCAAACCAGGCTTTAAATTCAAATCTGTCAGAGATGGCTTGGTACCATCCTGCTGTAGAAAATGCACGTTCATGCCAAGTGATGCAACATACACAGAAGAGTTTGTTGTCATGAATGAAAGGAAAAAAGTATGATGGAAAATCTCACCTCCTTGTGATCTTCCACAACTGTCAGGATTGTGTCAATTGTGTGCAAGATGCCCATGGCCATAACCGTTTTGTCCTCTACTTCCTCATATTCCTCACTCTGAAGCACTTTACCAAATATTTCAGCCTGTGAACAGAACCAACCAACTTGACATTCAAGAGCAAACCCGTGTTTCTAATTTGTCATTCAAAACCAAGGCAGTTAATGCAGCAGCAGCAATGCCTTATATGTAAGAGCTGTCAGCACTGAAAAATATGCTTGCTACTTTTGAAAGGGGAACATAGTAAATTAAAATCTCCTTTTTTTTTTAGAAGTCTAACTCTGATAAGTCATTTGAAATGCTAAATAGTTAGAGCCCGGCTCATTAAACCCAGTGACACGAACCAGTACCTTTGAAAAATCTATAGGTTTTAAAGATGCTTCACACAGGAAAAATACACAAATACTGTAAATACTACAGGTGGACTCTTATAAAGATTACTTGAAGAAGTGTGCACTTCAAACATAGTTCATTAAATGTTTACCAAACTGGGCACGTTCTTCTGACTAGACTGTTACTTTACTATTCCTCTTACCAGGTGTTGTGTCATGTCCACGGCGATAGTAGCAACCTCCTGGCTGTACTCATAGATCATCTTCTGGATTACATTCGTGAGATCATCGTTTTCTGTCTCTCTGACAATGTGCAGGAGCTCCTGCATCACTGGCCTTACATAAGGCTTCACATATTCCTTGGCTAAAAAATCAATAGAAACTAGGTGAAATCAACTATCCATAAACACAAATATACAGCATCTCCAAGCTGCCAGGTAGCTGACTACTCTTGAGCAAAATAAGTTTTTTTAAAATTTGAATTCACTAAAGAAATAAAAAAGCCAAAAAACATACCCAAGGCAATTTTACAGTCTATAACCAGTAGACAGACTAAATAAATTGCATAATATTGAAATGCCATCTGCAGCTAAAAATCCAGTTTTGAGGGAATACTTGCTCTCATATATAAGCAGTGCTCATTCTTAAAACATACACACTGCTTAACTTCACTAAAAAAACCCCAAAGACGGGTGATATTTACTTTATTAAAACAAACATGCTGATTCTAACTTCTTTTGTGCCATAGAATTCTGGGATGTAATGAGCAAGTGAAGTTGTCGAAACATGATAAAATATTCTGAAATCTATGGCTTTAAATGACAGAAATGTTTAGATAAATCTGCACCAACCTCCTCATCTTGACAAAAAAATCAATAGATCAGTGTATACAGCCGATGAATCACTGTCACATACCTTGCTCTTGGTTGCTTATTAAGGTCTGAAGGGCTATGGCGGCTTCTACTTTGACAGGCATTTCCTTATCATCAATCAGGCTCTTCTTTGCCAGCTCTACGGCATTCCTCAAGTTTAGCTCATTGTGAAATTTCAAAGCACTGAATGAATGAAGTACCCAACAGGACTGCGAGGCAAAAAGAGAAGCAGGTTAGGGACTACAGCAATTTTAAGCATTTTTAACTGAGACAAAACCAATGCTAACTATTTCCTTGTTTGCATGCATTGCTTTTTTTTTCCCCCTCACTGAATTATGGTGTATTCATACATTAAATGTAACTCAAGCAGTTCTTTATCATACTTTTCTAAATTCCAATAAATTCAGTATGCACATAATTGGCATTCAGAGCTGTGGTCCTTTTGGGGTAAATAAAATCAGAAAAAAATACTGGAAACTGTCTGTCTATGACTGATATTGGCATTTGGGGATTTTTTGCAAGCAACACTCAAACTGACATTACCTACTGGTGGAAATCCTGCCAATTCTTCACAGCCATCCAACTACTCTAGTTATTGAGATGTGCTAATGAAAAATGGCCACAATCACTGCTCAGATTCTCAAGTTTGATTGAAGAGGCAAACATTAATACAACATACACCCTCCATCAACAGATTTAACTGAAAAATCGTTTTTTAAATCAAAATGATGAAAAAATACCGCATGAGAGTGTTACTTTAAATTTGACTATGTATTTACTTAATTTCTTTCAGTAACACTCAGAATGAAATCAAGGGAAGGAACCACAGCAAATGCTGGAATTGATGTAGCAGGTGAACTTACTCGAGCTCTGAGGTACCCCAGGTTAGACATGAACAAGGGAAACACATGATTCTGTAACATCAGCTCCATTTGATCCTTGAAAACACTCTTCTGTTGGAGTAAGGAAAAATTAATTTTGGAGACCATTCATTTTACACACTTCTTTCTAGCCCATAATGCATTCCAAATATCAACCATGGGAAACACAATTATTTGTCTATATAATAAAGGTATCCTCCTACAAAGAGAACTGGACCCCTTACCTTGAATAGAACCAACTCAAAAGCATAACAAGTTCAAAACCAGGTAAGTGAAAGAAATGTACATATAATATTCGCCTTGGCATTATTCATTACAACATGCAAACTGGAATTTTCATGTTATTTAAGGCAATTAATTCCAGCTGATTTTTCTAAAAAACTAACTAGGATCAATAACCTAGTACTTCCATTCTTCCTACAAAGGAGTACATACATACTGGAAGATAAATATGAGCTTAGGATGGAACAGATCTGAGTTTCAAATGACCTACTGTTACTCTAAGTATCAAAACGTCTTATTTTGGACACTACAGCAACAAATCACATTTTTTTTCATGTTTATTAATGGATGAAGATAATTCCATTGTGACAGAAATCTCCTTAGCTGGAGAAGGATACTGGATGAGAGTTATTCTTCATTATTCTAATCTTAGTAAATCCCAGGGTACTCACACGAAGCTAGAACCAGCATGGAAATTTGAGACTTTCCTTACAGTCCCAGAATAAGAGAAAAGATACATGCTAGGGACACTGTTAGCATCCAAAGGAATGACAGGCTAAGACAGAAGACGGTGAAATGGGACATTCAATACAACGTGTATCTTATGTGATCCCACTTTATTTTACCAATGCACACAGCATTTTCTCCACACTGATTCCTCAGCCTTCAGAGAGGTGAATGAAGGACTGAGCAGGGGAAAAAAACAGAGAGAAAGGAAAATAATGCTTCTTTGTGCACAGCGGTCAGAAGTTTGCAGGCATTGAACCGGAGCTGCTGTGGGGAGCCAGGTGAGGTGGCTCAGGCAGTGTCATTGTGTCTACGAGCTCCTTAGACTCTGTGTCTCAGTCAGCTCGAGAGCCAGAAAGCACTTACAAATCCAGGATTTTATATGGAAACAGCTGATGGAATGTTTCAACGTGTCAAATTCCAAACACAAGAAATTCAGATTTTGAAGTGGTCTGCAGTGTTTGGGGTTATTACTCTTTTTATAAAGTACAATATAACCTCGTGTTTCTGGACTGAAATTTTCAAATAGGAGCAGAACACTGGAATAAATCCCTTTTTTTTCCCTCAGGACAGAGTCAAATATGTTAATATGAAAGTCTCCTCACAACAAAAACAATGTCATCCTCTTTCACTGTTATACTCCAGCATGAGGAAGGGCATTTACAATCCAAAATACTCTACAAAAGTTCTGCAAAAGTTACTGACGTTTCAGGATTTAAGATCAGATAATAGACTGGTACATTGGTAAAAAACCAGATGGTAAATGCTGGTAGGATTTTGCTTGTAATATGAAGACACATCCTGCACAATGAGACAATTCAGATAAAATATAATAAATTACTTTTAAAAAGAAGCCTCCAACACAAGGTCACCATTCTCATGCTAAAAGTGATAATGTTTTGGCAATTACTTTTGATGTGGAGCAAAGGCATATTTTGGACTCCACCATCTACAAAAGCACCAGGCAAACTGTAATCAATAATAATTAGAGAGCAACAGTGTGGATTAAATATGTATTCAGATTTCAGAAAAATACTCAAAATTCTGAAGATGCTGTCCATAAAAAAATGGATGAAGTCTCTTTGTTCTTTCCAGCTTTTTTCAAACCTCCCAACTGGCAGATGAAATAAGACTTAAAGCCACACATTGCAGAGTGAAAAAGTTGGAAAGCTAGGGAAAACATTCCTGTAACATGTTAAGTAAACCTTTTCCTGGAACCAGAAGAAGCCCATAACACTGCAGGCTGTTGGGGAATTTCATAAAGAATCATAGGCAATGTTGCTTGCTTGCTTTCTTAACACTTCCATTTTACTAGTAGAGCAGGAGGGGAACAGGGGACTGTTCTGTAACAAACAAACAGAGCTTTGGAAAAACGTGAGAAGGAAAATCTGTGTATAAAATTGTGATATAAAAACCAGGAAAGAATGTTAATATTTTTAAATAAACAGACTCTCATATTCTGATTGCAATCAGAGTACAATCTCTCTACAGACTTTATAAATACAGCTAAGGGCTAGTCATACTTTATAAAGTAAGACTATTTTATTTTAAATCACAGTTGACTGCAAGAATCGCAAACTTTTTTCATTTCTTTACCCATTTACCTTCAGTAAAATATCTGCTAGGGATCCTATAACGTGCAAAGCTCCATCTTTTTTCCTTGGATCAACATTCGGCTCTGTCAGAATCTGGTAGCAATATGCCATCATTTTTGGTAATACCTATGCAGTACAGAAAACACACAATCCCCTTTTGTCAAGTTATTTTAATAGCATGGTTTAAAAAACTCATATGACATTTTCAAGAAGAAATTTTGTCTTGGTCAAAGCAACGTGAGGTACTAAATGCAGCATGTTTCAATAGTTAAAGTGTAGAACTTTGGAATTTTCAGCTTTTCAGCCAAACTGGCCAAAATCAGATTAATCTCCTTGAAATTTCATATTACTAATAGCAAGTAAGGTATTTTTGTTACTGGCTTGAGGCAAATCAAAAAATGTGATGAAAAGGCAAGAGGTCCAAACAGCACCTTGCCCACTTTTTCCCTTAAGTTCTTTTCTGCCTTGTCTCACACATAAATACAAATACATTTATGTATGCGTGTGCACATCTATGTATGAAAATATATACGTATATTTTCAAGGACAGCTTGGTCTAAAACCTCATAGACTTAATTTGATCTATTGATTTCAGCAGTAGTTTCTAATGCTGACTAGACTTTTAAAAAAGTTCCTTGGCAAAACCAACTATTGAATGTAATTCCCACACCCATGATGTCCTTTTCCAACATGCCATTTTGATGGTCTAAATACAAATTATGAAAATCAGAAGGAAGATTAGTGGACAAGAACTGTTTTGACAATAAAGAAGTAGAAAGGTCATATTCCACCTAACGTAAAGACTGCGTTCTCTGAAAATCCACCTGGAAATGGAGCTCCATGATTACTGGATGTTAAAATGGAACCCAGAAAAACATTTGCCATTTTAGCAAACTGCTTTGCAGGGCTTGCCTGAGTATTTTTGCACAGGTCACTGTAAATGCAGAAAGATCTACAGAAAAGTTATGTCCTCATTTGAAGAGTAACTGCATGAAATAGGTTTTGTCCTTGCTAATTTCATTGCTGTTAAGAAGGATTTTAAACAGCGTTAGTGAAAATTAATAAGGATCAGGTCCACCTTCCCTCCTGCTACAGTCTGTGATGCTGAGAACAGCTGTGACAGAGGCTGTTTGTAAACTTGGGAAAATCTATTCCAATATATCTCTTCCAATCCAGTTTGTATCTGGCAGAAGCATTTAAAATCTGCAAGAAGAATCCACTTAGCGTTTATACACACCATATTTTAACTCTCCCCAAATTGATAGCATTCAGCCAGGAAACATTTGACTATGAAGCAGCAAGTATATTTTTCAAGACTAGCCTCCTATAACACCTTCAAATATAAGGAGAAAATAACACTATTAAGGATAATTCAAATAATTAAAAGCCACTGGTTTCATACCTCTTTTCTCTTCTTCGCAGCAGTGTAAAGGAGATTCTGTGCTGCCGTAGTTGTGGATGCATAGTCCTCAAATACATCTGAAAAACGGGGAGAAAAAAAGCATTAAAAATTTTCTTTTCTGAATAATGAATTTTTTATAAACCATCTTGGTTTTGGGATATCACAAAATCTGGATGAATATGTAACCTCAAAATTATTGACACAGTTGTCTTCACTTCATGGTTAAAGAGTCAGACCCAAGCTTTTGTCACATACCTTATAAAAGCATTTACTCCTTGCCTTCCAAATCCACTGCCACTCTTCATTCCCTTAATCAAGAACATGCTATTTATTCATTAGCTCTTTTGAGACCATATACAAGGGATGAAAAATCCTGTCTCTTTTTTTAATTAAAACCCCTATAGGAAGAACAACAATACATTCCAGTACCATCTGTATACCACATGTACACATTTTTGACTTGACTTTATTAAAACCTCATGGGAAACCTTTTGTACATAAAAACTACTTAGATCTGAGTAGGTTTATATCTGCTGAAAGGTCAAGTTTTTCAGTTTCATTCACTGCAACTAAACCTCCTCTGTTCATATTGAAAGTATAATTTATATCTTGAAAAAAAAGATCTGTGCTGCAAACATATTCTTATCCAAACATCCCTACACAAATTGAATCAAACTAAAAGATCTTAAAACACTTATCTTAAAATGTGACTCAAATTACACACCAACTTTTCCTGAAAACTTTTAAAATAAAACATCAGTAAGAAATACTACCAGACTACTGGAATTCTTGTTCCAAATGAAAAAGTACCTCACTAAACTTCCACTTAATGTACTTTGATACTTGAGCATTTTTTTACCTTCCATGACACAATCTGAATCTGTATTTAACTGCCTCAGCTACAGATAAAAGTAAGAGTCAGTACTTACACAGGAAGAACTGAATTCACACACCAAAAATCAAGGATGTATTTATACCCCAGTGATCAACACCATATTGTAATTAATTTGTTGCATAACAACTCTCCAAGCTTTTAAAAATTATTCTATGAATATTTAAATTCTGTTTTCACATACACTAATCCCAAACCAACTAATTAAAATTTCCCAAATGCTGCACATATATCTCTGTGGTGCCTGGCTCACAGGAGC
The DNA here is from genome assembly GCA_013397845.1 of Melanocharis versteri. Taxonomy (NCBI): domain Eukaryota; kingdom Metazoa; phylum Chordata; class Aves; order Passeriformes; family Melanocharitidae; genus Melanocharis; species Melanocharis versteri. The sequence goes on along the minus strand of VZTG01004480.1, from coordinate 288,289 downwards.
TTTCTAGCTAAAACTGCAGTACTTTTAAAGCACTCTTCTCCTTTTCAATGACATGACTCTTTTAATAAATGCCATTATTCATAATATGGCCCTATGCGTTATTCCCAAGATTTTGCGCTGTCTTNATTATCTTACAATTTAGTATAATAAGTGGCAGAAAAACGCTGAAGGCATTGACAATTTTCAACAGGGAAAGAGTAAGTCAGGCCTCTTCTGGTCAAAGTGAGAGCTGCAGGAAGCTGCAGACAGCTGGCACGTCTGCAAGTCGGGATTCTGAAACTGGCACTAACAAGGGAGCAAGCCAGTCTGTCTGGGCTGCTCTGAGCACACATGAAGTAGAAAAAAAACTCTGAGAGAATCATTTAGTTCGAAGCTACCAGCCAAATGGCCCAAACTCTTGATCCGCCACCTGCTTTTAATGACAGATTGGTGAGATTTAAGAAAAAAGTTTTCTTCTTCCTACTGTTCAGGTGAAGAGAGACATTACAGTGGCCATGCTGATCACTGGAACTACAGCGTACAGTTATGATGAAAGCAAAAAAAAAAGCCAAATTACCAAATTTCATGCGGATATATTCATATGGATCCTCTTGCCAGAGCTCCTCATCCTCATCTTTGTAGCACATTAGAGAGAATATCACCTCTTCTGTTATAGTCTAATTTTAGAAAAGCCAAATACACGTAAGTACACATAAAATCGAATTCCAGTACAGCGTCCCTCCACCACACACTAATTTATTAGAATTACTTTTCTGAAGAGTTACATTCCTTTAAGCAGCGCTCTTTTATTTGTTTACCAGAAGCAAATTCACAGTATTATAGGTATTTTCCTTTTGAAACAGTCCCAGACAGCAGCAATTGTAATTATACAATCTATCTTTATAATATTACATTACCATGCATAAAATATACTTCAGGACATAGTCTGTACACAGCAGAATATTACATTGTGCAGAAGGATCTCACCAATGCAATACTTAACATGAGAACAGATTTCAGAGTCCTTCCCCTTAAAAGTCATGGAATTAACTAACCACAAAGGGGATCGTACGATACAAAAAAATAAAAGAGCATTAAAATCACCTTTCATTTGTTCTTAAGTTTCAGTTATAAAACATGTCCTTAAAAGAGGGTTTAGCTCCTCTTAGCTGAATATTCTCTTTGCACACTATCTTGGCACTACAATCACAAATCTATGGACAATTCTGAACACCAGCAACTAAAAAAAGCTGGAACATTATGACTGTCTAGCAGACTGTAAAAATTAAAGTAAATAACTTATGGAACAGAATCTCTGATTGAGTTAACAATATCTGCAATAACAGGTGGCCACAGGTTGCAAAACACAACCACATTTGTGTAGAAATGCTGTTTTATTTTCAAAATCAATCACTGAATGATTAATGAAACCTTGTTTTAAAACCACAAAACTTGGGGGTTGGGGGTGTGTTTTTTAATTCCTCTGATGACATGCATTGTTTATGACTGGGTTTTATACACTGACCTGCATGTGTGGCTTCATTTGCTTCCATGTTATAGAGTGAATCACCCCTTGGTTCAGGTAATTCAACGTTTGCTGAAGAACACGTGGCGCAACGTAGTCTTTTTGCCTGTACTGGTCTAGGATTCTTAAGAGAACCTAAAGAAATGACAAATTGGTATTTTCAAATGAAGACTGGAAATTCTGTCTCATGCATAAACATGCAGTGCACTTCCTCAGTGAATATACATGAACAGATAAATAAGTTTTACAGCAGATGTTCTAGTATTAGAAATCACTATAATACCTTTGAGCCAAAACTCATAAATAATTTAAATATCAAGGTTCTAATCCTGCAAACATTTATGCAGACGTCCACCTTTACTCCTAGCCTTACCATGTGATCACTTGTGATTATAAACCGAAGATACCTTTCAATAGTCACAGGCTCACAGTTTACAGAGGCCTCAGCAAAATTCGGAATAGGTAAGGAAAAGGCACAGTGAGGTTTTCAAACTGGTGGCTTCTATACCCGCTAAGTGGTGTCTGCATTCCTATTTAAGGACAGGTCACTAAAGAAGACAAATTACTCTGGAAGAACAGTGATGAGAATAGAAATAATAAACCAGGAAAGAAAAACAGGTTCACCTAAATCTCTGAATCAGAAGAGATTCAAACCCCTTAACTTCAATTACCTATTGTAGCCACCAGATATTATCATCTGGTGTGCTATTACAAACTCTATCACACAAAGCTTCCTTGGCATAAAAGTTTGCTCTACTAAGAAAAAACACAGTACAAAACCACTAATCTGCACTAATGGCAGGTGAATTATTAGTAAGCGTAAAGAAGTGGCATATACACGAATAACAATAAAAATCAGGGGCAATGCATAACAAAATTCTGAGTCATATGCATTCAGCAGAACAATTCTGCTTCATAATTGTTCAGAACATTATAATAAATTTTATTTTGAATACAGCTCCTTCATTAGGAATACTAAGTCTGATTTTAAGTCTTTTATATGAAATGCTCCAAGGACAAGAATTGTCGATATCTTATACAGACTATAGCACAGTGTCAGCACTTACCATCTGATGAATAAGTAACAAAGGCTTAGTAATGTAATATTCACAATACAATTCTTACTAACTCTGCAAGGAATCATGATAAATCACTATTTAAGAGCCAGAAATTGAAGAAATGTGCAGACCATCCAGTACATTTATCTTGAAAGCTAAACGGTCCCCTCTGCAACATAGTTTAATACCTTAACAGACAAACTTTAAGTATTTCAAATTATATCTGCCCATAGGAGTCTGTTTTTCCACTCAAGAGTTACAGTTGGCAAGGAATTTGGAATAGATATTAGGCTGTTTCCCTTCCCATTTAACTGACAGCCTTACCACAACCATTCCTCTCCTTAGTTCTTCCTGCTGGATTAACTATTCTGTTGTCAAACTGGATGAAGAAAAGTAATTTTGTTTAGCAACTTTATCAGAACTGAACTGTCTCCATACACCACGTTAAACACAAATAATTAACATTCCCTAACAAAAATAATCTCCTTGCAAACAGTGAGTTTAGGCTATATTTTCACATAATATGCTTTCCAGGTATAAAATAACGTTAATTGCTGTTCTCCAGACATTGCTCTTCTAATCTGCTTGTATCTTCCTGAAATAAAACGGTATCATTGGATTACTGCACCTAAGTTGTTTGCAGCAAAAGCACCTGGGAAAGACAGGCCTGAAAATACACCCTTCTATGAAATGAGGCCTCTGCACCAAAAGTGCTCCTCTCAGTTGTAGCAAGAGTGCTTACACACAACGATAATACCATTTTATCAACAATCGCCTTTTCTGAGAGTTTTCTTGCAGGGTTTTTTGAATTGTGAGAATTTGTGTATGGCACTCAGCTGTATGGCACTGAGCTCTAAAGAACTTCTCAATCACTAAAAGGAAAACCTGCCAGACTCTCTTCATTTTTGTGTAATAAATGAACCTCAATACAAGCACACTGTTAAAAAGTAATACATATCTTCAGTCAAAATAATGCAATTCATAAAAAATGAACTGTGTTTACCTGTTGTATGCCCACAGCATAGGTTTTTAAAAAGAAGTCTGAGAATTCAAAGTATTCTTTAGTTACATTTCCAGGACTTCCATATCTATAAAAGGAAAAGGACAGATATTCACACTGTAAGGAGTCTACGGTGTCAGGAAAATACAGTACTTTCTAAACCATAAAGGACCCTGAGTGGTCTTGCATCAAAGGAAACCTTTACCACAGGTTCCTTATAAGCCATCCTTTCCCATATAACACCTCACTTCCCTTTCCTTTTCTTAAATTATCCTAAGGTACAATATTATACTCAAGTAAACATGGCTGACTTTTTGTCACAATCTCTGTAACTTCCATGTTTATAGATTTCTTTTCAAATCTTCCCCTGCTTTTATTTTTGAGAATATAAACACTTGCAGCTGGGTGTAGTAAAATAAACACACATTTAGATAGATTTACTTTTCCTGTGGGGCAACTTTCAACAATCTTAAGAGAGTCAAATCATTTCACTAAGAGCTGAGACCAGCAGTTGTGCCACTGCCAGGCAGAGGACAGCAGCAGGAAAACCTCTTCAGTGACCACGACCTGTTTAATCAATCAAACTGTCTTCTCTACTTGCATGTCAAGTAATGGTACAGACTTGTAACCCAAATTTAGGTTTTAATCAGTTTGTTACCGTTCGAAGAGACGAGCTACAATATGCAACGCCCACTTCTTGCATTTCCACCACACCAGCTCTGGTCTATCATCTTCATCAATTTGCAAAGTCTCCTACAAACAAATACATGTATTTTGAATTAGTTATGTCATTTGTTGAGAGCAATTATGCTTTGAACATTCATTGCTGGGTAAACTAATATAAACACATGGCCTGGACTAAAGCTTTGGTTCTGTTAACAGTTATATAACACTCAGGAGATTTCAATTGTCTTAATTAGCCAGTAAAACGTGTATGTGCAATACCTGCACAATGCCCGTACTTTAATTTCAAAATTATGCATGTTTACAAAATGCAAATTCTCAGATATACTTGAATATACATCACTCTGGCTCAAAAATCCAAGGATAAGAATCTTAAATAGAAATCCTAAAAAAAGAACCCTTAGAAAATCTTTACACTGACTGTTCCTCAAATGCCAACACACAAGTATCAGAGGCCTTTACAAAGCTAAAACTCACCAGTGGTACATTTCTATCAATGATGGTCCGGAAGATCTCCATCCACTGAGTCATAGTCTGGTTATTCACCAACTGGAGGGGCAATGCATACTGCAATAAGGGAGAAAACACAGGTATGAAATACTATTTCTCTCTGTAAAAGGCAGATCTTTCTGCAGTAGTTACACTAAGGAAGATGAGGTTCTAAGAAAAATTAAAACTAATTAGGTTACATAACAATACTACTCTAATCGCATCCCTCTTGGGACAATTTGGAGAGGAATTTCTGAGCAGACACAATTCGAGGAAAGTTCCTTGGTCTAAGAACTTGCCAACTCTCTTTGTATTTCTTCTTCACAACAGCCCAGGTACCTTTTAGGACCACAGCAGTATCTGTATTACAGGGTTTGGGCAAACCAATAGCATTTCAGCAAGCAAAATGTACTCCTTACTACTACCTAGCTACTCGTCAGTAAATCTTACTTCTCTACAAAATCCAAAGCAAAGTGACGATATTCAGGCAAGTTATTGAAAAGAAAAATAGCATCTTGGTATCTTTTAATCCTCCACCCATTTAATAACAAACTATTTTAGCTTTTTAACCCCCAGTAAGAATTTTCAGGCTGTTCCTTAAAAAGGATCTGGTTTCGTTTCTGATTCTCTGCAAGTACTCCTTCACCAAACTCCTCCCAGTAAAAGCCAAACTCATCTCTCTAAGGTGCATGCGCCTCAATACATAGTATCTGCCAGATCTTCAGCAGATCATGAGGAATGCCACCTAGTGAAGTGCAGCATTTGACAATTACACTATTGACACTTCATTACTGACACTTCCAGAAGCCAACCACATAGGCTGGATACCCATGCAGTTCATATCAGGCTACATGCAACTTTATAACAATAGGAACACTCCTCTAGTGAGCTTACAGATAGAATGTACAGAAACACCTACATTCATTAAAAATTTAATCTGGGAGATCACGTGACCAGCTTCAAAGTAGAAAAATCTATAAATATCCTATTTCTATAACAGCTGTTTATTGTACATGACTTTTTCCATCCAAATGGGTATTCTTATTCAATCACACCCCTGAGTGTACTGAAAAGGGTCATCGTGCCCAGCAAAGTTAAGTTTCGTTTTCCTCTACACAGATGCCAACCTGAACAAGAGCATAGAAGATTTTTAAGATTTGTTTCTGAAGCAGTACAGAGTAATGGGAGTTATCAGGCAGAAGCTGGATCATCTGCTGCTGAATCCGAGGCAAAAATATTTGCATGGCTGCTATGAGAGGATCCCGCTCCTCTGCCTTTTTGTATCTGCAAAGGAAACAAAAATATTGGTCCAGGATCTACACATTGGAGATTCTAACGCCTATTCCCCACCAACAATTTCATTTCTGTGCCCTAAAAAGCCAAAAAAAATTATATCCAGCACTCACTCAAACACTCTCTCCTCCTCTAACCCCCATCTGAACCCTTTGTGCAAATTCACTAAAAATACCTATAAATAAAAAAATGGAAAACAACAAATGTTACCTTGTACAAACGCAATTACTGAGAGGAAGAACTGCTGTTCCTTACTACTGAATTGTCACCTCACAGGAGCAGGGACTTGAATTTCTCTGCCATTCATACCAACGCCAAACCCAAGTTGGGTGCCGAACAAATGGGACTGAACAGCCATTGAAAGGGAAAGACAAGTCCTTGCTTCGGAGAAGATTCTTTCTCCATTCACGTTCCTTTTGTGTGGCATATACATATGTTTCTAACAATAGGCAATTAAAATAAATGAGTGATAAGCCCCACTACACTGCTCCTAATTTATGCTTTGTGGATTTAGACTATCAGGAAGATGCTACAGGTAACAATATGCAATAGCAGTATATGACAATGACAGCACTGTATTCATGACATAAAAGCAGAAAATAATTTGCATTCATACATCTAGAATTTGGGGAATCTTCAAACAAAAGAAGTTACAAACCTAAGGATTTTTTTTATGGCCAGATCAAAAGTACAAAGCCCCAAGAAAAAAATCTCAGTAAATTCATACAGATTATTGCTGGCAGCTCTGCTTTCAATTCACTAATGATACAAAGATGACGAATATTTTTCCTTTAGTGGCAGGAAAGGAAGCATGAGATAATTATTAATTCTCATCTTCTATCTGAATTCCCTTGCAGAACTGCCAGTGCTCTTAAGAATGCCATTTTCAGTAATCAACTCAGAAAGTACCAATTCCTCATCTACTGATGGACAACAACTTACTCATAAGTCTTCACCAGCTGATAGAGGCACAGGAGGCTCCCAAGCCAGCTCCCACTGTTCGGAGACTGCAGGTAGTATCCTATCTTGTCTACCACAGCTGTCCAGTGGCCAGGGAAGTCATGTTTAATGATAGCACGGAGGCACATTGTCAGCTGGGCTCTAGTGCAGGGGAGGAAAAATAAAAGTGAATAAGGTCGTGGCATAGTGTTTAAATTAAAGGATAAACCCCAAATCTTGGTTTATTAGCTACAATATCTGTATTACATCATAAGTATCGTACATATTTTGACAGCATTGAAAGAGTTCCTGGAAGTAGCAGGGGAAAAGCAAGAAAAAAATCCAACAGGATTTAACTCTAAGGAATAAACTGATTCCAGAACATTTTAGCTACTTTTCTCCCTCCCGCCTCCCTCTTCACATGTAGCAAGCAGTATTTTAAAAGAATTAATTGCTCATTAAACCAGCTAGCCTTGTACTTTGAAAATGAATGTTTATACTTGCTTATCAAGCTAAAAGCAACCACAAAAACTCAAATTTGTATGTTTCCTTTAAAGAATAATGGCCTGTGTTATGATCCAAGCCACAGGTTCCTCAAGAAATTACAATTTTCCTGGGATCTTCTAGAACAGCACTTTCTCAACCTCCAAAGCATGTGGCAGAACCAGTTAGGTAAAAAACATCTTGCCATTTCTCTCCTGCCACACACTTTTAGATACCACTCACAACGGTGAGGCAAGGCAGAACTGTTGATTGACTAAACTGAGGTGTGACTAAAAAAGCTGAGCAGCACTGAACTAGAACATGTGGAGAAATACTTTTAGTTCTGCTAAGCAATGAAAAAACAAAGCCTGCAGAAAATATCAGTTCCCATTAAAGCTTCACTTTAATTAAAGGGGTGAACAACCATAGACTGTAGTATGCCTGTGATTCTTAACTATTCTTCCAGCAAAAGCAGAACCACAATTCTTGATTCTTTAAACACCTTAAAACCAAGGACCTTAATACATATTTAAATACTGGGATTACACATAAAAATTGATAACGTAATTAAGAAAAGGGCTACTAGAAAAAAAGAATCTTGGACAGTAGTTCCCTGAATGGTTAATTCTATATTGCAGACAGTCTATATATATACTATCTGCCTTGAATCAGCTAAACAGACAGGCTGTCACTACAGCAAGTGTTACAAGACACTCTGAACAACACCCTTAGAGGATAAATCACATCACAGGGCTCTCTGCCAGGTTACTACTTTTCTGAAAAACAAGCACAATGAGTAAGTGTAAACAGATAATTACTACTTTTGCAAAAAAAGTACTTGTCTCATCTCCCAAAACATCGAGATTCTCATGTTCACAACATCCAGACCAGTAAGGTCTGAAACCCTGAGCAACAGAAACATCTCTGCGCAATATAAAGTACCTCACTAAGTCAGGAGAACGAATTATTCCTTCTACAATGTTATCCCGAATCTGCTGACGATCATTTTCATGAATGTTAAATGGAAAAACGGCTTCTCCAGGAGGTGGCTCACGGTCCGGCCAGTACTGTGTCACCATGTTCTTCAGGTAAATGGCAGCTAAATGAAGACAGCAGAGAAAGAATAGTTTAATTCTACACATTGCCCAGTGCTTAACATGTAGAACAGACAAAAGTAGAACAAAGAGTTGAAAAGGCGACTGAAAACCACCACCTGAATTCTTAACAATTCTGGGCACTGAGCACAGCTGAGTCAGAAAAACATTTTTCTTACGATTTCACACAAGATCAGGCTTAAGCGCCTGATCAGAACAGAACAGGATAATATTTCCATCAGCATCTATTGAGGTACATTCTTTACTACAGCAGTCTTCCATATGGACATAATATCGAATCATTCTAAACAAGCCAACAAAAATCTCCTTATCTGTGTTTTCACTCATCCCTAAAACAACGACTCAAGCTCAATAAGTGAAGCTTTGGAAGGCTTGTGTAAACAAATCGCTGCACACACAGATGGGACACTGCTTGGGGAAATGCCCAGTATGAAACCGGCACGTGGCCTACCTTCTATTCAGACAGAAATGTTTGTTGTGAATTCCCTAAGCTTTACTTCATTATTAGGATTTCCCATAATCCCTTCGAATTGTTCCCTTCTGTCTTACACGAAAAAAACAAGAAAAATAAAGTTAATCTTCAACAGAAAATAAAGCAGCATTTATGCATCAGTACCAAAATGCCTGAAGGCATTCTTCAGGAAACACAGGAAATACGGTATGAGGCATTAAAGGAATGTTCTTAATAAACTCTTATGCCTGTACACTATTTTGGTTGATTACTAGCTAGGGTTTCAAAGTATAAATAAGATATCCTTGGGTGCAATCTTTTTTTTTTTTTGGTGATAACAAATTGCAAAATATGAAAACATTTCGTTTGTGAAATATTTTATAGGAGCAAGAGGAAAAACAGCTCTTTGCCTATGACATGCCAGACTAGTCAGACAAGAAACAGGTCCTGAAAGACCAGCCCAAGACTTTAATCTACTTTGTCCATAGATCATGTTGTTATACAAATTCTTGGGTTTTAAAAAATTCCCAGGGAAATCTGTTGGCTTACAAATATGACTTAAATGTACTTTTTCATTTTACACGCCTATTCTGTAAAAAAAAAAAAAAATACATTCTACATAGTTGTTTTTTTTCCTGAATGATACTGAAATGAGAGATTAATTTATAAAAATGACCTTACAGAGTTTAGATTAAGCCTCCAACTTTACTACAGAATGGACTAACAACACCATTCAAAGTTGGATTATCTTTGAAAAAATAAAGGCCAGCATGACAAACAGAATATGTCAGCATGCCCCAAAGTCCTCAGGGGATTAATGGGATCTGTACCAGAAAAAACCCAACAGTGCTTCTATGGGAAATGCTGTTCCATAGGATAAAAACAAAGCTGTGAATAAACCAGTATTAATTAATTTACTGAATAACCCAAACAGTCTCTGTATCTGACAAAAATATTATCCAGTAGTTAAAATGGATTGTGAGATTTTAGAATCTGATCTTCCACAAATGCATACCCTGGAGTTAACTGCACCACTATACCTGAACTTGCACACACAGCTGAGAAATACTCCCAGATATGCTCAGACTGTAACTGTGTAACTTATCAGTGATGTGACCTTCCTTCATATCTACTTATTTAAGTAGACACCAAGATACTGACTAAATGTATGTGGCTACCCTTGACCTAGGAATTAAGGAGTTATTTCCTTTTTCAGAAATTTTCATTTTCCCAGGAAAAAGAGATTCAAATAGAGAATTATGTATTCAAATGTGATACGCTTTTTTATTTTTAAATTCACACTTATCTTGGCATCATTACTTCTTCACTACCAGGAGAAAAAATACCTAAGGGTGCTCGGTTTTGAGTAGAAATCATGCTTTTTTCATATCAGTATCACAGCAATCCAGTAGGGATCACTATATACACAGGGAAAGTCAAAGCAGGACTCTATCCTATACCCATGGTTTTATCTGACCCTCATGTAGGAAAGAAACAGCAAAGATAGATCCTTCTCATTTCCTCCTTCAGAACAAACCTGAACTGACTTACATTGCAACAGTTCAAGAGTCTGTTCAAATAACAGACTGACTGAAAGAAAACGGAACAAGGGATTTATCTCACCTGCTTGACGCACTGGGAATTCAACTTGATCGGATACTATGATTTGCAGCAGACTTGGAGCAAAATTGATGATCTTATAGGACTGAAATAGATAGACAATACAGTTAGCAAGTCACTATGTTTACGGAAGACTGTATTAGCTAATGCTGAATGAGAAACACAAACTAAGGATTTTTAAGGATTTTGCAGTGCTTTTGCACCCTCCTCATGATGTATGAAAGGTTTCAGGACTTGAATTTACCAAGATCTGTAGAAATACAAATAATTACTTGTAAAAGCCAAGCATGTAACAGCACATGGGTGGAATAAGTAATGCAAAAAGATTCTCAATTAGAGATTAGTGGTAACGAATATTTAAATAATTCTAAGAACACATAGTGAAAAGCACTAGATATCTGTCTTTGAATAATTCAACTTAGCCCCGTAAGTCAAATGGATATTGATAAGCTTCATCAATACAAGCCACTTATTTGCAAAATCGTTTGTGGTAGAGCAGCAATAGTGAAGAGGTTAAAAAAAAAAATTTAAATTGTTTTCAAGCGTAAACAGCATCTGCATTAGCCATACACAACTACGTTTTAGCAAACTAGATTTATAGTGCACCTCAATAAAAACGGGGGAAACAGTAGGACAAACATTTTCAATTAAAATCAAGTGTAGGCAGATAACACTTCAAAACCCACAGCCTTCATGGGAACTTTTCAAACACTACATCAGCCATGCAGCTGAAGAATTTCAAAGAGAAAACAATGCTCAGTGAACTTCTGAGCAAAGCACACCAGATTTAAAAGATGTGACAATCTGATAGCATTATCCTGCTGCCATCCACCAGGGCTCCTCCAGCAAGGAATCGCTGACTCAGCGTGGTGCAGTTACTACTAAGCCTTGGCAGATCAGTAGTGGTAGGTCAGATCTTTCATCCTTTGGATCCATGTGTTTTATGTACAAAGAGAGAAGTTTCTTGGGGCTAGATGGCAGCAGCTTTCTCTATTTCACCTTTCATAGTACTTCTTCCCACTAGATTATGCCTGGCAGTTCTGTGGTTGTTTCCAGAGTTGTGCTTCAAGCATAAGCATAGAACATCTTCCCACAAACTCTGCCTCATTCAAAAGCTGTGAAATAAGAGATACTTTCTGCCCTTCACATCCCCAGTTCCTTGATCTAGCATTTCTATAACGAGGTAAAACTACATTGCTTTCATGATGCCTAACTGTCCCAGCTGCATCACGACACTATCATTCAATAATTTTACCAAACCACTTAACTTTCTGGCCCTCATTTTATTCACTGTAATGATAGTGTAATTCTAACTCAGAGACTCATTTGATGTTTATAGAGTAATCTGAGATCTGAGATAAAAGCAGTAGTGGCAAATCAAAAGCACACTCTTCAGCAATTTCCTTCTCTATAAACTTTAACTATCCCTAAGAAATGCTCCAAATAAAGTAAAAGCTGTAACATTCAGCACAGGAACCCCATTTATCTATAGACGTGCTGAACTGGATTCCAAAGATCACCTTTTAATCCAGTATCCTGGAGTACAAAGCTTGCCCTTCAGTCACTACTGGACAACACTGGTGGGTTCCGACAGGGCCACAGTCAACTGCAGCATCCTCCAGCACTCAACACCCAAGTTACACGGAGATAAGGAAAGCATGAGAAATCCCAGCAGCACGGAAAACCAAAACCGTGGGTAAACTCTAACCGTCCTTTTTGCTCTCAACAGTGCCTGTATACTGCTCTCAGACCCAGTCTACAAAGCTTTTACTACTACAAGCACACCGATTAAAAATGCAGCTTGGGGGGGTTGTTTTGGTGGTGGTGGTTTCCTGCTGCAATCCTACCAGTACCACATTACGCTGGACGCAGTGCTAACAATATTATTTCCCTTTCCCTGTCCAAACAGTTTTTACTGAATCTACATCAAAATCACTGCTACCTCAAGAAGCTTTATGGGTACCACTTGTGCTGATGTACAACTGCTCTCCCTGAAGTTTTGCCAGGATCTACACAAATATGGTTATTTGCCTCCGTGCCAGATCCGCTCAGCAAGCACCCGGAGTGACAAAAGCCCTGTTACGCAGACGGAAGGCACAGTGTCCCCGAGAGGGTCCCATCCCCACCAGCACAGCGCTATGTGCATGTCTTTACACTTCACACACCACCACCCCTAAAGAGATTGCCAGGCCCATTAAATCCTTCTGTTCCCTATTACTGTCATGCCCATAATTTACATTTTTACATAGCCCTGTTTACTACTCGTTATCAGAAACAAGAAGACTGTAGAGATCAACAGAGACTGTGAGCCCACGTTAGAAACAAGACACCCGATTCTGTTGTATTTGTGAAGCTCAAATTACATCCTGCTCATTTGTGCAGCAACAAACCCGGGTCAGGAAAACTACATGCTGTTTGCAGTTTTTAGAACAGAGGACTTTTTAAAAAGCTGCATGCAGCAACATTTTTCCTATACCAGCACATTCTCGTTTGTTTAGTCGTCATGCTAATTGTGATCTTGGGATGTGTCCCTCCCCTGCGTTGCTACGGACATCAGCAAGCAAAGCTGAACCTATCACACGAGCAGGGGCAGAGCAATTGTCAGGTGTGTATTGTGGCATGGAAATGGACATGGAAGAGACCTTGGAGCTGGATGAGCTCAACAAGACAGTTCTTTATATCACTGCAGCTGCACCTTAACAAAAGGAGAGCAGGAACATTGTCAATGCCACAGAAGGAACACGAAACTATCTGCTGATTTTGAAGAGCGGTGCCCAGGAGCCACAGGGAGGCACCAGATGGCTGAAATAGACCTTCAGCACAACTCCCACAATACAGCACGGTGCTTTGTGCACTTGGTGAATAATTACACTGCCTTGAACCCACACTGTTGGGATCTGGTAAAACTTGTTGTGAAAGCGCTGATCCACAGGGGCATGTGTTTATTTTGAAGGAGAAAGTGAAAGTTTTTGAAAAACAAACTTTCACTGAATACTTACAAAGAGCAATTCTTTTAAAGCTGTGTAAAACACATACAGACTGTTCTTGTATGAATCCCAGATCAGAGCATTTATGCTAAAAAAGGATCTCATTGAATTTCCACTGGGATTAAGAGGATGGGATACAGCAGTGTGCAAGGCTAGCAGCTATACAGGGCATGCAGCACTGGGAAGGCATAACTGGGTAAATTTACAGCAAAGGAGAAGAGATGCATGTGACCAATGCATCTTGTACCATCTGTGTCCACTGTCTCAGGATGCGTGCACTGCAGCTGCGCAGCTTTTTGCACTCTCTTCCCTCACCTCTGGCCTGATGTATCCTTCCCTGCCTCAGCATCATAGCTCCAGGCTTCAGAAGATCAGAGAACACATCTTTTTTTGCCTATTTCCTCTTCCATTTGATTAGGTACAGAACATATGACACCCAAGCGAGCCTCAGATGGGTCACTGAAAAACATCAAGATGAAGACCATCACTTGTAAAGGGCTAGAATACGAGGAGGGATAACTAGGAAAAATATATGAAAATCTCCCCAAATGGATCCTAGTGAAGCAAGTGCTTTTCACATCTAACGCTCAGATTTGGCTCCCAGCTTCTCACACATCATACACTACTAAACTCATTTCATGAAGCATTATTCCAAGCAACTGCTCCAGAACCACAATTGTCAGTAACTTTCCCACTGTACGGATGGCAACCACAGTGTCCAAGTGCAGAATGGCACTGCAGGGGCTTCTTCCCTTGCAAAACCACAGGACACTCTAGGACAATGGATATGGGAAATGTGGAAGCCTTCACTCAGGTTCTGCAAGCCAGTATCATCCTTCTCCACCAGTACTAAACATCATCCTTATACCTCTGAATACAAGTACGGTACATAAAAATTGCTGAAAAAACAAGGCACTGCATCTTCATTTGCAAAAACAAACACACAGAAGAAATTTGTACCTTGAATCCATGAGCAATTAATGTTTTACAAAGATAATTTTAAGGCTTAAATACATTAAATACAAATGCTCAGCTACCTGGTTTACCAAGTCTTATTTTCTGTTTCTGTATACTGAAAATATATACTCAGAAATTCCATCGGCACACTTAGGAGTAATTCTGCAGTTGTTAATAGCATCTTCACTCTTGTCTTTTTACACTGTCACAGACAGCTGTTAAAACAAACCAGAACTTCAAAAGACACTTTTTTCTTTCCCTGCCTATACGCAAAGGTACTATGTGGGGAGGAGAAAACACAATGTTTTCACACAGAAAACACTGAAAAATAAGCTTATGTAAGAACCCACCTGAATTTCTTTCTTCTATGGGTTCTGCTGCCAAATTCATCCCGTATCAAAGACGCTTCACTTTCCACAGAACTCTTAATCATCCAAGTCAACTTCCTCACCAAATTGGTCTTTAATACCTGAGATTTCTCCCTCTAGGTATCATGAGGTGCTCATTGGCACTTTCAGCGTGGCCTTAAGATCCCTGCCTACTATGGCAGCCAGCTCAACAAGGATGTGGAAAGAAACAGAAGGAAGCCAAACTTTATTCTGGACTCTTCTGCTTTTGGGTAATCTTTTCACACTTCTTCCAGCACTGCCACTCAGTTTCTGTCAAAGCCAAATTATGTAACTCCTACTCAATATTTTAAAAAACCCAACTGTATTTCTGCAATTGAGTTCTTCTTCTCTCCTTTGCTACAGGCCAAAGGAATGTGTCACAGCATGTGGAGCCACTGAAGACTAATGCATAAAAACTGTATTTCCATACTATCTGAACTGGAATTAGAATGACCCTGTATGCTCAGTAATCAGCACATTTCACAGCACTCCAAGAACTGGCACATGAAAGCAGCATATAGCCATAATATAAATATACAAATGAACCCAGCAAAAGTTCTCGAAGTCCATGAGACAGACATAACAAGAGTAATAGCCTGGAACAGATGATACTGACAAATGATGCACAGAAACTGAGTATCTTTCTTGGTATGATAACTAACAGTTCTACTAAGTACAGTGTGAGTGATAAGTATCATCATCAAGTGCACGCTAATTATGTGACAGAGCTGAACTAAAAAAAGGCAGGGCAGGGGGGAAAAGAAATAGAGGGGGATGGAAAGATGTGTACACTTAGAATCCCAAGAGCCTAAAAGGGAAATGACAGCAATTACATGATATAGACACTGACCTGGCAGGAAATTACTGCTCTAGTTTAGCAAGAATCAGATTTCAATAAATCCCATGCTTACTGTTGTGTTCAGACCACAGAGAGAAGTGAAGTTTGTTGATGATTTGGAAGTAGCATCAACCAAGCAGAAAGATCAGAAATATCCTACTAAGAACTGAATGATCTTTAGAACTGCGCAAACAAAAATTGAGTGGGGTAAGAGACCAAAGTATACAGTCAGGTACTCAAGGATGATAGCATTTCTCCTAAAAACCTGAGCTTTCCGAGTGAAGAACAACCACAGAATAAAAGGATAAAAGGACTTTGGTATATTGAGCGATAAGAAACATGTAGATGTTGGACACAAAGAAGACAATTGTAGATTTAGTATTTAATGAGGTATTAGTGGCATTGAGCATGAGACTTTCTGAAACACTGCAAACACAAATGACCAGATTGCACAAGAAAGATTAATTCAAAGGGAAACTGGTGCAGAGAAGAGCTGGGCTCCTATTATTAGATTTCATAAACTCAGTTTTATGATATGGCAAAAGAAATATAGCCTGCTGAGGCTAGAAAAACAGGTCTCTAGGGGATCAGCCTTTGACAATTCTGTCAGAGAGGGTATCAAGAAACCTGTTCTAGTTAAGAAGTAAGATTGGCACAAATGGATATAAATGGACCATAAACTAATTTTGGCTGAAAACCAACACTTGTTTCTAGCTGCAAGAGGAAGAAAATTCACAAGCAGCCTTCCANAAAAAAAAAAAAAAAGAATCCTGATTCAATTTCTGAATGCAGTTAGGTAATTATCCAGAAGGCAGACAGGACTTCCACTGATTTGGGTGTATCTTTACGGAGGTACAGGAACATACAGAGGAGAAAGAAGCATTTTCAAACATGCTGGGTCTCCCTACAGGTAGAAAAGCTTTCATTCATGTAAACTCTATTCCCCTTGCTCTACACTGTAAGCAAACTACGGATTCAGGACTACCAGGATATTGCTCTGAAGGACTCTCTGTACTGGTAGAGCACTGAGGTGCCTACAGACAGGTACTGTCTTGGTGCACCAGTAGGATCTGCAGTGACTGGGAAGCTCAGGGCACTACCCGGATTCAAAGCTGAATGCCAGCGTACACTGTGGATGAGCTAACTCAGCCAAGTTTTACCTCAATGCCCCCAAGCCTCTCTCAAGAGCAGCACCCCTGTAACTACGGCACAGAATAAAGGTGACCCCTGTTCTGTTCGGCCAAGGGCTCCATCACCACTTCAGGTACTTATCGCCAGAGAGTCTTCTGTTTGGTCGGTGGATTGGCTCCTCTGCTAGAACAAGATAAGTGCTAGAACAGCACCTGGATTCCAGCACTTGCAGAAACACAGGGACATGTCAACGCTACCATCAGATACACGGGAGGGGAGTCTGACACGTTGCTTTGAAGCCTTGCTTCAAAAGCACTAAAAAGCTTCAAGATGTCAAAGTCCCACGTGAAGCAACATTGCTCAGAAGCACTTTTGTTCCTCTCATCCAAAGAGTCATGTCAAACCCAGCACGGCATCAGCACATTATGTCAATCACATACATCATGCTTCACCTAGTAACAGGAAGCCTACACAAAAATAGGTGTCTTGATTTCAGGATTTATTCTTCAAAATAGTTAGAAAAAAGAAAATGCATTAAGTATTTCAAAAGAAAAATCTGCATCTCAACCTGTTCTTAGTGAGTCTACTTGACCTCTTGAATCTAAAACCTGGGTCTTTCATAAGAATTGCACTATCCATCACTTAAACCTAGAACATTTTACAGCTCTCAATCTTGAAATGCTTTCAAGACTGTTCCTGAGCTTCACAGTACTTGTTGGTGACGACAGCGTTAGGAGCAGGACCCAGGAACACAGAAGCTGCCTCTCTGTTCTGAACAGAACACCATAGTAGCAGTAGTTTGTTTTGTTGTTTTGACTCCTTGCAACAGGCTGCTGACAAATATTTGTCATTTCTCTCTCCGCCCTTAACAGTAGGGATAAAAACAGATACCGATGGATTTTTAAAGTAATTATGCCAAAAAGAGAAAAAAAAGCCTTGCATCTTTATCTAAAAATTCACAACAGCATTCTCAATGTCCAGCACTTAATCCACTGATTTACTAAAGGAATTTACCAACTGCTAAAGCAAGGATTAGCTATATCTAATTCAGAAGGAGTTTTAAGATGCCTAAATATAAAATTAAGCTGGAGGAGCAATCCTGAATAGCGTAATTCCTGACAGCCAACTCTCATCGACTGTTAACACACCAACACAACCAAAAAGTCCCAAGTCCTCAAACAGAACTGATCAAATACTCCACCAAAGCACAGAAATTAAAGCTTTATTAATGCTGTGCAAGGGAACCTTCTCTTTTCTCGACCGTTTAAAGGTTGGGGTCACAGTTTCTGTCAGTGCATACTGCCACTACTTTAGGAAAAGGTTTTTCCCCCAGAGAGTGGTTGGGCACTGGAATAGGCTCCTCGGGGAAGTGGTCACAGCACCAAACCTGGCAGAGTTCAAGAAGCGTTTGGACAACACTCTCAGGCACACGGTGGCAGTCTTGGGGATGGTGCTGGCCAGGGACAGGAGTTGGACTCCATGATCCTGATGAGTCCCGTCCAACTCCGCATATTCTGTAATTCTCTGATTAACTGCAGAATGCCGTGGCATATACTGTCCCCGAAACCTAATGCGCCTTTCCTCCAACTTTCACTCGCCGTGCGGCCGAACGGGACAGAACGCGCCCCTGAGCGTCACTGCCGCCCGTCACCCGTGAGCGCAAGGACGCGACCCGCGCAGGGCCACATCAATGTCATCCCTTTCAACAGCGAGCGGCAGCGCCCGGGCCACGCCGAGGGCCGGGCTGNCCCCCGGCCCCTCTCCACAGCCATTCACTGGTTGCGACAGCTGGATATCGGGAAACGGGCGCTGCTTTACGGCCGCGGCGCCGCCTTCTGGCTTCGGGAAGGGGTAGGCAAGAGGTGGCCGCCATCTTGTTGTACGGATAGGAGTCAGTCGGGAGGGCTCGCAGGGGGTGGGGTTTGCAGGTCATGACTCCATGGGGGCGGCCATGTCGCTGTACGGAACGCCGGCGGTGGCTCCCGCCGCGCCCTGCGTGGATTATTTTTAAATTAGGATTTTAAAATCCCATTTTTCGTTCTTAATAGTTTACCCTGTTTTTCTAGGTAGCTTTGCAGCTTTCATGCCAGGCTTAGGTGTTCAGTATTTGTTACCCCGCGAGTCGTTCGCACAAGAATTAAGAGTGACAACACAGGGACTGAAAGGTGGCGAGGTCAGGTCCATGGAGGAGAACTGACATTGCTCACTTATCCAGGTGCCTCAGGGATGTGCCCTGCGCAAGAACCACTGACAACATGCAGGAAGGCACAAATTTGCTGCGAGGAACTTACTAAAATGCACAGTTGGATCACACGTCGTAATTCTTACTCCGCTTTTGAGCAGGTTTCTGTGTGATGATACTTGTCCTCATCATTAGGTAGATTAGTAGAACCTGAAAAGGGTTTGCTTATCTTAATGCTGTTTGTGGGTGAGAGGGGGTGGGAGATGCTTACCCCTCGGGTTGTCCGGAATACACATACGCCACCTCTAACACTTCAAAACTCAAAACATTTGCCCCACCCTGATTCTCCATCTCTCGCCTGTTATTTCCCCCCTTTAAATCCTAGAACATGCAAGTGAACAAAGCAAAATTTAAGCATCTATGCAGGTGTAAGAACGATGTCTGTCAAAGATGTAATTCTCAGGTAAACAGACCAGAAAAACCTCATGACTAATACAGTTTTGGTGAGCCAAATCCTTTGGTTACTTCTGCAGGTGATGTTTTATGTAACGTTTACAAACCAGAGATGTGTGATTAACTGGTAGGAAGAACAAAAAGACTGTTTGCTGTGCTTAGGAGGAGGCAAACACAAGGGCAATTACAAGATCATCTCATTGTATAGGTGCCTTAATAATATAGTTGGACAATATGTCATTTGTTCATTGTAATTACAGTATAAACCAAAACGTTAAAGCAGCTGGCACTATAGTGATTTAATAATAATAATAATAATAATAATAAATGTCCCTTAGTAATTTTGCCTCTAATTAAAAAGGAATCTAGCCGTCACAATAAATTGCACCTACCTGGCACTTGGAGATTGTGTGCTCTCTTGTGGTTTTCATCACCTTTTGAAGTGTTGCAGAACACCTGATCATTATCTTTCCTTTCTCCTGTGATGCAGCTCTACAGCATCTAGCAAGAAATTGTAGACACTTTCACTGACCTTTCCATTTCTCCTTAAAAGCAGATGAGAGTATGCTCGGTAATCATAAAATTCAAACAAAAACAGTGTTAGTGTAAAAAGTATATATTATTAACTATGGTAATTCTTTGTTGCTTTCCCATTTTGATTAAGGTAATAAATTTTCCAGGGAGGACTGCCCATTTAAAAAAATCTTGGATTCCATATCATAGTAAATCCAAATTGCTTTAAAGGATTTGTAGCGGTGGATCTCTACTCCCTTTTCCCAAATTAGCATGTTATGGACAGTTTAAGAGCAGTTCTGTTTCATTCCATTTCTTTATATTCATCCATGGTAGGTGAACTTAAAAGTTATTAAATGTATTCATTGAAGGACTTTTGTAGAGCTAGTGATGCAAAACATATCAATAAAGAACAAAATATACTTAAAGGGTATTATAACATCTTCCTAAAATGTTTCTCTCTGAGAAACATTTTATTGCACTTAGCACTTGCATTGAAAATGGTTCTTTTAGTATTGCAAGCATTGTAGTCTGCCTGTGTGCTGGGTTTGCTGGATGCCTGATACTTCTTTCTGTACAACGTGAACCTTCAAAGATACCAGTGACTGTGTTACTCTAAAAATAAGTTTAGTCATTAATTGAAATATTTTTATGTGACTTCAAAAACTTCAGGATGAAAGTAACTACTTATAAGCAAAAACACATATGCCTTTTTTGTTGGTGCAAAGATTCTATTAATATTTGGGGTTTCATCTACATAGAACAAATGGTTGGGTTTGGTTTTTTAAATCTGTTCTGCTACTCTGCAAATAAAGAATCTGAGGTAAAATTCAGAGATTTTTCTTGTCAGCTCCCTAACTGCTGGCGATAGAAGACCCAATGGGAAGGGACAAGTGAGATATTAAGAAACTAAAACAAGTGAAATCAAAGTTGCACCAGCATGCAAGTAACGAAAAAAAAGAATGATAGCACCAAGGAGATAGGGAGATAATGCAAAACAAAGATGCGGGTTTTTTTGAAGCTCCAAAGCTTTCCAGGTGTGCTATAACTACAGTTTCGTAAAGTATTTAGAACAAACAATCTTATTTCAAAACTTAGTTGAGAAACCAAGGATTTTCAAAGTTACCAGTTTGACTTGAACAAAAATTAGACCAGGTTCTTTAGAGAGTTGCCATCAAGATAACTCTATTAAGTTCAAGAACTTTCGGAGAAACTTGAAAAGCCTTATATCTTGCATGTTACTTGGAATTAGTCCTTTGACTTTTGGTGGCTTTGAAATCCTTTGAATGTTCTGGTGGGGTCTCAGCTGCATGTAACACACTTCCTGCTGGCACAGAACAACCCCTCTCTTACCATGCCAACCAAGTCCCTTTAGGACAGCACCTGGTTGTAAGTTGTCATTAGTAACAGACACTCCTGAAAAAGTGTGAGAAAGAAAACAGCGCTCCTCTGGGTGATGTGCTACAGGCTAAAAGCAAACCACTGTTCCCAATGGAGGGTTTAGTTCATTGTAGTAAACTAATGACAAAGTCATTGGATCTGTACTTAGCATAAAGCCTTCATTCCATACCAACCAGATCTCAAACCTTACTCTAGGGCTCAAAACCTGTATGAACTAATACTTTCCAGCCAGATTAGCACTTCACAATATTATTTTTTCAAGTATAACACTGCCAGGAAATGTTCAATCCACAAATACAAATGCGTAAGGTTTTTTCATTCTTAATATAATTGTTTATAGCTGGGAGAAAATTAAGTTGATCAGAGACTTGTGAACAAGTGTGTAACTAGGGTTAATTCATTTTTACCTGGTTATGGTACTGCATCTCTCCAATTATAATACACAACACACTTTTCATATCCTTCCCAAGACATGTATAGGTCTAATAAAGAGTTAGCAAGGATGATCTGCAGCAGATAAATGTATTCCAGTCCTCCAGACACATGCCCTCCATCAGAGTTAAAATTCTGAAGCCGTCTCCCCCACTGACTTTTTTGTTGGAGCAGCTGTAGGTAACAAAGCAGTCAGGGAGGAAAAGGTCCCTAAACTGAACCAGCAGGGCAGAGCAGAGACGTTCTCTGCACCACCACTGCAGCTGGCAGGATGGAGGTTTCCTGAACTGCAAGAAGCCAGCCATGGCAGCAGTGGGAGATTATTCATTGTCTCCCCTCACTTCCATGACCTGGAAACAAACCCACAGAAGTCACAAGTCCATTAGAATTTTGAAAACTTTAAGAAAGCCTTTGTCACAGTTGAACCCCCCTGAGCCAGCAGCTCAGCCCCACACAGCCACTCACTCGCTCCCCTCCAGTGGGACAGGGAAAAGAGCTGAAAAGGCTAAAGTGAGAAAGCCCGTGAGTTCAGATAAAGACAAATTAACAGGTAAAGCAGAAACTCAAGCAAAGCCAAGCAAGGAATTCAGTCACCACTTCCTATGGGCAGGCAGGTGTTCAGCCATTTCCAGGAAAGCAGGGCTCCAGCACAGGTAACAGTAACTTCAGTATCAGACACCATAACTCAAATGTCCCCCTCTCCTCCTTCTTCCCCCAGCTTGTATTGCTAAGCACATCATCATCTGGTCTGGGGTATCCCTTGGGTCCGTTGGGATCAGCTGTCCTGGCTATGACCCCTCCCAAATCCTTGTGCTCCCCGAGCCCACTCGCTGGTGGGGCGGTGTCAGAGGCAGGAAAGGCCTTGACTCCGTGCAAGGGCCACTCAGCAATAACCAAAACATCCCTGAGTTATCAACACCGTTTTGGTCACAAATCCAAAATACAGCCCTATACCAGTTACTCTGACTAAAATTAACTCTCTCCAAGCAAAACCATTACACCCTCCCATTTCAGAGTAGTTCCAGTATTTCATTGACGTCAAGAGAAGGAAACATGGAAATTTACTCTCTATGCAAACACACTGTTCATAGCCTTAAAGTTCATCTTCAGCAAGCTGCACGAGAGAAGTAAACCAGAGAGAATTTAGGTGGTATCCGATTTGCACAGCAGGCAGCAATAGGAAATTTAGCAGAACTATGATGCCCCTTTCTACGTTTTAATTAGACCTGATTATAATCCTTGTATAGTTAAGACATTTTTCCTAATGCAACAATTTAATCAACTTCATTTAACGATTACTGAGGAAAAAGGAATGTAAATACACTGTCAGACAGTATTTACATGAAAACTACACAGTGAAGTATTTCCAGGTTGTGAAACTCACCTGTTAAATGCCTTGCCCCGAAGCAGAATAAAGAACTAGGTCATTAGTCTGGACATACTGACTAGACTAAAACTATGTCAGTAGAAAATGTACTGAAATGTTCTGAAGTACTTTGAGAAGCTTTAAAAACAATTATTACCCTAGAAGCATAATGAGATATCCCTACCCTAGCATTTATCATCATGGAAGAATCATATGACATAACATTTTTAGGTATTTTGGAGATCAGAATAGCAGTTTTCTACCAGTGGATTTTGGCCAGCTATGGGTATGGAAAAAAGGTGCTTTGCTTGGTTTTCTACAGTGTTTTTTTAAACACAGTCATAGCATTTAAGCTTAAGTAACAGCCTTTTGAGTTGCTTCTAGTCTGAAACCTTCTTCAGGACAGCACCTGTTCAGTTGTACTTACCCTCCTTTTTTTAACAGAGGTTAGTAAAACCTGTGTTCACAGCTGGCTAGAAACACAGTGGAAAACAACAGTTCTAGCTAAAAGGGTACAACATGAGAAACCCACAGGATTAAATCAATCTCTTTTTTTTTGGTTATTCTAAGGGATAAGACTTCTCCAAGTTGTGTATTCTTTTCAATAAAGAGCAGCAGGACAAAAGCAGACATTTTATTTTAAAGTAGCTACTACAGTAGAGATTATTGTGATTCAGGCTGATAAAGCCTAAAAACCCCCACTTTTTAAAAAAACCATTCATTACATGATTTATGGTCAAGGAATTGTATGATTAGATTTCCTATTTCATCTTACCTGCAGAATTCTGGCTGTAACTGTGTACTCTTAGCCAGTAATCTAAAAATCCATTTTATACAAGATACAGCTCTGAAATTGAAATGTTTACCTCATATCTAGTTAAACTGCCACTTATTCTGTAGTGAGTGTTCTAGAAATAAGCCTCGTTGTTGGCTAAAGTCAGAGCTAGCATGTTTCAAAATACAAAATACAGGCTTAGTGTACAATAGCTAAGGCTTGACATTTTTGTAGTGGTAAAAACTAGGCTCCCCAAAGCTTGTCCTACCACAGCTTCTCCTCTCAAAATTTGCCAAAGGAATTAAACCAAGACTAGACTTGACATATGATCACTCTCAAAATCTGTATGAAAAAGAAAGGTGAGCTTGGAACAAAACCAAGATCTTTATGCCAGTAACTTTATGAAGTCATGCCAGACTTGTTTTGGCATCTGCATGATAGCAAGGCAAACTGCTTCAAGTTGGAAGCTGTGAAACCACTTAGTAGAAACAGCAGCTTTATACCAGGTCTGAAGTTTATTCCGTTAAGGTTTTTACTTTTATTTAAATAAGCAGATAGCTCAGCTGCTTCCACTTTGCATAGTTCTGCTTCAGCCTTAGATAGACCAGGCAGGCTTGTGCCCTGGCTAATTTAGTACACTCAGATGAAGGGCTTTCTATTGCTAAAACAATCTACTGAAGCTTTTGAAAGGAGAGAGAGCCCATGACCTACCTTCTTACTAGTTCATATTACCATTTTAAACATCAAAACTATTTCTAGTATTTGACACTGCAGCTTAGACAAGGACATACATCACGGCTGTTCAGTTCTCAGGCCACAGGAGTGCTGAAGGCTGGTCAAACAGCCCAAGAGCTGTAAGAAAGACATTTTGGAAATGCTTCCTAGCATTGGTATTCAGGTTTGATTTAAAATGCAAGCACTGGGCTCCAACTACAAATACCAAGTTCCCCAGCAGTTCTCTGAAATGAGGGAATAACCTGTATTAAAATCTGATTCAAGTCTCATGCAGGGGAGAAACCATACACATTTATACTTCATAAAGTTGAATTTTAACATTAAATATATTGCTGCTGAAAAGCAGTGTAAGCCAGCCCCTTCAGTGACTGTTTTCAGATTTAAGAATTTCAGCTACTTTGAAGGACAGATGCTATGACCATGCTAGATTTTGACAGGGTATGTATTTAAAAGAGGTAGTTCTAATGAACTGTGTAGCATTGCACTTGTAATTTCTTGACCTTTCAGTTAAAAAGAAAGAAGGTAACTAAATCTGGGATTCATTTTGATCAAGGCAACACTCTTGAGAATAGCATTAAGCAAGAACTAAAACAAATAATCCCAGTTAAATACAAATTACCCTAAATTATTGAAACTTGGAGACCATTTCAATGTAACATTCATGTACACCCCACATCAGGAAAAAGGTCAGTGATATGTCTTAAAATTAAAGCCACGGGCAAGATTAATACTAAAATGCATATTAACTTGTTTTATTGAGGCACAACAAGGCATTGTGAATAGCCCATACTTGAGGCAATCAATAGTGTAGTAAGCTGGACATTAATACAGTTTAGGGTAAGTGCAAACAATATACATTCACAGCTTTATTAGCAAGGCTACATCACAACTGATAAAGTGCCAAATTAGTGCTGATTCAGTACCCCAACTCCATGATTTCACCTTGCAAAACAGGACCACCATTTCCCCCCTAATAATGGAACCACATATCCTCTATAAAGTCAGTAGTAAGTGCAAAGCTAGTCCCACCCCCCTCACCAAGGTGTTTGGAGCAGCTCTTTTGTAAACATCGCACTGGATTTTAGTCCTGATAAAGGAGGTATCCCGAAAAGGTGGAGTATTTCCAGCTACTTCCATAGATGGCTCCCCGATGCAGCCGTAGCCAGATCTGATCTCCCTGGAAGAGCTGCAGGACTGCATGGTTACTAGCTGTTTCGTGGTCAGGAGCCCCATCATTTGCATATGCTGACACGAGGACCTCTTCGTTCTTCATGAGATTCACATACAGAGGGACATTTACAGCCAGTTTCAGCATGTGGAAGATGAAGACATAGGTACCATTCACCGGACAGTTGAACCTACCAAGC
Source organism: Melanocharis versteri (assembly GCA_013397845.1). Taxonomy (NCBI): domain Eukaryota; kingdom Metazoa; phylum Chordata; class Aves; order Passeriformes; family Melanocharitidae; genus Melanocharis; species Melanocharis versteri. The sequence goes on along the minus strand of VZTG01004480.1, from coordinate 262,127 downwards.
TGGATATCAAAAGTTTCTCCGAGGTTGTTCAGCAACAGGTCAAACACAATGGGCTGGTCTAGAGTTCCAGGGGCCAGGTTAGATGTTCGAGCGGCAGAGAAGGCGACCCTCATCTGCTGCGGGAGCGGGTAGACATGCACCGGGAGTATGGTGGCAGCCTGGCTTGTCACTGGCATATCCACAGGGGTGATGCTGCGGGAGTCTCCCTGCCCAGAGTCCCCACTGTTGAAGGTCTCATTGTCTCGTTCTGGGCTGCTCACCTGAGAGGAGTCACTCCACCCTGCTGTTAAGAGCCATTAGCAGTGATAAGTATTATAACAGAAGGATACCCTTAAGCCTGCAGGCATAATCTTAAGCAGCAAGTGCACAAGCTTTGCAGCTGATTGATCTCCCAGCCACAGCAAGTTGTCAAAGGACCTCGGTGAGAACAGAACTTTGAAGCTGGCTTACATTCATCAAACTTGCATTGAGCAGGATGAGACATAACTGAGCTGGGAACAATTACTTCTTCTACTTCCAAGTAGTAGAGGGCAGTAGGCTGCAATCATTTCAGCTTTAGTATGTCATATGTTAGCTTTAGTATGTCATATGTTAGCTTTAGTATGTCATATGTCATCTTAAAAAGCATATGATAACTTCTGAGGGAAAATAAAATGTAATTGCTGAAAACACTGGCAAAGTTGGAGCCAAGTCGCTTTCAAGACCCCAATTTTCACTTCATGTTACTTAACACTGTTCTTCTGCAGTTCCATTTCTAGTAGACCATGTCAACTTATGATGTTAGAATATTTTAAGTCTGACAAACTGACAAACTAAAGTTGCTTTCAAGTTTTCTGCACCTCACTCTCCAAAATAAAGCTGTTAATCTTTCCAAATATCCAAGTTCAAAGGGTCTAGAATGAAAACATTAATAGATCTGAGAAATTTAGAGCAGTCACACTCAAGTTGCAAACCATTGTTATTTCCACTGGAAAACAACACCTTAAGACAGACAATAAGTGAAAACGCTGTGAGACCTTAGTGCTAATGAGTACTTCCATCAGCTGTTAATTCACTGTGATCTCATATTTAGTTCCCTTCTGAAGTATATTCTATGAGTCATCCCTCAAACTAGGATATGACCTGTTTTATCCTAAAACAGCTTCCACAATATGCCATAATTTTCCTTTAGTCTCTAAATCAGTGATCTACAGCTACTCTTCATCTCACTTCTCACCTGTAGCACTTGAAGTCCATCTTTTTCCAGCACATGCAGTAGAAACAGTTCATCTTGTTTCCAACTCTTCAAAACACATGCTATTCATGCTTGGATTCAAACAACTAGCCTTATTTATTTCTTTAGGTTTTATACTTCACTATGGAAATACAGAGTAAGCCTGTATTACCAAATAAATTCTCATAGAAAAAAATTATTTTACAAAGTCTCTGTGATCTGATAGCCTACCCAGAATCAGGGGAGACTACACAATTAAGGGGAGAAACCCAGTGCTTCTTCCCTGAACACAGGGATCTGCCCTGTATGTGTTTTCCTAGTCAAGTTATTTGTGAAGTTCAGTAAGGTTGGGTCAAAACTTTGACATGAAGACTCCAGACTGAGAATAGTGAAATTAAATCTTCTGCTGTGCATTGCTGTGTAAGAACAGCACTCAAGCCTCCACCTAAGCTTGGTTAACTTACACCAAGTTCAATCTGTTAGGTGAGTGATGGTATTCTGCTTTTCACTCTGGTCCCAGTAACACCTCAGCTGCAATGCCCAAGCAGATATTGGACCACTGGGGACCTGATGCTGGCCTTACCTCTTGAATTTGCTCGAGGACCACTACTTATTCCACCTCGTTTATAGCACTGCTGGTAATTAACATCCTAAAAGAGAAGGATTAGGAAGATGGCTATAAGCAAATCCAAACTCCCGTGAGGCAAATACACCTTTTTGCACAATTAATTCAATCTCTAGAATAGACAGTGACAGAGTTAAGAAACAAGGTGTAGATAAACAGCTTTACTTATGGAAAATTTACTTTTATAATAGCTTGTATGAAATTAAAGATCCACTTTGATGCCTGTTGTAGCAAGTTAGCTTCTGAACTATGGGCTCAGCTGAGGTTACTGAGCACTACCCTTAAATCTCAGGTCTGTTCAGTGTCCATGAGCCTGCACAGAAGACACTGACAGACCCTTATCACACCAGGAACCTTTGCCTTTTTTCTTTTTAATTTATTTTTGGGGGTTTTTTTTGGCCTGACCACATTCTCAGCCAGTCCTTTTAGGAGTGCATTATTTTACATTACAGGGACATTTTAGTGAACCAAATTTTAAAATAATAGACCAGACTCATACAATGTCATTTATCATCTGTTTGCATTTCAAAGATTCCTTTCAGACTAAAATCAACCCATCATACAGAGATGTTACCTGTCTAACTGGCTTATTTCAGCTGCTGTCTACCATTCCACAAAAGGGTTTGTCTGTGAAACAAAACTGACCTCTAGCTTGTAAGTAATAGTTCACCTTTTAAGATATTGGAAAACTACCCTGTTAGAAGATTTGTCTCCTGTACAGTGGAAGGCTACTGGAAATAAAGTCAATACTTACCCTCTGAGAATATGGCATTCCAGCATAATCTCTACCAGGAAACTGTAGCTGGCCATAGTTGCCATTAGTTAATGAAGGTGAACCTCTGTAAGCATCAAAACCTGTTCAAATAAAGTTGATTATTCAGTATCATTCATTGCTTGATTTACAGTACAAGTCCAGAATATAACTACAGCTCTTTTTTTGGCAATTATATATATGAAGTTATGCCATTACAGAGCTATTCTTGAATTTGGAATTGAATAGGAGCCTTGCTACTCCTATAACAAATGCATTTCATTAGCTACTCATAACTTACACACCGTGGCTATATCAAAATTCTGTATTTAAAAATATTAACATCAAGCCCTATCCATTGCCTGTGATACTAATGGGATGTCACAGAACAGCTGAAAAGTGTGCTAAATCCAGAAATGGGATATAAGGTAGAATTAAGAAACACTTTCTTTTGCTATTACATACACTGAGCTATTAACTGTTATACATTTATGTGCTACTATAATATTATTTTGCCTCTTTAGCTATTAGCTAATTAACTTAAGCTATTATGTAACTACCAAAGAAGAGCTGCAAGCAATTTCATACCAGACACCACCAAACCCTGGACTGCTGCTAAGTCAGAACTATAAAACTCATCATCTTGTACATGTTCCTACAAGGCACTGAGCAGGCTCAGCCCAACAACTGAAGCGCCTATCACAGACTAAATGCCCTTCCACTTCAAACAGGAATAGGCCACAACCTGCAGCTGGTAGCTACCAACAACCTTGATTTAGTAACTGCTTAAAGTCTGCTGAAACTCTATAGTACTTCAGCTAGCAGCAAAACAGCAACTGGTCAGCAGAGACCAAATAAGCCTCCTCTTAAAACTCTTCAGTTTGTTATTCATCTAGAAGAGCTCTTCGCTACTGGGAGCATCTTCCCCATCCTGGTTTCTGCTGATAATATTAAAGTGAGGAGTGCTAAGCAAAAAATACCTTATTTCAGGCAAACACAGCAAGTGATAGCTGAAGAGAAAGATGCCTGCCCAGTTTGTCAGCAAGATGCCAAGAGAAAGAATTACGTGGGTAAAAAGATCAGAACAGCAAATGAAATTGCCAACAGAAAAGTCCATGTGATTAATCTAATAATCTATAAGTGAAAGTTTCTATCTTCCTATTTAGGCAAGCTATGAAATTACTCTGTCATTTGCCCTGACATCTCAAGTACAGGGACCACAAATAAAATAACTAAGTTCCTTAAATTCTACAACAGAGGGCCCCATTCTCTGCACATCACCCTTAAAGTCTTGTTTTGAGACATTTCATATCTAGAACATGAATTTAATACTGTGTTGTGTTAAATCACATTCTAGTGGTAGTACATTGGGTCTTTTTTAGGATGACAGTAAATACAGACATACCTTTGTACCCACCAGGGGAGCGATACGAGTTCGCCAGCGACCTTCCACCTCTAGCAGACCCTCTGACAGACCCACGGCTGTTGAGGTAAGGCTGAAGGGGTCTGGGAATAACATTAGCCTGTGCTGGATAAAAGGCAAGGCTACCATTGCTAACAGGAGCAGCTCCATCAGGTTGATAGTTCACTGCTTGAAACAGAAGGCAGAGATGGAAGTCAAAGCTTTTTATAGCTGCAGTAAGTTACCACACATAGAAGCAAGGGCAGTATTAGGACATTCAGAGACCAATTAAACTGCTCTGAATATTCTGTTCTTCTGTCCCTTCATTACTTCATTTAAGTGATTGGATCCTTCCCTTTGTTTTGTCAAGTGTAATGCTTGTTAAAATCTACTGTAGACAGCTCAGGCTCTCTGTGTAAGCCCCCAATGCACTCAAAAAGAGTCAGTTGCATAGGTGAGAATAAGCTTGCCAGCAGCATGAAAAAACCCAATCTAGGTTAAAATCAAGTAACATTTGATTAATAATTTTCACTGATAAGCTAGGTCACCTCAGTATTGACATCCCTTAAAACAGTGATACAAACTCCATCACACCTAGACAGCAATAAGTATGGAAAGCAGATATTTGGGTTCAGTCTCTTCAATAGACATTCCTACCACATATTAGGCAGTTCAACTCCAAGCAAAAAGTATTCAAGAATGCTTTTCACTCACAGGGGTGAGTGAGTGGTCAGCTTTAAACACAAACTTTGCAACCACGAATGTACTTCCACATGACCATGCTTTATTTCAATCCAAAAAGCTTAAAATTGATCCAAAACAACAGTATAAACCCCTGTGTGAAGTCTGTGCAGAGCCACTGCACAAGACTAATCAAAAAATTATGATTTTCCATAACAAAGCTACAGAAGGCTTATCACCTGTAGTGTCTGTGATGAGAAGGAGCATTGAAGATAACACGCTTTCCTGACTGCAACACTTACACTGTTCTTTTGAGTTCTTAGTGTCTCATGGACTTCACATACTGTCAGTCTGTTTCCAGTCTAACACTTGTGAAAATCACTCTGGCAGAAAACCAGCAGTTTTAAATGACCTTGAGCCATTTCATTAGATGGTCTTACAAATACAGATCTCTAGTTGTCACTTTCTTTTGTCCTAAAACCTCAAGATATTTAGGGGCCAGTTTCCTGTCAAATTTAGTGCCAGCTATACAAATCCACCTGCTGCACTACCTGAACATCAAGTAGGTCAGGTTTGTGTTGAATGCAACAGCTCAAGACCACTTACTAGTTTGGTATTTCTCAGGTCAGATTGAAAACTTATCCCAGCTTTCTTGCTCAGCATTCAGCAACTCCCAGCACTGACAGCACTATTACCAGAAACCAAATTAAGGGTTCCAAATAAGAGTATTTCATCATTGCTCCTATTCCAAGCAAATGATTGTTTGACTGGCAAGTATCACCACATACTTGAATTTCTCACCTACTGGGAAATTCAAGCACATAAGTGATAACTGTCTGTTCATCTAATATAGAAACAAGTTTGAACCAGCCTTTCATCCTGCTAGCAGTTTTGAAATTAAGTTTACGTACCATCAACTACATTAGAGTTGATATGTGCCTAATGTTAGACATTTATGTAGCACCTGTTAAGAATTTCACTGGGTTAGAACTCACAGAACACGATAATGAGTTTGAATACTATTATAAACTGAACATACTTAAACACTTTTTGAAATACAGATGCAAGTGCAGTGCTCACCTGAAGACAGAGAATCTTGTGAAAGAGAGGTTTGTTCAGCAACATGGGAAGATTGCAACTGGCATTGAGGAGGAGTCTGTGTACTTGCTGTGGAGAAACTCTGGTTATATCCCGCTGAATACGAAGAGTCTTCTTTAATTTCCTGGTCTTTACGTGGAGGCAGTGGTGCATTCACTTTAAACACCTACAACATATTTGAAAACAAGTGCTTAACACTATCAGCTAAAGTCTCTGCCTAATGCCACCACCCTTCTATGCTGTGGTTAAAATCCATATGCTTTTTAGCATATTTCTTGAACACCAACTGCTTCTTAGAAATAATCAAAAAGAAATAATCAAAAACACTGTACATCAACCCATCCTCTTCCCTCTCAGTAAACTTACAGAATGCACTCCTGTTCATGTAGCTACTACCCAAGGAACAGCTTGATTGACCATAACTGCTGTACTCTATCAGCAGAACAATTACCATGCAACAAGCTATTTTCATTCTGTGGAAAATCCACTGTGAAATTCACTGACCACCTGTCCTACAGCTCGACCTGAAGCTGGGACAGCCTATCCTGAGATGAGAGATTCACATTTGGGAAGAATCTGGGTCTTTCTGCATGTCTTGGAACCTGATGTAACACTACTTTCCACTCAAACACCATATTAGACATCATCTGCCCCTTCAGTAAATTGAGTTTCATCTTTCCTACTCATTTAAAGTTTCCCATGAGTAAACACTTAACATAAGTCTTGTCATTCAAATGTTATAATCTGGGCAGTACAATGATAAGCAGATCCTCTTAGTTAAGTCTAATAACCCAGACTTCAGTCACTCCAGTGACTGTATTACTTTACAGCAAATAACACAATTACCAGAAATAATGCTGTCAAAAGTGGCAGCTAGTATTGACATCAAATAGGTAAAGTCTATTTTGATTAAAAGGATCTAAATTTCACATAAAGAGCTGTCAGCAGTACTGAATCTACAGGTGTATCTGACCATTTTCCAAGACTATAAACTCTCTGAAGACAGACTTGGGTAAAAGCCACAGCTAGATGATGCAAGACAGCTTCACAGCTTGACAATTCTTACCATTTGCAGATGCCCTTATAATTAAAAAACAAGAAATGAATACTTTTTCCAGGGTCAAGAAACTCAGTATTGCCTTTAAGAGGCAGCATGGAAATGCCTCATGATACTGAGAAGTGTTGAGCATAAATTTTGAACCATTGTAAAATAAAACAAGCTTTGTCATTTTTGTTTCGTGTTTTTTTTTTTTTTTTGATCACTTCATCTGGTAAATAAAGTGATCCAAAGCTATTCTTTTTCTAAAAAAAATTTGAGAATGCAGGGCAGTCAGGCTGTTAGCACCTACATCCTGAAGTATTTGTGGCAAGTGGTCTTTCTCCTACAGTGAGGATTACAGGTGGAATTCAAATCAAGGACTAGGGCTACAGGTCAAGCCTGCCTTTAAGCTTCCATAAGCACAATAGCAGCAATGGGATGTTTGAGGACCTGTAATCAGATACTTCCATTGCTGTCACTGTGATACCAGTATTTGGCAAGGAATCATCCTGGCTATCTACTCAAGTCCAATGGCTGTGTTTTTTCCTGGCAGCAATGAGAATCTGAGCAATGTAGGGAAGAAAAAAACCCTGAACTGCAAAGTTCAAGATTTCTACCACTACAAGAGGAATGAACATCCTTGTGACTTAGTGACAGATGTTTGCCAGGTTGACCCAAAAATCCCAGGAGCAATCTTGGACATTTAACATCTCTGAAAATATGGCATTAGTTCAAGAACTTTCAGTGGTATTGTTATGATCAAAGCATTCTGAACACAGACAGCAAGTTCAGACGTAACCAGAATGACTGAGACCAAGACTCCATGTTTATACCATGACAGATGCTTATCTTATAGACTGGGTCCCCAAAAGACTCTGGATTCCTCAAAGCATGCTGCCACTTCTCCACTTTCAGGAAAAATCACCACCTAGCCACTTAGCATAATTTATACACATCTAGCTTAGAAAAAAACACCTCCCTATCACAAATTGCCTTATTTGTAATGTGTATCACAGTTCTGTGCCTCTGAGATAGGTTCTACAAATACAGAAAACCAAGCAGAAAAAGTCAATGCAGTGATTTTACTACAGACCACACCACGATGTCACAGAAGTTTTAGTTGTTAACTCCTGTGATTTGAAAAGCTATTAGATACCTTCTTCTACCAGTTCCTACCACATACATCTCAATACTGCAAGATAGAGATTGTCCAGCAAGTTGTGAACTGCACTGGTACTTTTGTTAAAATGGAGAATGCCTTTGGAGAATCTAAAGCTTGCTTTTGAGAAAAACATTAAATGAATATTTCTATCATCTTCTGAAGAATGTACCAGAGGAGTAAATAATGTTGCCTTCCCAGCACTTGAACTTAATGAAACGGAGACCCTTCCTCTGAACCCCTCTAAGCCTGCACTGCAGATTACCAGGAAGTAGCAATGCTGGATACTATTTTTTCAGGCCATACACTGTTCCTGATGTTCTATATTTGCAGTGAACATCTCAGACTGTGTGGTATGTACACTGACTACTTGTTAACAACATAGGATAACGAGCAACACTAGTCTTCCAGAAACACATTTCCATGATTCCAGTGGACTGACTTTTACCCCACTGAAGCCAACAGTGTAAAAGGCAGCAAGACAGACTGAGGCTTCTGAAAGAATTTTGTCATAACATCTATATACTTCAGGATTCCTTCCTCCAGTGAAGTCTGTTTTATTTGAAATCTTTTCCCAAGAACAGTCTAAGTACAGTCAACCTAACCTTAGGACACAGCTATAAATCTGTCGATTTCAGGCCTGACTTCTCCCTCTTAGTTCCTTGAGGCTACAAAGATGTCCTAGTATTAGTTTTTTGGGACTATACAGAGCAAAATCAAGATCTTTGTTCTTAGATGATCTCTTTTAAGTTCTGAAAGAATTAGAGAACCAGAGGACTAACATAGGTCTCATTGTTAAAACAAAATGATCTATCAAGTTCTGCACTACTCCAAGAGGAGCCAGTTCCTCGGTGTTAGTCCCCAGTTACTCACATCACTGTCAGTTCCCTCTGTGTGTTGCATACTTACAGTCTGCATAGCCTGAAAGGGAGCTGCTGTTATTGTGACAGAACTGCTGCTTGCTGGAGGAGACTGAAAGCTCTGCGCTGGTGGCACTGATGGCATGGGGGTGCTTGAAGTAGGCAATGGTGACTGTGGCTCACTTGGGAGGGGAATTGTTGCCTGGGGGAAGAACAAATGTAATGAAAGGTCACTTGATAATTATCAGGCAGTAACAGAAGCAGTTAATTTGCTCTAAAGCCTAGACTGACAGAAGTCAGCAGTTTCTACAGGATGACATTTGGACATAGTAGAGCTACAAAATAGCTTTTGCTTACAATTTCAAATCTTGCTGTGCATCCTCAGCAAACAGTACTTCTATTGCGGTCTCTGCTGATTAAGTGAAATGTGCCTATGAGCTACTATACATACCATTCTTTGGAATAATATCACAATAAAGAGACATGGGGTATTTTTCTCTACCACTAAGGGCACACAGAATGCTTTCTGTTCCATTTATTAAAATAAGATTCTTTGGTTGATATTAAAAATTACTTCTCTTTTTTGGAGGAACTTAGGAAATTTAGCAGTCTGATTGTTTTTTCCCTTTCCAACTTAATTATGTTTCAGATTAGAAACAATGCTGAGTTGTCCAGACAACATATTAACCAGCATTAGGCCTCAGCTGTGCAGCTGGCAAAATGAAGCGTTGATTTAGAACACCAATATTTATAGGAACCAGGAGTCAAAAGGAACATGTCTAGAGCCTTACCATTTCAGCAACATAAATATTTACCTTACTTGTGACAGCTCACCTGGGCAATTTCAATCTTTTTAGGTATCAGTGGCTCAGAAATACGTGAACTTGTCTGATACAGAGGCTGGGAAGTATATTTCTCATTTTCTTGAGAAAGTGATGTTGATGCCTAGAAGAAGCCATAATGCACCTGCTATTATAAGTAGTACTACAGAGTTCTGGTAAAGCAATGAAACAGCAGTGCAAACATTGAAACAAATGGATTTTGAAAGACCAGGACAAACATTAATTTCAAAGCCAAAGTACTAAATAGTCATCTTAACCAAAGCTTCAAGTAATTAGCTTTAGAGATTCAGATTTAGATTACTCTTCTTACACAACTGGTTGTACAACTAGCCCTGCAAAGTCAGATGATTTTAGGAACAGTAGATTGCTTCAAGCACTTACAGTGAAGTCTGCAATGCACACCTGTCTCACTGAACTAAATGGAAAGATATGTTGAGCTTCTGGTAAGCTCTGTTGGACAAGGCTTTGCAAGGCCTACACGTTCTATAGTTGGCTCACACTCGTAATGCTAAGTCTAGGAGTTGCTTAATACTTAAATATGGAGCCTAAGGCTAAAGACTACCAGTCCTGTCCTCACCATGTACACATCACAGTGCCCCAGACAGCACTGGGATGTACTTGCACACCAGGAGGAGCAATGTCACCATGGAGTGTATTCCCTGGTTGTGCTGGGACCAAAACTTATCTGCTGCTTTCCCTGGAACATTCTACTAAATCAGATGTTCTACTTCATAGCACAGCACAAAGCCTTCCGGATGCATATTGAACAGCAAAATTGTTGAACTCTTGTCAGCACAAGGAGTCTCATGGCACTGTAGAAGTGACAGAAGGTGTCAAGAATTGGGACAAAACTGCTGATTCAAGAGGTAGTAAGACTAATAGCCCTGCCAGAGCATTGTATTCAGCTATACAGTATATTAAGAAATAGACTAAGTACTACATACACACTATGCTGATAACATGTACATCAGCAAAAAAAAAAGTCAAAAGCAAGAACATTTCCCATTATAATCTACATACTCTGAATTATAGGGTCCAACAGGAAAGAGCCAGCTGTGTTCTTGAACACAGCAACACAATTCACAGGAGATCTTTAGGACAGTGATCTGCATAAATTGAAACTTTTCAGCTCTAAACACTGAGCATTATTTGAAGATTTAACTGCACATAAATACAATTAAGCAAGCAAAGTTTTAGGTTTTAGCTGAACATCAGGAAGTCAGATTCCCAGTATTTCTTCAGTTAGTGCTTGAGAGAACATCTCAGTCTTCAGGTTACACACAGGTTCTGCTGTTTAATGACAATACCCATCCCAATTTACGCAACCTCTTTGTCATCATTAGAGGGAATATTCTACACCGTAACCAAAGCAAATATTTATGCTGCTCCCATGTTCCCACAAGAATGCACACCACACTTTTTAGTGAGCATTTTTCATCCCATACCCTTCCTGTGTCAAGAAGCAGACTGTTCACTTTGCATTCATGCAGTATTAGCAAGACTTTTCCACCCATCTTTAAGTATTCCAGATGGTAGGCTACGCTACTGCTGTTACTTGTATGTTGTTTAAGTACAGTTATTCAGGAGGGCCCCAGCTCAGCTTTCTGTTAGGGCTGGCTGTCACCCAGATCTGTGTGCCAGTGAACCCCAGGGTATGGTACCTGTGGTGTCGCCAAGTCCTCAGCTTCAGAGCCAGAAAGAGCATGATCAGCAGATGCTAGGGAAGTGTTTGAACCATGCAGTGCCATGGATGAAGCAGCAGCCTTGCAAGGAGAGAAAACAGATAAGGTTCCAAAAATATCAAACGTAAATATTTGGCTTCACTAAAACTCACACCCTGAGCATGTCCAAGTAAACCTCAGAATAAGGCAGGGACTGAAGTGTTCTGACCAATTAGTCAGTTTTTTAGGAATTCTTGGTAGTGGCAAGGAAGCATATTTAAAAGCAAAAGTCACAAGACATGCAAGCACAGTGAGTGAATTTAAGGCTCATTTAACCTCAACTACCAAAGTTTGAGACACAATCTTTGGTGTAAGGATCTTGAAGATGAAAACACGCACTATCTAGGAAAGAAACTAGATGTTCTTCTGCACACAACTACTGGCTATGACCTCAATCTATAGGTAAAATAGGCAAACTATTTCAGCATGTCTTCAACATACTTCAAGAAATTTCAAGCATTTATTGCCCCTTTTCAACCAGAAGAGCAGCCAGCTTGGTCAGCATTTGAGTGATCTTAGACTCACAAGCTACTACGTTGTATGTAATACAAAACTACTGGCAAGAAAAACAACTCAAGTGTAAGCCCATGCTGGTAAACAACCTCTATCTGCCTCTTCAGGGCAGTCCTAACTTCGTCTTACCTGAAGGGGCTGTTGAAGAAAATCACTCTGACTTGGCAGTTTCTGCTCTTTTGAAGCTGTAAAAATAGAATGCATTAAGCAACATTTGCTTTTAAATTCAAACACTACATATAGTTTTGGTGTGAGGTTCTATTTTTTAAAACATTTGGTATGTGAAGATCCAAACTATTTTTACCACGTGGACTGCAAATATTTAAACCTAGCATCAGCAAACTACATCCAATTGAAAACTTCAGGTTTTTGGTAAAAGAGGACAGGTATTCAATGACAAAAATATTTTCACCACAGAAGAGATACCCACTTTCCAGATTAAGAAAAAAACTAATAAACTGGGTAATGGAGTTTTACAGCCCAAGATCCACCCCGTCTTTTAGCATGGTCTGTTCTTTATAATTAAAAAAAAGCTATCGTCATCAGGCCTACCAATCTACAGCCCAAGAAAACCCTTTTAGTGCTTGCAAAATTTTAAATACTATTTCCACTTATAGTTTCACCTACCTACAGGACTACTTGCTGGAGTAACTGAAGGAGGTTGGGATGAACCAATGGCACTTGGTGAAGCTTTATCAAAATCCAGAATGGACTCCTTTCAAAAAAAAAAAACATCACCATGGGGTAGAAAAAAATTACAGTCTAGATACAAATGAAACACTCTCACTTGACAAGCTGCTGTTGGCTAATTAGAGCTAAATTCATTCATTCAGTTCCAACACACATTGTCAGCACTGTTTTCCTTAACCCAGTAGGAACTGGAGCTTTGTGCTACAACAGCAGAGAAAAACATACTTGCATGAAGTTGTAAGTCCCTTGTATCTGAGTCATCAGATCCTGAAGTTTTTCCCTTCTCAATACTGGATCTTTTGGAAGAGTTGAAGTAGAGCAAAATTCTGCAGCTGGCTGATGTACAGGTTTAGGCACCTAATAAGGAGAAATTATAGTAAATCTAATACTGGAATCAAGACAAGCTGCCTTATCCAATATACTTCCAGAGCAACCTAGAGGTGTCAGACACTGTGGGCCATGGAATTCTGTGCTGTTACTGATATTTCCTGAATCAAGCTTCCACTTCATCAGCAAAAAATCAGCTTCCTGTTGCTACATCTAGTTAAGCCACAGATTTCATAGAATGGTTTGGGTTGGAAGAGAGCTTGGAGATTATCTGGTTCCAACCCCCCTGCCATGGGCAGGAACACCTTTCACTAGATTCATTCACTTCAGTTTCTTATAGTCAAACGTAAAGAAGTAAGTTGCCTGCATCTAGTGCAAAATTAAGCACTTCCATCTGAGCAAACTCACATTTAAGTTGAAAGCCAGAACAAACTTAAAAACCAAAGCTGCATCACTCAAGGTTTACTTCCTCCCAATAGAGCCTACACCAATAAATACAGATCTTTTATTAGGATGGCATCTCCAGACATTCTGAAGGAACTGCACCTAAGAGACACATTGGTCTCATCCTGAGTTACTTGCTTGCAAAGTGTTTCTACTAAAAAGACAGATAATGTCAATGTACCAGCTCCTGCAGAAAGTATGACATCCGAGTTTGGCATAAATACGCTTGTGCTCCCACACAAGAGCCTAACATGAACTTTTGCAGGGCTTTACCACTCCTTGATTATTTCAGCTGGTTCCTTAAGAGTTTATCCCAACTGGTTCTCACTCCACTTTAAAAGAGGGAGATATTTTGTCAGAGAACAAGTCAGTCTAAGGTAACAAAAATCATAATAGTAAGCTCCTTAAGTAGCAGAAGCCCTGTTGTTTACCAGGTGACAATAATATTAGACTGTCTAGATAGTCTAACATGTCTTCTGAAGGCAGCTTGGAGAAGAGGTAGGCTTGTTAGAAGTACTTTAAACCAATAATTTTTTGTGGTTCTCTAAAGTTTTGCTGTTCTTATGTTTGTCTGTGCAGCTAGAGGGAGGCAAATCTGAAGACATTTTAGTTGCATTATTTCAACTGGCCCAAATGTTGAGATATGCAGGAACATGTGAAAGCCTTTACCTTCCTACAGGACAAACAGCTGTGTTTCTAACAGGTTACTCCTTCAATATATTGTACAGCAGTGTTGACTTATTTGCATGATGTCATTGGAAAATACATGGCAGAATAATACAAATATGGTATTTGTGTTATGACAATTGTCACACTAAATCCACAACAAACTGATGAAGTGCTCTTTGTCCACTTTTAGGACAAGCCTGAAAACATTCCTGCATTTCCTTTTCTAATAGTTACCTGAAACTAATCTCTGGCCTTTGCAGAAATTCCAATACCATGCACAGGCAAGAAGCTTACAGCACATGATTAACTCTGGAGGACTCAGTTTCTAGTATCTATGTGGCCCACATGATAGCTGCTTGATGAGCTGTGAGAAGTTTTACTTTATTCCAGAGCTAAAAGAGTGCATCTTTGTACAGCTCTATCTTAATTAGAAATTCTGCTGCACAAGCACTACCTTTAACTGCCAGTTAAATGCAAGTTTATATTGCTATCATTTCCAATAATGAACAGTAACTAAAGCTTTTAGGGATATAAGTGTAGGACAAAAGGTACAGTTGAATAAAGGTTATAGATTAAGTTACTGGCAATCTGAATCTTTCTGTCTATCACTTTTAGTCCTCACTTACAAAAAGTCTTAATTTTACAGCACTCGCTGTCATAGTAAATCCATTGTGGGTCAAACTGATTCATGCTTTTGTTACCCTCTTCCTCCTCACTATCATTTCTACTAAGACACAAGGACACTACCAGACTGGTTCTGTATGTTTGAAAATGGGTAACAGAAGCCTTCCACCTTTAAGTCACCTAACTAAGGCCAAGTCTGGCAGGGTCTAAAGCTCTTAAGATAGTCCACTGGCTACATTAAGAGAGACTTGTACATTAAACACAAACAAAGTTGAAAAAGCCCCAAGAGCATGGAAGCAGAAAAGACTTGTCACTTTTGCTTCCAAAGATGATAAAATTCCTGTATGATTTTACAATTTGTCAGAGTTTATCTCCTTCCCCAGCTCATACTCCATGCATTATGCTGGTAGCATTCTTTACTTCAAGAAGTACAAGGATGCAGGGTTACATATATGATATCAGGGCTTTAAGCTAGGACTGCAACATTGAGATTTTCCATTCCATAGATGTTATTTTCTAGTTCATGTAGATATTAAAATAGACCAGCCAGAAGAAGCTGTAGTGAAGTTACCGTGTATTGATTTGCTGTTTTGCTGGTACTTAGGAGTTCAAAACTCCAATATTTAAATGCAATATAAAGTCATATACAGGAAGGTATCAGGAAATTAAATTATGTAGTTTTATGCCTTTTATAAAAAGAGATGCTTTGAAGAAGAGCAGGTACTTGACATTCTTAAGATGGTTTTAAACCAAGTTTTCTTTCTAGCCTACAACTAGATGCTGTTTCTGGTAGTCATTAAAAACTAGCAGCAGATTCTGACCTATTAGTCCGGCTCAGATCAAACCTGTTCATGCTAAGATCACTTAACATTAACCTGA
Source organism: Melanocharis versteri (assembly GCA_013397845.1). Classification (NCBI taxonomy): domain Eukaryota; kingdom Metazoa; phylum Chordata; class Aves; order Passeriformes; family Melanocharitidae; genus Melanocharis; species Melanocharis versteri. The sequence continues at coordinate 246,590 of VZTG01004480.1, read as the reverse complement.
CTGTTGCTTGAACCACTAGAGTTTTACAGCACTGGTAAATTCAGGGTCTAATTTGTCATAAGAAATGTTTCTGAAACCTAACTTCAACACTACTTATACATTCAGCAAAAAGTGTCTTGACTTACATATGGAGAATTGACTGAAAGTAGAGGTGAAACATCTAGAATTTGTTCTAGGACCTGTTAAATCATTGCAAATAAACCAATGACCACTTTGGAATTTGGCTAGTCAGAATGCCAATATACCAGTGGCCCCTGTTAAAGCTGGATTTTTTAGAGACTGAAGGTCTACTTACATGCAACACTAATATACCACTTCAATAATCTCATTTACCAGTAAAACTTCATTCTATGAGAGAGGACTTCAATTCCTCTTTAGGTTTGTTAGTTATGGAGTACTAAAGGTGGAATGGTGATACCTAAGCTGTAATCAGTGATTGCCAGCTGTGCCATGTAGGTACACAATTAAAATCCACTTTCTACTCAGAGCAGCATTCACAGCAGATATGAAATAAATGACATGCTGGATGACAGCACGAGCCAAACTGTTTTGCTTTCCCATAGCAGGCTGCAAATTCAGCTCTAACCAAGTTTGCTGGTCCACAGGTTGCACAAGCATTTAAACAGAAGAGTTCAACAGGTCTGCACATCAGCTCACCCTGCTGTTTTAGGCTCAGCTTCTTAGGTATTGCACCTTAAGGTACATTAAGTTAAATAAGCATATTTTAATATCTCAAAACATAGGTTTTTTAAAGACCTCAGAGCTCTAACAGTTTCAGCTCAGATGGCGGCAGCAGTGGCACAGGTCTTTTATCTGTCATGCCTATATCCTTGCACAAGAACATTTATAGATGCTCTCAGAGTTAAATAGATCCAGCTACAGCAGTGCATTGCCTCTTTTTTATATCAGCAAGGGCAAGAGAAATTGTTATCTGAAAAGCTTAAGATTATTTTAATTGTTCTTTTTATGCACCTCAAGTCAAAAATGTCTTTTCTAAAAAATTGGTTATGGGAACTAGTTATGTTGACAGTGCACTGTTTCCTACTCATTAAATATACTTTTGATATTGGAATTTCTCAACAGCTAAGAAAAAATAAAGCCAGCTGTTACTTTCCTATGGTCTATGTAAATCCGAGTTTGAATACTTTAAAATATGCTTTGTTTACTTAGTTCAGCAATCCCCCTTCAGTGACCTCACATTCCAGCATTTAGTTTAATTTTGCAGTATACTGCACAATTGCACACTACTGGGGAGATTCTAAAGCCGTTTGCAAGTTTCTCCAGATGACTGGAGACCCTCCTTTTCACTCACTGCAGCAAAGTTTTCTCAACCACTTAAGCCATCCATCTATCCATCCCATATAAAAATAAGAGGAAGCATTTTCTCATTAGGAAGCATCTTGCATTTAAGGTAATCTGACACCAGAAATTCCAAGGCACCTTACAAGTGCTTGAGACTCTTCCAGTACTTAGTTTCAGTTGCAGGAATACTGTGCAAAGTTGGGTGCACAACACCTATCTGTGCTCAGGGTTACTTAGTGAGGCAACAACCAGATTTTCTACCTGTACCACCACCACCAGTGGACAAAAGATTCTACTCAGCTTGAGCGTAAAATGGATCAAGCTGAAACACCTCAATCCCATGTTGTTACCCAGTGCTCCATTGTTACGTACTCTTTTAATCTCGGGTTCAACCTTCGTTTTGCGGTCTCGCCTCTAGGCACAAGAACATCCATTTTTCAGTTACGCCAAGTTGACTGACAAGCTACAAGCCTAATCATTTGCCATGAGTAACACGGGATGTACTGGTTCCTGCTTTCTTGCAGGAAGATAGTAGTGGTGACAACACTGTGTACAGAGAACTGCTCAACTCCCCATATTTTTTTCCTGAAATCTACCTTTAGATTAACATTTCTCTTAGTGACCTAAGGCAGACATAGCAGAGCTCAGTTATCTGTTTTTACAGCAATCAGCATTGTTGCTACCCAAGCACAGGTGAGAAAGAAGGTAATGTGACCAAAGGGTAGCAGCCTGTTCAGCTGTAAGCAATGCAATGGCTTTCATTTTACGTTTCTGACACTATGCTATTGTTAGACTCCCAGAACAGCAGTATGGTTTATGCATTCATCTGGAAATACATATTTAAGCCCCTGTACAGTTGGTATTGCTTGATCTAGACATTAGATCTCTCTTAAATCAGCAGCTATTTTAATCAAAAGCCTAAAAATTACTGAAGAGTTATTTGCATGCAGCCACAAAGTATTTGATCCCTGGATGAGTCATACCTGCTTTGTACTGCTAACAGTGGACTGAGCCAATAGCTACAGATGAACCAAGTTAATTTTTCTGTCTTATGCATAAAGCAGTTATTCAAGGTTCAAACACAGCAATACTGTGCTGATATAAAAAGCAAAGCAGACCACCTTGCTATTCAAATATAAACTTTATCTGCCACAATTATTTCTCCCAAGACAGAATGAAATAGGAGTCTAAATATTTGCCTACAAAATACACCTTAGACACCTCTACTAGAAGGTGGCTTTACTCCAATACACTAACGTCAAAAGCTTATGACAGATAATACTACATATGCCAACTCACTTCTTTGGGTTCCATATCAAACTTCTTTGGCCCCATCTGTTCCTTTGGCCCCATACTGGCAGCTGCCCAGGACTTCGGAGGGTTCTGTAACTGCGGTGATGGCACTTGCTGCTGCCTGTCAGCTTTTTCCCAAGCCTCTCGAGTCTCCTGCTTCTTTTGTTCTGGCTCCTCCCTAACATGTGCAGCCCAAGCCTTCACAGGCTCCTGCTTCTTTTGCTCTGGCTCTTCCCTAACAGGCACTTCCCATGTTTTCATAGGGTCTGGCTTCTTTTGTTCTGGTTGCTCCCTAGTTTGGGTTACCCAAGGTTTTGGAGATTCCTGCTTTTCTTCTGGTTCTTCCTTAACTTTGGTTACCCAAGGTTTGGAGGACTCCTGCTTTTTCTGTTCCTGCTCTTCCCTAACTTTTGTTACCCATGGCTTAGGTGATTCCTGTTTCTTCTGGTCCTGCTCTTCCCTAATCTTTGCTACCCAGGGTTTGGGAGACTCCTGCTCCTCTCGGACACATGCCACCCATGCCTTTGGAGCTTCCGGCTTCTTCTGTTGTTCCTCCTCCACATGGGTCTCCCAGGGCTTCGCAGACTCACACTTCTGTTCCTCCTCTTTAACATGAGCTTCCCAAGGCTTTGGAGAATCTGGTCTTTTTAGTTCTTGCTGTCTAACACGAGCTTCCCAAGGCTTTAAGGTCTCTTGTTTCTGCTTCTGTTCCTGCTCTTTAATATCAACAAGCATCTCCCAGGACTTTGGAGGTTCTTGCTTTCTAGCACACTCAGCTTCCCAAGATCTGGGCTCTTCTCCCTTCTTCTTGACAGAGTATTCTGCTTCAGGCAAATAACGCCTGTTGAGAAACTATATAGACCAAACAAACTTAATGGCTCCCAAGAACACATTTTGCTACGACAGTTCAGGTCAGTTAAATCAAGTCACCCAACTACTGAAAACTGCTGACTAAAAGCAGAGCCTAGACAGTCTGAGCACTAGTCATAGAAACTGTGTGGACAGCCATGGCTTTATGCTACAACACTGCAGACTAGCTTTGCTTGGCATGCCACAGGGAAACAGGGAAGAGTGCTGAACAGCACAAGTAAAGCCCAGCTGAGTGAATCTACTGCCCTTATCCTCAACACTACCTGATGTTCCTAGGCAGTGACAATATCAAGTTCGATTGTGATTTTTATAAAGGTAGCTCTCCTTCTAAGCACCTAAAAAGCTCTGGTACTATATTAGCAGACCTTTTGCTAAGTGCCCCAAAATATTAGACCCAGTAACCAAGTATCACCTCCATTCTTAGTGGAGTTTTAATACTAAAATGTCACCAGATTCTCAGATTTAGTAGCACTGGACTTCAACTGCAGGCTATGTTTAGTGTCCATAAGTCTGAGAGTTCAGTGATGATGTCCTAAGTTTTTCTAAGTTACCACTTTGTTATGAACAGGAAGTAAATACATGAAACGAAGAATGCCCAAGGCTCACTGGCTGAGACTTTTTTTCTGGCTAGACACCAGATGAGGGTCAGGTAACAGTGTTACCAGTAAGTTACAAAAACTTCTTCTAGAGTACACCCTCTAGTGGGATACCTGGGAAACAGGGATTCAGCATTTTAAGAACCAGTATTTCCTCTTGGAAAAAGACACCCTTCCCCACCTTTTGAACCAGGTCTAATGATTTCTATGCTACTGACAGTCAAAGCTTGTGTTCAGGAGCCTGAAGAGCTGCTGAAACAGATCTACACACCCCTGTGCACACAAACCTGTCTTGGATTTCCTACTTTCCCAACAAATCAGAGTAAGACCAACATCATTCTCAACCCCACCAATACCAAGCCTACTGCAACAAGCTTAGCTTTTACAGACAGCTTTAGTAGATGTGTATTTTCTCTATTCCACAGTACACAAAAGATCAGTGTTTCCACCCTAAAGGCTGATGCTTTGTTTTATTCAGGAAAGTGCCAGAGCATTAAAGTACTATACTGTTCCATGTAATCCTGCTCCATTTATCCCAAAATATCCCAGACGCCATAAATTTGGGGTTAGAAATAGAAATGCAACCAAGTCTTTAATGCTTCCTACATCAAGCAACACCTAGATTGCTGTTCAGACTCCCTTTTTAAGTTAAAATAAAGGGCTGCAGAAGAGCATTTATGTGTCTGATAAATCACAATACTAAAGGCAAGCAATTAACAGTAGAGTATCTTACCTCCTGTGGCTGTATTTCAGACTTCATAAGCTCCATAATGGATTCTAGAGAAAGGATGTTAATTTGTTTCAACTGATCAAATGCAGAAAGGCAGATCAAACAGTAGCAACTCTTTAAATCTATTTAAATAGTAGCACCAATTTGCTAAACCAGATATTCTGAAAGCTCAGCTTGCCATTCAACATGCTATATGTAGATAAGCTTTTATTTTCTGACTAGGTTTTACAGTTGCAGAAGTTTAGAGTTAAACAAGTAACATTTAATAGTATTCATAATTTTGTTATCCTAATATGTAACATTCCCTACACGCCAGACAATTCCCACATCTTCAACTTGCTCAGAAGGCAAAAGCATTCTATTACTATGAACTAATGTTTTTTCTACATTATTAGCTAGAATAGAGCTGCAAGCCCTACAGGTTCCATTTCAGTACTACGTTAAAAGTAAGCTACAGCACAGCATTAGATTTAGCACCAAGCTATGCAAAGCCAGTGCTCAGATCAAGCCTTTCCCAGCACTGACATAAAAACTGAACCCTGTAATATTCCACCTGGTTCTCTGACAGACTCTCCTTTTGACATCTGTCTTGTTTTCTCAGGTTTTCTATTTACTTCTTCTTCCAATTCTTTTACTGGCACAGTGGTGCGAGGAGTCGGAATACTTTCAAAGTAGCCAGAGTCTAGAAGTTTGGATAACAGGTCCTTCATGTGTTTATCTAAAGAGTAAAAGTCCATAAAGTTAAAATAGCAAAATCTGAAATTAAGGGATATTCAGATTACAGATTAAGACTTGTTATTTCCTCCCTTTATATGAGCTGCAGTTTCTCCAAGTTCATACATCTTACCAAGCTATAGCAATAAAATGTTTTAGTAAAGGAAATTATTTATTAGACTTCTTAATTTAACACAGTTGAAAACATCTTTGCAGTCCCAGGGCAAGACGGCAGCTTGCGTTTAAGTGCCCACAAGGTAAACACTGAGCCACCTGGTCTCCCACATGCTTAGAAAGGGCTTTGTTTACCATGTATGAGCTAGCCAGCATTGATACTAAAATCATGTGAGACTGCAACAGAGGTAAAGCTAAACAGTCATGATGGAACTACTCTACAAGACCCTCTTGCTGGTAACAGGATGGTGTCTCAGAAGGAAAAGTGAAGAACTGTAGAAACAAGCAGGCGAAATGCAAGGGACTGTTCCCAGACTGAACTTACTCCTCTGGAGCTGGAAAAGTTTCAAAGCTGACGTGGTTGAACAAAAGCTTAACTGTGTGCTCTGAGAAGCACTGTCCAGTTTGCTCCTCTGTGCAAACAAGGGACAGCAGCTTAGAGTAGAGAGTAAGACCTCAGAAGTATCAGGGATTCTAGAAATTGTTTCAGAGGAGCTGGAAACAGGGCAGCCTTGAAAGCAGGAAGAACATTCAGCAAAAGATCACTCCTACCAGTAACGACCACACAAACAAGAATCGTAGCTAGAATTTAATAAAGCTATAAAAAACTGTCTTCCAAGGAAATGAATGCTAATAAAACAACCTAACAGCTTTATCTGAAGTCTAGCTTGCACACAAAGGGATGCAAGACTGACACTAAAGGGATAAAGATACTGATAAATGATCTATTCATGTCAACAGACACAAGGCTAAGGTTACCAGCCTGTAGCAATCCAAGCTTGCAGTTTGTCCAGAACTACATGGAAAGATTTAACTCCTAGTTGTCAGTTCAGCTGCCTGTATGTGGAAGTTAAACAGGGCACATAAATGCACTGGTCTAACAGTTTCAGCATTGTTGTCAGTAACAAATGTAAGATTCCTGCCACACAGCTGCTCCAAGATTGGCATAAACACAACAAGCAAGGGCTGTCTGCAATAGGAAAGATGCTACAACCCAATTATGGTCAGTTTCCTCACAAGCAAGTTGTAAATAGGAACACAATGTGTATGTTGGCTTACAACCAGGGATCTTGGAACTATGCCACAAATGGAAGAAGATCTGTAGAGTCCCACAGACTTTGGTATGCTTGAAAAGTAAGGACACTTGCATTACATCAAGGAAAGACTGCACTGTGCATGATGAGAGATCCCAGCCAGTTCCATTAATGACTACCCTTCCCCGGTGTGGTATCCTGCATTGTAGGGAGACAACAGGTATGAGTCTAGAATTTCTACAAAGAAAGGGGACTCTTCAATGCTGTGGAACCTCCAGCCCAGGGCCAATGAAGTCTTGTAATACATCAGTGTACTCAACTAAGCATTTCATGGCTGGGAACTGTTCCAAGCTTAACCCATTTGCACACAACTATACAAAAGGCTTCCCACTGTTCTGTAAGGTATTCGTGCATCAGGTTTTGAATCGCTACCATCATTATTCCTCAAAAATATGCTAGTACACTGATAGAAAAATAAGTCTTGACTGGAAAATGAAAGCATGTGGCATTGTGATTGACCTGTAATTAACTGAACTAGGAACAGCCATTCATCCTTGGATAATCGAGATACACACAGCACTTGAAAGTGCTTAATTTGGTAGCCTTCCATGTGAATTCACTGGTTTTAAGATGTTTAACAAACACACAAATTTTAGATCTTTAAGTTATTTCCTTAGGTGAGACACTCACATGTTGTTCCAACCACAGGTTTCTCACTTCCTTCTAGAAGGTCCCAGAAGTAGAGAGACGATTGTTCCATCTGGTCTTCAACACTAAAACAAATGACAGTTTTACCAGGTAGAATCATAGCCAAGATCAAGTGCTGCACTATCCCAATACCCCTCATTTTATGACAGTGACTAATAACCAACCTTCCAAACCAAGGCTGCATACAGAGTGAATAGTAAGCCCTGAAATCACTGGAGGTAATTCATCTGTCTCTGTCCGCACAGGATTTAACCTAGCACACCTAACTTCTTTTGTTGGTCTATGTAGACATCCTAAGCACTGTCCCACAAGACCACACGGCTGAACTTCATTCCAAGCCAGGATTCCCAGACTAGGCAACAATTGCTGTTTAATCAGCTGGTCACAATTACTGGATGAACATGTACAGGTGCAACCAACAACAGCTGCCATTCTCACTAACTAGCAGCTATTGGGAGACTTTGCTATAGGTCCAAGATCCACCTCCTCCAGAATATGGAATTTGCAGTCCACTGCAATGAAACACAGTATCCCAAGGGAAAGGATTATGCTTCTTGTAGAAGTAAGACCATGAGAGTAAACTAGAAACAAAGTTACTTCATTGGGATGAGACACTCCTGTTGTGTGGCTTTTTATAAGCGGCTGTTCTTCAGAAGTTCACTAAACAGCAAAGATTAGGCAAATCTAGTGTGTGACAAGTGACTAGAATTTTGAGGCACGCAAGGAATTAGCCCATATTCAAACATTACTTATCCATTAAGTGTTTCAACTTACCACCTAATAACTACTTATTCCATATCCAAACACAATTCTTGCCTTACCAAACAGGCTGCCACGCTAAGCATGAGCCATGGTCGCACCACAGCAGTGCCACATGAGCACTGATACTGACATTACCTCTGCTGACAACCTGGTAACACACATGACATTTAGTGCAGAGGTATCAAAAGCTTCAGGCAATTTTTTAAAAGCACTTTGAAGCTAACAGAAAGAGCACCTCAGGAGTGCCATCTTGCATTCCTCTGGAATAAAGAAGCACATCTGAATCATCAATGTAAATGGAATACAGAAGAGTTCTGATTTTACTGCACTTTTTTCACTTCACGAACAGTGAGACCTCAGGGAAGCAGCACACCCCCAGCCTCCCTGCTCAGGATAGTATTGGACTACATCCCCTCAGTCCCACAGGGAGACATAAAATGGCAAAGTCAGTCTGTAACCTGCACCTGAGGCTGTAATTACTGCAGCTTTCCTTTAATGCTCCGAGCAAGGTAAATCTGTTATATCCCTAACCTCAGACTAAAGCAAGTGTACTGAAGAGAACTTTAATAAATGTTCCAAAACATAGTATTTAAAGACATGCCAGTGTCAAACAGAGGACATTTACCACAACGAATGAAGCATACTAATTAGACAAAAACCCCTGAACTTACCTCAGGTTCTCATTTCTTTCTGGACACGTCAGTTTTGCAAATCTTATGAGGTAGTCTAGTTCTTTAGAAGGCAAGTATATTGCACCATTCACACCACCTTTGAAATCTTTCTGAACATGCTCTTGAGTGAAGTTCTGCAGCACATACTGGACTTGAAGTATGGTACGCAGCTTTTTCTTCTCTGCTTCAAGCTTCAGCAGACTCTCTCTCCGCTGAGCCTTCTTCTGTGCTTTCAGCAGCTATTTTAATGCACAAATTCAACAATTAAACAATTGAGTGTGTTTAATCCTGTTTAGTAACAAGATTCTAGGATAAAACATTGAGTTCTAGTATTGATTATCTGACAATAAGGAAACCAACTATTAATTTTGGATAGATAACAGAAGCTCCTAAGTCTTCAGATATCCAGAATTTTTTAAGTTCCTCCTTTGGAAGAGCTCCCCATTTATCTACTAATTCTCTACACATCTAACTTTCAGTCAAACTGGATACTGGTAGCTTCACTTGTGATATGCCTTTGTGATATCTAGGTCCTGATTATGCCTGCTAGTTGTTTTATTGTTACAGCTTTAAAAGAAATTGATATAATTGATACCAATGCACCAATCCAGGCCTAGCTGACCTTTAAAATTTACCACGAAGAGAGGCAGAAATTGTCTCAAGTTTCTCCTAATAAGACAAATGCTCTTCATTTTTAAATACCCCAGCTTAAAGGATACAGCAGAATACTACAATTATTTCTGCTGGCAGAAGACTGAAACACTCATTAAATAAGCAACAACACAAGTTACAGAACACATACAGAATATACATTTAAGTTTCTCATCATGTACTAATAGAACTACCCAGCAGAAGCTATGCAAGTAACAGCAGAATTTAAAATGCCTCAATATGTGTCAAGATCAATGAAAATTTTGTTCCCTTCAAGACGTTGCAAGGGATGCAAGGTTGCTGTTGCCAGAATGGCCTCTAGTGTTCCAGTAATGGCTGTTGGCTGTAGAATCCATAGCAGCAGAAGCAGAGCCAAGTTAAAAACAAGGTGGGTTAGCCTTTAAATACAGCTTAAGTTCAAGAGAAAAAGTGAACTGGTAGAAGCTAATGCTGGATTACTAAAAAAACCTGCAAAGACACACTGGGTCACAAGGTATCAGTCCTTCAGCATTCTGTAGGAGGCAGAGAAATAATGCCAGAGCAGTGCCTAATCCCATTTAGCTTCCCTATCACTACCTTGGATCAAATCTTCCGTAAGTGTAGAATTTGCTTGAGCCAAGAGACCAGTTCCTCCAAAGATAAAACACTTTCTTGCATAAAAATAATGTATGTAGTGCTTTAAATTCCGAACAAAGACTTAAATAAAGCACTAAATCTGTGACTTGCCACAATTAGAGACAGCTACAGCAGATTAAGTAGCAAACTCCACAAGCTTCAGTTAAATTTTACTGAGGGATGTTCTTCTCATTGAAGTCAAAGTCATTTAACACCAGCACTTTCCCTCACCAGAAGCATTAAAAAATTCAGTTTGGAAGGGATCTTGGGATGCTGTCTAGCCCAGCCTCCAGAAAGGCTACAGTGAATCAAGACCAGATTGCTTCGAGCTTTGTGCAGTCAGGTGTTAAAGAAATCCAAGGACAGATTTTATCACTTCCCTAGGCAGCCTGCTTCTAATGCTTAATCATCCACTGAGTGACCATCTCCTCCTACCTGGTCGGAGTCTGCTTCAATTAATGATCATTGCTTCTCCTACCACATCTCTCAGCAAAAATCCCAGCTCTACCCTTTCAGAATTTGCTATCTGAAGGATAATAGTGCATCTCCTGGCAAGCCTTCACTTCACCAGACCCAGCAAGCCCAGCTGCTCCAGGCTCTCCTCACAGGTCACATTTTCCAGGCCCCAGCCAGTCAGACGCCCACCACTGGAGTCACTGAAGCTTCTCTAGCCTTTGCCTACCAAGTGATCAGAAACAGACAACTGGTTAACAAGTACCAAATAATCAGTTCTCCTTAATCTGCTGCTCCTAAGCCTATGCCTAGGCTTCACTGCTCCAGAGACACAAGACAGGAACTTCCTAGTATGGGGTGTACTGGAATAGAAGTGTAGCCATTAAAGCAGTAGCACAAATTTTGCAGTTACCGCCTGTCAGTATAGAGAACAGTTATACTTACATCTTGGCTAAGGCCTAAAAAAGTCTTCTGAAGCTCCTTGGCAAATTCCAGGTTGTGCACTACTTCATCATATTTCTCTACTGCCTCCTACAAAGGAATAGATAAAAATGTATTTTTCATACTTAAGACTACTGATTGCAACTCAATTCCCTTGTGTTTAGATTCTCCTTGTGAAGTAGTCATTTACTGTCTACTTTTCTGAAAGCATAGCTTTTTTAAGATACTGTGTCTGTAAATGGCACTTTAACTTTAGTTGCAAGTATCATTCACCTATAACTGTCTGAGATGCAGTTAAAAGCCAGCTCACACCACCAGATAGATACCCTACAAGTTTCCCTATATAGGTCTTGGCAACCAGAGGTAAACAGCTGCTTAAAATCAGACTGGTCAGAAAGCCTGGAAGGAAAACAGGAAAAGTTCAGCACAGATCTTCTACCCTCATGCTTAACTGAATGCCTTTCCAGAAAATTTGTACAAACTTTAGAAATATACAAGGCAAGTCGTACTTCCAGAAAAAAGTCTTTCCAATTTAGCTTCCACAAATAAGCCCTGTTCCTGTCTTCACTAACAGCTTTAACCAGTATTTTACTGGCTCGTCTTCAAAAAGTCTAATTGCAGTAGATTATTAATTGCATTTGGATATACCCCATTTTTAATGAGTCAGTTAATTTCTCTAAGCTCCCTTGACAGCTCTGAACATAGCAAAATGCTGTAGTTCAGACATGCTGCCCATATCTTCATACCACAAGGCGTGCCTGGGAAGTAACAAGTTTAATTCCAGTTGTTCACATCTGCTTTACACTCAGTTTGGTTTATGCTCCTGACATGACATTACAGGTTCTTCTAGAACAGGCTCATCACTCTAATATAAAGCTCTTTCACAGCAATGTTAGTGTTTCATCAGTGCAGTGACAAAAACTTAATCTACTGTCCCAATAAGATTTGGGACATCTGCAAATTCCATACATGTTCCTAAGCAACTGGAAAACAAGTTATATGTACATTTGTTCGATCAGGTGGCTTGCTCAGTTACTTTTATTCACTTGTTTGTGGTACACTACACACCACCAGGACTAAATGCTACTCAACACAAAGTGCAAGCACTCACCTGGTAGTTTAGGTTGTCTTCACGCAAATTACCAAGCAGCTTTGAAGTACTATTTAGCAATTCACTTGGCACCGGGGAGAATAACTGCTAAGAATCTAATGCCTACACGTTTGAGCAAGACTCGCAATGAACAGCAACAATTTACTAGTCAGGTGACAGTAATCGTGCTTTGAACAACACAAATTTCAGAGTAAAACTCCCTACCTGAAAACATCAAGAACAGCTACCACTGCTCTCATGACAAGCTGTAACTCGGCCCACAGGAAAGCAATAGCTTTCTTCTGTCACACCTGTTATTAACATTCATTAACAGCATGTTGGAAGAATAGTACTAAGGAAAATCTGCTCAGCTTGCAAAACAGCACAATACTGCCAGTAAGAGCATTTAACTTGCTGGAAGCTGCTCATTTTTGAAACAAATGTTTCCTAAAGTGAAGCTAGTGCACACATTAGGTCTGGCAGGCATGCACCCTAAGTAATTACAGCTTAATCCAAATTGCTTGCAAAACAAGTTCATCACCAGACATGCACTTCTTCCTCTGTGTGAGAAAGTTAGAACTATAGATGACATCAAGCTATGTTAAAGCACCACTGTATTATAGGCAGTTGCTTTCTTTAGGTGTTAAGATCTATTTAAGCTCTACTGCAGCTCCAATTTGTATATATGCCACAAATTTGCACCTGAAAGTTACAAATGCACTATTTCTGTTTTTTAACCACTGAAACAGGGGACTTCACAAGACTATTTATTAAATATTGAGTGTATATGTGCTTCTACAACAGTCACCTGACCAGTGTGACTACCGCTTGTCAGTTCACTATGAAGACTGAATCTAATTCTTCATTTTAGTAGCCTAAGAAATCCCAGAAACTGGGATAAAGATACTAAAATTCAAAAAGTGAAGCCCAGCTAGGACTACTAAAATCCAGTAATCAAGTTAATACCATTTTCCAAACACTGTCACCTAACAGCTTTTCACAGTCCAGGGCATATAACAAAGTAGTCAATATATCAAGACTATTCCAACTTACAGAACATTGTTCAATCGTCTCACTGTTCATGGCAGGAAACAGATTGTGAAGAACACCTATGATCCAAATATAAAAGTTTCTTGCCCACCTGATTCCGAATTGCGTTGAGAGGAATTGAAAGATCATCAACCCACTCCAAACCATCAGATTTAATTAATTTACTTTTGCACTTGAAATGGCAAGAGACCACATCACATTTCGCAGTTAAGTGCCAAATGACAATTTACTCCAACAGGTTTACTCTTCTTCTAAGAAGTTACCATTTCCCCCTCTTCTCCCATTTATGTCTAACTCTTTTACAAATAATTCACAGTAAGAAAATAGAATTTGTGTTCTCAGACTCCTGCACTGTGGTAAAGTTAGCAACCAATGACATATTTTATCAGCTGGTTCATTAGCAGGATCAGCACTATCACTGAAGTGTCAGTACCCCTCATCAGACAATTACTCTTTAGCATGTGTCCACTATATTTTAAAAATGCGACTCCTAGATTACTAGAGCAATAAACTCCTTGGATTATGTGACACTGCTACTCAGATCTGGTAAAGCTTTCATGTTACAGAAACTCAATTTCAGATCTAGAATCCATTCCAGTCCAAGACAAAAAAAAAGCCAGCGCTGTCAGTTATATTAACAGCTACTTGTAACCAACAGCACTGTGCAGATAACAGGCAATTTCAAGTAACAGCTGCTAATGAAGAAATCATGAGGATTAATTAGCCACCTCAGAATTCTTGAGGCTTGGGTTCTAACACTGCATTGCCATATAGATCAGCTGCATGCAGACACCTCATTAAGAAACAGAGGCACAGGAGCACTGAAGCTGAAAGTCTACAGAGCAAAGATAAACAGGGATCTTCTATTACTTCAGAGAACAACATGAAGGTTAAAACAGGAGACAGAGCTCGTGGGCTCAACATTCAGCCTGATTACCAATAATTTGTTAATTTGGTTTTGTGAGAAATACCTTTACAAGCCTGTAGGCATGGCTTCTGTAAGAATGACACCCTCATCCCCTTCAGCAACCCATCCCTCCTGACACGTCAGAAGGTTTTGAGGCCTTCCACTCCTGCACAAAGCAAGCTTACCAACTGGTCTTGATTGAGGGCTTCTCCCTTCTTCAGACGATCTTTATAGTCTTCTAGTTTGAGCTGCAGAAAATTCAAAGTAAACATTATACAGAAATCAATATAAAAATTAAGTAAGGGGTGTGAGTGAAATACTGTAACATAGAATAGAAAACCTCCTACTTCCTCTTTTTTCTGGACAAAGGAACACAAAGTTTTGCTATGCCTTTGATTTAGCAATTTCAGTCTGCAGGACTGCCTACTTTCCTTCCCTACCACTGATCTTTCAGTTCTTACTTGCTACTTTTGTTTCATTTAAGAACTACTAATGCATTGACCCAAGATCTTTAAGGGGCTCCAAATACATCCAGTGTCCTTGTTTAAGTTAGGCTTGTTGAGCTTTTCCAAGTCAATGCTGGAATTTAATTATATTATCCTTGAATAATCCTTGTTATGTCTTCAAAAAATTTGGCTTCAGTTACATCAAAAATTTATAGCCCTGTTCCCTAAGAAAGTGGACAAGTCTACTCAGTGAAGAAATAAGATTTATTTCCAATATAACAAAACAGTCTTTAAATGCTGATGTAAACAATACAAAACTAAACTATTTGGTATTTCAAACTTCTTAGGAAAAAGAAAGGTGACTTTACTGCCATGAAGTCAAATACTATTCCATTTGTGTATCTAGAGCTTCACTGACACAGTACCTATAGGAGCATAAGACCAGGAATACTTTCTCCTCATTTTAGTAAGTCACACTTTTGTTTGCTGGTGAGGCCATATTGTCATTCACGTGAAAATCAAAGGTACAAGAGAAATTCACAATAAGAAGCGTCCTTTGACAGAATTGGAATACAACACAAAGTTGTTTAATCACACAAAGGAAACATGCTTGTCTGATGTTATTCAAAATTACAGCATGATGCATGACATGAGACAGCAGTAATACTGCATCTCCTGCAGGAGGATCAAGTCCCCTAAGCACATGGCCAGATGTCTGATCTACTCTTTCTCCTTGCCCTAAGACATAACTAAAAGCTTTTCAGACATTTAGAGCAGCACAACATATTTACACAATTGCTTTACTTGTAAGCCTGAACCAGCAATGAAAGCAACAGCACTATTATTTCTTTCATCCTACAGAAAATAACATTCTCTCAATTAAAAATCAAGCACAGAGCCATCAGTCACCTGCCAATCAACTGAAAAGCCTTAGAATGCACAAGTCTGACTAGCCACAGCCACAATGTTTTAGGTGTATCATTATCTCAGTTATTATTCTTACTAACACTTCTGTCCCCCTAGCTTCAGAAAAGCAGAGGTCAAAATGAGAGATCAAGTTTTGGATGATTTCTGCATAAAAGTTTTCTAGTCAGTAACATTTGCCTGTATTTAAAATGTGTAAGTCAAATATTTATGCAAAGTAAAGGGCAATACATATTAAATATAATCTGACATTTCCACTGTTGGAGGAAACACTTGTTCTAATTTCCAATTTTACAAACAATTTACATCTAAATTAATGCATGTAATTGATGAAAGATTTCTGCAAGACTATAAACCATGTTTAAATCACATCCAAGTTTGTTCTGAAGTGATTTAGTCTAGAGAAGCATCTTCAGTTTTGATCAACATATATTTATTTGATCTCTATATACACACATAACCTTATGCCAGCTATTATAAACAACAGAAATAACATGAAATACTATTAAAAAGGCAATGAGCTTTACTATCGGCAGCTTAAATAGCTGCCATGGGCAAGAAAACCAAGTTACCTTTTTTTTCTCGATGTTCCTGATCTTGTGTTTGAGGCAGATGAGCCCGTTGTCGATGTAGGTCTCATACGCCTGGGAAGGAGAGGCCGCCGTGCTCAGCGCGGACTGCAGGGGGCTGGCGGGAGCCGGGCTCTCCCCAGCCGGGGTCACCTGCTGCTTGGCCGCCTTCATCCTCTTCTCCTCCCCTTCCTCCGACCGGCCTGAAGGTGATGATGGACGATGGAAAGGGGCTTGGGAAAGCTGCACCATTGAAATGGATGGAGCTGCAAAGAAACTCTTTTCTTTAGCTCTCTCACAACCCTGCTGCCCCTTTTCAAGTCACATCTTTTCTTATCACGTATTCAGAACGTGTAGCCACAAAACTGAGCCTCGGTAAGGACCGACCACAATTTTTCCATTCTTCTCCCTCCCTTTCAAAACATCTGTAGCAAGAATTTCAAAGCAAGGCAAACTTCGCATTGTTCGAAGCCTCCCCACCCATCCAGACACCAAAAATCCTTTACCTAGACAGAATTAGACAGCACAGGGGATGATTCCAGAAACCCAATATAGTGACCGTATAAAACCAGGCAGGTTTCCTGCACACATCACCCACAGGGGAAAAAACTGCAAGCAAACAATTGCAAATCACGCCGCCAGCCTGGCATCCGGGCTGCAGCCTGAATGAAGATTTAGAAGTGGCATGCCTGAAGGCATAGCCCCTCTTCTTCTTACCCCCATTAAATCGGTTTTACCCTTTCATGACCTCTGCGGCAATCCAACCGAGAACTTAAAAACAATTCAATTTAAAAAATAAAGACAAAAGAAAAACGCTTGATAAAGCAAACAGACGGCTGAGTTACAACAGCATCATTCTTCGTGAAGAACTGCTCCCTGCCTACACCCATCCAAAAGACGTGCCTGTGCCACGGCAAGAGAGCGGCTTCCATGGGAGGGGCTGTAACCTTGAGCAGAGAGATTCTGCAAGAGATGCTCGGCCACCCTCATCTTCAACTACTTACGGACACCTGCTCCTGGAAAGCAATGACACCACAATTCTGCCTGCCCGCCGCCGGGGAGGCCGCACCACACCGGCCCAGCGGGCAACCAGGGCAAAACCTGCCTTTCCCCGGGACAGCCCCCGCCGCCGGGGGAGCCGGGGCCAGCCCTCCATCGCGTCCTTGCCAGGGGCGGGCAGGGAGCTCCTCCCGGGGGGAGAAGGGCACGGCCGCCGCCGCTCCCCGAGCGGGGAAGAGAGCGGCAGCGGTTCCTTNCGGGGCGGCTCCCGGGAAGGTCGGGGCGTCCCGCCCGGGCGCCGCCCGGCAGCTGCGTGGGGTGCCCTGGGCTCCTCCGCACGTCAGTCTCTCGGGTGGGATCTGGTGCTGCTGCCGGCAGCTGAGCGACCGCCCGGGCGGCGAGCGGGGCGTCCGGGGAGAGTGGTGCTGCCCCCCGCTTCGTGGGGAGGGGACGTGAGCTGTGACACCCTGCCATGTGCCGCCCGTGGAGAAGAGGTTTGCCGCAGGGTCCGGCGAAGCCACGATGCGCTGTTGCATCGCGTGTATCGCAGCAGCTTCTCACGGCCATCAGCCCGGGGCAGCGGGCAGCTCTGCCCGAACGGCCCCGCAAGAAGGGCTCCATCCCCCCAGTGCAAGGGGATCCGCTCGGCCTCCACCCGCTCACAGCCCGCTGCTCAGTCACACCCTTCGGCTGGTGCGGCCATGGGACAGGAAAAGTGTTGGTCTGTGCCTGTAAACCAGCTGAAGGGACCCTCTGGGCCCGTACAAAGGTCCTGGAGGAGGCTTGCAGAGCTGCGGGTCAGCTTACGTAACAAAAATGTGAATGTCCTCTAAAAATCACAGAATCAGTTGGATTGGAGTCCAGCCTATGATGGAACTGTCAACTAGACCCAGGTCCCTCAGCCACTCTCCATAGGACAACCCAGTGCCACCCAAACACGTGAACTCTTGACAACTAGTCGAAACACTTGAAGTGAATTGAATATCCACAATAAAGTAATCACAAACAAACTTCTGTTAACCTCTTCAATCAGTGCCGTGGAAGGTATCGAAGGCTGGAAGACTAGGGAAAATATACCTTACAAAGATCAGAGGACTAAGCTGGAATTTTGTTTTCTGTGTTTCTCTTTTTGTGGCCATTACCACAAAGAATAAATAAACCATATGGCAAGTTCATAGCAATCCTGAAAATTGTGAAAATAATGAAAATAGACATTTTGAAAGAGAGAAAAGTGAGTCAGTGAGGAAGCATTGCAAAGACAGGTTTTACAGAACACAAGAAGTGTTTATGTAGTACATGGGATGGATGAGAGAACTCGGGAGGAAAGGTTATACATAAGAAAGATTGCTTTTAAAAATAAAATAAGCAAATGATAAGTGATTCAAACATTAAGGAGAATTCACGGGGTATCACAGAATCAGATTCAGTTGTATGCAACCACCTGTAGCATCCACAATCTTGCCACTTCTCAATGTGTCAAAATCTTTAACCACGTCTCAAAAGTCTTCATTTTTTTAAAGCCCTGGCTCCTAGAATGAGGTCACTTTGTGAGGCAGTTTTCATGACTGAAAAGAAATGTTAATGAATAACACACAGCTTGTGTTTAAGATCAGCAGTGTGAGCACCCTTCCAGTAGATTTCTGTGTGTTTTTTTCAAAGCTAACACTGATGGGCTAGATCCTTGAAAAGTAATTATAAAATGAATGATCAGTTAATGCATTTATTAATAATGAGTAATAATTAATGTTCATGCACCTGAGACTATTCTGTAAGTCATAATTACTCCTGACAAACTGCTTTATAGTGCACTTTTACAAATATTTGTATAAAAGAGGAAAAAATCAAAAGGAAAATTCGTACCAGCCAAATCCATATTTAAAATCAAAGGATATTTGAATTTCATTTTAAAAAATAGAGTAGCTAATTGAGACTAATGCTATATATATTTATGGTATGTATGTGGTCTCTAGAGCACTGTAAAGAGTGTATTAGTGTGGTGAGGTCAAGCCCACTGAATTTAGGAAATGCCAGGATTAAGCACAGCCTAAATTAATTAGTTTAATGCCATTTTGCAGATCCATTGTGAGATCATCTCTAAGTAGATGATCATAGGTGTGGCAGTCTAGCCACACATCGATCATAGCCATGGAGTCCTAGACACTCTGCATTCCCAGCCTGGGGATCTGTGCTTTTTACTCCAGGACCAGAAGGGGAACACACTGATGGCTCAACAAAAGTGTTCTATTCTTTTTGCCATGTTTGACTGATTCTGCTTATCCCCTCCCACTGGGACTGCCCTGATCTCTCCCAGTCCCAGAAGTTTATCCCACTCTCATTTTTCTCAGATTCCTATTTCCACTCCTGCACCCCAGGCTCAGTCTTTCTCCCCAGGTCTGCATGTTGTCCAAGTCACAGGCTCCTTCGAGAAGGAGGATCTCCTTTGCACACAATTCCAACCCTTTGCCCAACCACTTCCAGTTTTCCACACCTGACTGTTTATCCAGCCCACTAAACCCCTTCCTAATCCCAGTGGCATCCAGCATCAGCTGCCTCCCTCCAGCTGCAGTGGGCCAACCCACGGCCAGCTGTGGTGAACACTGAGACTAGGTTCCCACTTCCATTCCCTGCTGTCCCTTCTATTTCTGTATTGTGAATCTCTAGAAAGTCCATGTGTAGAATAAGATCAGCTGCTTGGTAACTTTAGGAGAGAAAGACAGACAGTGAAGTTGTTGCAAAGATTATCCACCGATGGACTAGAGAAACTGGCTTCAGTCAGGTAACATATTTCAGACAGGAGGGCTGAGGAATTCTGGATCCAACATGGAATGAATACACTAGATCTCACAAAGAGGGTTATTAGTCAGAATTACACCCAATTTACTGGAAGAACCTGGAGGAAATATGTTGCTACAAGGCTGTTTTATGCTGCAAGGAGTTTTTTCGCATATAAACCCCGTGGCTGCCTGTCTGCTGTTCAGAAATCGGAGCATTTCCTTACACAAGTCCAGCATTACCTTACACAAGCTGCTGCACCTCACAGGGATTTCTAACTAACTTTGGAAATGCTTCTTAAACACACAGTTCTCCCTTTACATTCCAGCTCCTTGTTTTCAGTGTTTTCTTCACAGGATCCTGGTTTCAGTTTCCTTGTGTAGAAACTTTTTCTCCTTTTTTGCCTCCATGTTCAGTCCTGCCCAGCAAACTGGTTCATGTTCCTGCTCTTTGCATGCAACCAGTGCCAGGCACCCTTTCCAATTCCCAGCCAGTTCCAGTCGCCTGGCTCATTTCTCACCTCACCAGAATTCTAGATTCTATTGATTGCTTTCCATTCCTTTCATTTTGCTTTTCTTTTTTTCACTCACTTTCTGTGTTTTCGTCAGAAAAATTCTCCCAAAATTTTCAAGGGAAAGAAGAAAGGGAGCAACAAAATTAAACAGAATAGTTACTGTGCCTGGGAGCAGCCATTACAAGCTTAGTCAAATTTCACCTATGTAGCTCCAGGCCAAACAGCATGTGTTTAATTAAACTCCATGTTAACGCCTATAAGATCTTCAAGGGAATGGAGTAATGCTCCCTGGCAGAAGCTGAAATTCCTGTTTCCAGGCTGTGGGTTTCTGGAATTTCAGTGAAAGTGCAGAAAGGGTCCCGTGAACTGGTTTTTTTTCAGTCCCATTCTGGAAAAAGGCTAACCCACCTGGAACCACTGAATGATTGGGTTTGGATGGGACATCTGAAGATCATTAAACCCAAACTCTAGTGCATCTCCACTCAGTTTGAAGCACTCACCCGGAATGGAAGGGTTCATTTGGCACTGAAAAGGGCTTAAAGCAAAAGCAAATTTTAAAAGTGCTGGGCAAGCTTAGTAATAAGAGGGCCCATCTGAGCAGAGAGATGATGTGATCCCAGCAGTGGAAGCAGCAGCACCTGCCTCTGTTAATGTCTCGCTCCTTGCTTAGGGGTTAATGAAAGCTCAGTTGCAAAAGGGGAAATGTTGCAGACCAGGCATTCATATGGGATTTATTTTTGGTGTGTGCCTGAGGAAAAAGTTTAAAAAAAAATCACTGATTTTCAGCTATGAAATTAAAGAGTCATGTGCCTGTAAATGCTTTGCAATAGGGACCAGTCCATGAAAGTGGATTTGTTATTTGTGTCAGAAACATTTCTTTTTGATACACTGATACATGAACACATGTAGAGTGTTATTTTCTCCACAACACCTCTCCTCTCCCCCTTCTCTGTGCCTGGCATGGATGTGGTCTTAGAACAAAGCTGGGCTGTGCATTAAAACAGTTGAGTACAGGATACATTCTTAGGTTTTGCAGGATTTAGGTGACTTACAGTGAACGAACAAAATAATTGCAGGAAATTATATTTTTATGGATAATGCAAGTGAACATTGGCCTTTAAGCTAAATTAAGCTATCTCTGCTATGAACTTCTGAAGAACTTTACATTGATGTGTTCTTCATTTCCTGCATGAAATGGTGGTAGGTACAGAGCATTCACAGCTGCAACTAGCATAAACAAGGGGGATGCTTTGAGCATAGTATGGTCCTTTGAATATAAATATCCTGGAGATCAAGGAATTATGTCTTGGATTATGCACTCAAAGTTAGTAGCATCTGTGACTTCTGCCTCTAGAAAAGGGGGATAATCCCACCTCCAGCATTCACAGGAGTGCTGATAAAAAACTCCCCAGGGTATGTCTCCATTTGAAACCAACAGTGTCTCCAAAACGGATCTTTATTATTTAGTTTTGTTAGTCTGTGGAAAAACTTTTTTCTTTTTCCTAAAACTAAAGGGGACTTCTGTGGTGGAATGGGTTTGTTGAAAAGAGGAACTACAGAACTGCACATGCTAACAGTTGTGCACAGGGATTAACCACATGGTACTGAGCTAATGGGTGTGCTACCTTCATCTGCTCCTCTGGCAGAATCCAGATAGTCCAGGGATTCTTTGCTTCCCAGGAAGTAGCTGTGAATTACTTGGTGTCCTTGTCCTTCCACCGCAGCCCTGAAGAGCCTTTGGTGCTGCAGGTCTCCATTAAAATATTACTCTGTTATGTTGTATTTTCCTGCTAGAGCACTTTTTTTTTTTTTGCTATGGTTTTCACTTCCATTAAAGTAGCTTCCTAACTGTTTTTAAAAACCGTTCTCAGATCCTTCTTTTTCAGATTTCTGAGTTCTTATGCGATCACATTTTCTTCTCACAGAGTTTGGTTTGCCTGTCCACTGACTGAGCTGCAGGACCCTCAATGGCTCACAGCTCTGGTCTCTGTGTTACGGAGGATCTCCTGGCATCCCACAAACAGGAATCTCAGACTGCCTGTACCCTTACAACCACGGTGCATGGGTCAGAAATATTTATGTTGAATTGGTCTTAAAATTATTACAGCCTGACTTGCTTGGGGTTTTCGTCTAGTTAATCATCTTAAGTATGGTTTAAATGGTAATGGCTTGGACAGTTTTCATGTCTTTTGCTCCACAACCAATAATCTGACTCCTCCAGAGAAGCTAATGGATTTTTATTATTCCCAGGGAAATGCTAATGACAGATTTATTTCCTTCTTATTGCCACCTAAACACCTGTGATCTCAGGCTTTTCAGGTGGACCTGTGAAAAATATTTTCACTTGTGTTTACCTTTGAATCCTACTGTGTCACTGGTGCATTCTGGGACTCAATTAAACTTAATTTAAAAGTCTGATTTCAGACCATTGCAGACTATCTCTGCAATTTGGTAGCTTCCTCTGCATCATTACCCAATAAGTTGAGAGGAAAGCAAAAAATAGGCCCCACTTTCTGATTTTTTTTCTCATTAGGAAGAAAGGATGAGTGGTAGACAATTGACATTCCTGAAATCTCTCTGTGACCAGAATTCAGGGCTCAATTTCTGCAGCTTGATTTTTTTTTCCTTTTTCAAGTTCTGAGCAATTTAATATGCAAAATGTTGTGCATCTGTATGTAATCGAATAAAAAGAGGGGCAAAATCTGGCAACTTCACAAAGTGCTATTGAGAGATTCAGTCAGGACGAAAAAAACCATCCAAAATTATTAGTGAACAAAGCGTGAAGACTGTAGAGATTTTTATTATCAGTTAGCTTATTTCGTTCATCTGTGTTCCTGTAAAAACTTAAATTTTACATGAAATAACATGGTATTTATATGTGGAAAACATTAACACAAGTTTAACATGCATGGTAAATAGAAATTATAGGGAAAAATCACAAAGCAGAGACCCGAAACAAACATCTCTCTGGTACTTTTATACAGCAGAGAAGTGTTTTCTAAATATGTGCATGTATACGTTTAATTTTATTTTGGCCATTTTATCACAGTATAAACAGTACTGATCACATGAATGCAAATAAACACATTTAAGATTTATAGACTATGCCCTGTCTTGAAGACTTCCAATGATTCCTTGCAGAATTCAAATTATGAAAACCAATTTTGATAATAGTCCTTCATTTTTCTACTGTTTAATAAAATCCAGGCTCTTCATTAATTTATATTCTAAAAAGATCTTATCTTGCAACCATTATTTTCTTAGACTCATCAGAAAATAAATTGCTCATAAATCTATCAGTATGTTTTAAAAAATAGCCATTGATTTTTATGAGAAATAAGAATATTGTTGACAATTTTTAACAGGGCTGAACCCATCCCAACAATTTCATAAAGCTCTCAGAGAGCAGCATGCATTTGTCCAGGGATTCTGACAAGTTGGGCTTTAATATTTTTTATACTATAAAAATTAATTCAGTAGTGGCCATTGATTTAAACCCCTGCCTCATCTAACTCCCATTTTCATTTACTCCCAATATCTGTTACAAAGAATGCTCCCTCTTAAAATGTCTGCATAGAAACTCATCTGGTTTTCTCTTACCTTATTAAGTTTTGCCACAAGAAGGAAGCTTTCACTTTGATTAAAATCTAAGTATGCTTCATACTT
This sequence comes from Melanocharis versteri, assembly GCA_013397845.1. Lineage (NCBI taxonomy): Eukaryota > Metazoa > Chordata > Aves > Passeriformes > Melanocharitidae > Melanocharis > Melanocharis versteri. The sequence continues at coordinate 222,639 of VZTG01004480.1, read as the reverse complement.
CTTGATTAAGTACTTTGCATTTTTTATGTTGGCTGTGTTGATATAGGTGCAGTTATTCACACCAGTGTCAGAACATGGAACCACAGGGAGTATAAACTGCAGCTGAACCTGCAAATGATTTTTTTATTCAGGACCCTTATTAACCATCTGCATAAGCCAATGTTTAACTCTGAGCAATTGACTAATCCCACTGACTTCATTAAGACAATATGCAAGTTTCATTTTTATTAAAAATTCATATTGTAAAGCATGGGGTTTTTTGCCTTTGCTGTTTTTCCTGCTCACAAGAATTGTGTTCTTAATGGGACGGTTCATCTTAAAGAGAAGTAGAAAGTGCTTCCTTGAGATAAAAATCTAGACAGCTTTCCAGCACAGTATTAGGATGCTAATGAAAAAGTTACATGAAAGAACTTTACATAGAGTGTTTATGAATAATTATTTATCCTTGGTATTATTCCTTCATCTAATTCAGATCCATATGTATCATTATGTTTTAAAGGTTATGAATACTGATCCGTTCAGAGATCCTGTTAAAAGAAAAAAAAAAGAAGAAATAAAACAAAACCTTAGTGTTTCTGCAGCACTTTGAGCGTGCAGACACGTAGTTATAAAAAAAGCAATTAATAATGTGTTCAAAAGCATACTGCTCTTATACCTCCTAGAGCCAGTGGAATATCAGGAACATTTTCTGGTAAAAAAATTACCAGAACCATCTCTGAAGCTTGACAGGATATAGGAAAATAATTAAATTTTCCTGGTTTTCAGCCAGCTACACACCATATAAAAACTTGTGAAATAATGAGAGCCTTCAGCCTCCAGACAAGGTAACAGCAGCAGAGTATCTTCAGATCCTCAGAATAGAAGTCTTGCACCACTATCACTGCTGATAACAAAACAAAGAGCCAGGAGTGGGTGGGAGGTGGGGATTTAGTGACCATACTTCCAGCTTAATAGGAAAACTATAAAAACCACAATAAAGCACGAATCTTCTCTTACAGTAAGGCTGAAAGGCAGCACGAACAGATGTGGTTATCTTCATGTTTCAATGATAAATAAATATGTATTCATTTCAGAGACTAAAACACCGTGGATTGTCTCAGGAGTCAACAGCACGATGATACACAGGATTGTCAACACAAACTGAAAAAAAAATTCCCCTGTGTGACTAGTGAGTGGATCAGAGCTCGGATGCAGAATCAGGAGCCATTCCATCTTAACAACCTCCAAGACCCCTGGGGTAGGTAGGACCCCAGGCAGCCCTAGACCAAGCAGACAACTCTATAGCTAAAAGTCTCCACTTCCAGAAATGCTGAACCACCTACAGCTCCCTCTGACATCAGTAGTAACCAGAAAGGTCCAGCCACTCTGAAAACCAAACCAAAAGCCCCACGATCTGTAAGGATTTGTTCACAGGTTTATGCTGAAGTACATAAGTAATCCTGCAAGATATCATCCAGCCTTGACTGAAGGCACTAGAAATACAGCTGTGAGCTTCTTGCCAGTCAGTATTTTGCCCCTCACTCCTACTGTACTTATGTATTCGGTGGAGACCTAAATTTGACTTCTGTACTCACAAAAAAAACCAAAACCAAAGCAAAAAAACCAAACAAAAAATCCCAACAAACAAAAAAACTCTCACCCTGAATATTTGGATATATTTTATGAGAGAGATTTTAAATTAAAAACATCCACATTCCCCCTTACCTTGCCATGATGCCTACACATGCTGCTGCTGTTAGTTTCACATTTCCAAAGGTTTACCAGTTCCAGGTTTGCATTTTAGTTTGCTCCTGTTGAAAGTTTCTTTTGCTGTGTAGTTCAAGTTTCTTGGGCCCTTATAGAAAAGTCCCTCAAGCAGTGCCTCGCTGCAGTTAGGTGGATGTTTCTGCTCTCTGCGGGGAAACGTGCAGTAAAAACTCAGAAGATCTCAAAAATTCATAAGAAACTGCGTTACTCATTCTGATTTTATAAAGATACTCAGGTGTGATGGCCATATGAAATGCCAATGTAATTTATAACTGTTCTTTTGGTGGTTATTATTTGTCTTCCTTCAAGAAGTGGATCACGGGCTGAGTCTCAGACTCTGTTACTTAATAGCTGTGGGGTTTTTTCAAAGGACGCAGGGGATCCAGAGACCTGGAACACCCCTGGATGAGGAATAAAATGGCTCTACACAGAGCAGTACAATACTGCTCAGCTCCTCTTCTGCTCTTTGCTCTACACGGTGGGATGTAGCAGAGGAAGCCCAATGTACCAAACCCCAACAATTATGAATGACCTTAGGGTGGAACCTAAATTAGTTGCCTAAATTTCCAATGCAACTTAAAGAAAATATTTTCATGAAACTTCTGCCCCCCCCAGCCTCACAGCAATTGACCCTTCTCACAGCCAAACAATTATGTGATTATTTACTCTGAAATTATAGATACAGACTTCAAGTAGAAAAATTATAGCACTTTAATGGGCTGCAAAACATTTCTAAACTTTTTTTTTCATGTTTAGCTGATGTTACTTTTGCTATTAGGAACCCATCCAAGGCAGCAGGTGAAGTTGAATAGAACTTTACATGGAAACTTCTCTTGAAAACCAGCATCAAGGATAAAAATAAATGTGTCAAGTAGCAGACCGAATTTTAGCAAATTGACCACATGCTTTCTCTGCCTTTCAAACAGCCTGCCCCTCCAAATACACAGAGGAAGAAGTTGCTATACTTTTGCATCACAATCATCAGAAGAGGAACATGTGCTTCACTCTGTGTGTGTGTAGGATCAGGGGGTGTTTACATTTTCTGGATTGAGAAGAAATGGGAGTATTTCTGAGTAGATGCATTTTATGTGATTATTATGTTGCCAGTCCAGCAAAGCACAGACTTAAGTGCACAAGAAATTAATTTACTCCAATTTAATTTAACACCATTATGTGATTTTCTTTTAGTTTCTTTAGGCTTTTTAAAAGTATACTGATTAGCTAATAAGGGGTTTGTTAGACTCACATTAATTGTTCCAGCAAGTACTGTAAGTGCAGCATTCAGACAGAGCTCAGTTAATTTTTTCCAGCACCTTCTATGGGAATCTCATGGCTGTCTGGAAGTTTCCCATCCTGGGAGAAAACATCTGTGATGATGGATAGCGTTCTGATGAGGGAGAGACGTTAAACTATGGTTTTTAATCATCTGTTGATTAGTTTCATCCTGTTTCCTTTTTTTATCCATCCTCCAAATATTCCATGGTCCTTAGGGGTTATAAGACCTGTGTCCAACACTTCTTCACGGATGCTGCTTCTTTCTCATAGCCCCAGGCTACCTGCTTCCCTTCTCTGTCAGATAATTACACAGGATGAAATGTGCAGCGTGGAGTGGTGTGGAGGAAAGGACGTCTTGAACTCATTATTTGGAGAGATGCGTAAGAATGAACTGTTTGTGATGCTGTTGGAATAACATGAAATAAGTTAAGTGGAACTGACTTTGCCGTCTGGCATATGATAATGGAGAGTTTTAAAGCAATACTTTAAAAAAATTATGAAGCTGATTGAAATTATTATGCATTTGGGTTCTACCTCATACATTAACAAGAGAGCTGTGGCAGTGATTTCTAAATAGATAATAGACAACAGTGAACTCATACTCATGCTTTAAAACCGTGATTTGAAAATTTCCCACTTTGTTGCATAGTCATGAGGCTTGTTACTTGCACATTTAATTTGCTTTGAATCCTTTTAGCCCAGTGAATGATTATAATTAATAAATGAATGTACTGAAGACTGAATAATTTGTTATTTTTGTTTCTATCTAGACACTAAGGCAGGCAGAAGTGATGATGAATGTTTGGGGTTTTTTTAAAGCCAAATGTTCTTACTCTGTTGGACGTAAATTTTCAACTAACTTGCAAATTTAAATGAATTTACAGCTTACAAGAGATGACAGAAAGACAGTGCTAAAAACAGAAATCTCATTTTCCTTTGTGTTGCTCAGTGGTTGCTCACAACAACGACTGTACTTATAAGGGCTATGGCTGAAAACAAGCAGTAGTGGTCAGCTAATATCCACAATTAATTTGTATGCTTGTTTTGTTGTCTGGATTTGGTGGTTTTTTTTGCTTCGGTTTGGTTTTTTGTTTGTGTTTTATTAAAAACAAAGAAACAAGTGTTTAAAAAAACTGAAATTAAAAAAATTTGAACTTAGGTGGAAATTTAAGGGGAAGGGACAGCTTTATAAAGTTAGCAAGGGGCCTGGGTAAATGCCCCATCTCATGCACATACCCATGTAACTTACACTATTGCTACACTATAAATGAGAGAAAAGACTGAAAAAAAAGATGCAATTTTCACTTTTTTTTGGTTGAGACAAAAGCAGAGCTGACAGCATAATTTTTGTACTGTCTTCTCAATAGGTTTAGCCAATAACTTGGCAGTAACTGGCCAAACTCCTCTAAACAAGGAGGCAGGCAATAATTTACACAGCTTAAAATACCATTTCCATACTCATTACAGAATATGGAGCTGTGGGGGCACCCATCCTGGGTAATGGAGTGGGTTCCCTTGCAGCCACAGACAGCCAGAAAGCATAATCCCTTATATAAACACTGCCCTTTTATTCTGGCCAGCTCATAGGTACGTAATCTCCACATTAGAAAATTAGGAGAAATCTACCTCATGGCTCACAGCTCACAGACATTGCTGCTTTTAACCTAATTCAAGAGATGTAGGAAATAGTAAAGCACTAATGTGAAAGGCATGACTTTGCTGAGATTTTTGCGTCAGAAAATCAAAATCAAATCTCACTGAGTATCCCAGCGCCAGAATCATCTTCCACACCACATGGCAAAAACTCCACCTCCATAACTTCTCCCTTGCCCCTCAAAGCCTACAAAGCTCTGCATTACTCTTTCCTGCATGGATATTAAATCAGCCCTATTTAGTTTTAGCTTCCTTTCTGTTTAGCCTGCAGGTAAGACTGGGTCTGGAGGAATGTCCCTGCGGTCGGAGATTGCGCTGGAGGGAGGACGCGGGGGAAGCCAGCTGTGCCCGCGCTGCTCCTGCGGCGGGTCCGCGCCTCGCCCGGAGCCCCTCGCTGTCCCCGGGCTGCCATCCACAGCTCCGCAGCTCCCCACGGCAGCCTGGGGGCCGGCTCCTGCTGCACGGAGCGCTGTTCACACAGGCACAGACAATAGCCGAGGGTTAGCTTGTGTAAACCGCGGAGGTGCTGCACAGGGGGTGGGCTCTGCGCTCGCCCGCCTCGCACAGAGGGGAAAGTGCCTGCCCAGCAAAAACAGCCTGTCCCCCAAGGAAAGCTGCCAACACAGGCGGGGGCAAGCTCCTGCCTCCTGGCTGCTGGCAGCGGCCTTCCAGAAGCACGAGAGACAACAGATGGTCCCTGAAAAGCTGTTCAGGTCCTGATGCTTCTCAGCTCTCCCTCTAGTCAATATTCCCACATATCTCCATATTCCCTCAGACCCTTCCTAAAAGGCCCATTCCTCACCTGAAACAGGAACATGCATTATACTACCGTTTACGTTTAGAAAAAACGTACTTTCCTTCATTGAGAAAACTTATTACTTTATGTTTCTTTTTAAGAGGCACGTTTGCTTAGTCTTCCTATGAAATCCATGTGGATACTCTGTTCCCATTTTCCATGTGATCTTTGTCTCAAACATTCAACTTGCGCCAGGACTGCCATCTACCCCCAAAGGTGCAGAGTCAGCAGCAAAACCAGACTGATTAGTTATCACCCAGACTTCAAAAGTGTGTCCAACAGGCTAGACAAAAATGACAGAAACATTAAAAGAGACAAAGCTGAGAGAAAGGGAGAAAAAGGGGCAGGATCAGACTAAGCAGGTGATGTTACTTAGGAAAGTCAGTATATAACATGGTTAGATTTTACTCAGTTTTTCTTTCCAGGGTACCTTGACCTCTCTTCATTACTATTTTGAAATTTCTAGAAGTTCTGTAACTTTAGAAGATGAAAAATAACAGGAAACAAAAAAAAAGTGGGTAAACAGGTTCCTATTTTCCTGTTTTATTTCATTAAGATGTAAAGGGGGACAATAGATCTGGTGCCCCTTCAGGACATAAGACAGGATAACTGCAGTAGTCTCTATTCGCAGCAGCTTCAAGAACGATTGCTTGTCTTGTTTCCTCCCCTGGGATTTCTGTCCCTATGTCTGGCTCAGCAGGAGCCCATGGACCGGCTGTGTAGCACCGGGGAACATGTGTCACTGTTGTGCCCCCGGCACACCGAACTGTGCACACCTGGAGCATCCCTCTGCAGGTGCACCCTGTCACACCGAACTGTGCACACCTGGAGCATCCCTCTGCAGGTGCACCCTGTCACATGAACTGTGCACACCTGGAGCATCCCTCTGCAGGTGCACCCTGTCACACCAACTGTGCACACCTGGAGCATCCCTCTGCAGGTGCACCCTGTCACACTGACACGTGGCACTGCAGCCATCCTGCCCAGCACTGCAACCCCTGCCAAGGCCCCCAGCAGGGCTCTTTGGCACAGAGTCCCCTGAGCCCCAGGGTGCGAAAGGGTTGGACCACAGGCATTTTGATAAATCAGGCATTAAAAGGCTGCATTCACTGTTAATAATTTACATAGATCTAATTAGATCCTCAGGAACTCTCCCTGTGCCACAGTTACCAGGTGGCAGCCTGTCTGTAAAGGGTTCTGTAAAGGCCGTGGTTTGCTCTCCAGTTTCTCATGAGGTGGCCTTGCCATGAAACCAATCCTTGCGAGGAGCCATTAATGACTGACCTGTGATGATTCACCTGGGATTCAATCCACCGCACTTTTCCAATTACTTAGTGAGGCTTCTCAAGCAGGTGGAAGACCTTCTGCCAGTAGATCAGAACTCTGCTGCAGTACCAACTGCTGTGGAATGCCATGGCCTAATTAAGGCAATGTTAATGAGCAGCAGGAGCACATGGATGTGAAATCTCATTGGAGTGGAACAGAAGTTGTTGATTCTGGTTACGTAGTGTCTGGGAATCAGCTGTAAAATTCACAGCCATTTAATTTGCACCTGTTCTCAGGTGAAAGAACAGGGCCTTTTGACTCAATTGCAGTGGCCTGAATCTTTGAGCAGAATTCGGCCCTTGATACTTACTGTGCTCTGCAAGTAATAGATGCCATGTGTGCCTCCTGCATGTCCTGTGTTTCCACTTCTTGAAGATAAAAATCACAGAAGGCATACCAGCAGCTATGGGGCAACGTAGAATGCCAGGACCTCTCCATGTAGCAGCAAAGCCCACCTACTGATCTGTGGCCTGATGTGTGCTGTCCCTAAAGCAGGGCTGAAAAAAGACTGTAGGTGGATATAAGATCTGTTTCTTTCACGGTCAGAGGTGGTGGGGAAGAGGTCACAGTCCCTGATCATCTCTTTTCAGGCAGAAGGGGGGCTCAGAGACCATCATGTGGAGGCAAACACCCATGATCCAGCTCCTTGATCAGGCAGAGCCATCAGGAAGCAGTTAGTTCCTAGATGTCAGAAGGTGAAACACTTATGAGGTCCAGCACTGCCAGTCACCAGGGCATCACGCTGTTCCACAGTTTAAATTCTTGGGAACAAACCTGGCAGCAGGGAAGCATCTCTAGCCCAGCTTCTAAGAAAATTGCCCGCCGTGTGTCCCAGGCTGCAGCAATGCTGGGCCCATGCCCTGCTTTGCTGTGGAGGACAGCCAAGAGGAGAGGTGCTCTCAGAACCTCGCAGGGCAGCCACTTCCTCAGAACAGCAGCACCCAGGCCAGGATCTCTGTGAGCGTAGCTGTGGCTCTCACATCATCACACAATGCTCCAGCAGCAATGAGAGCACACAGACGTGTGCATCATCCACCAAGCTGCTCTCCCTGCTGAGGGATCCCACTGGCAGCAGCGCCTCTGCACCTCTCTTATAGTCTCCAGCTACTTTTACTGGGCCAAATCTGGTGCCACCGCCTTGGATGAGACAAGGACACTGATTTGCTCAGGCTGACGACCATGACCATCACTTCTGGTATTACTCGTGTTTGCCCAGGGAAAAATAGATATACTTTTTTTTTTTTTTTTGGTGTCCGATAACTCTTTGTGGAGATGAAATTAAAGCAATTAAAGCCCCAGTTTCCTGCACCTGTGAGCAAGAAAGGGCAGCGATGAGGTCTGTGCTCGGCTTTTGTGGCTGGAGAGCGGGGCCGGCCGTGCCGGCGCAATGCGGAGAGCCGAGGGCTGCGGGCGATGCCTGAGCCACGGCAACTCACAGCTCGATCCCGGGGCTGCACCGGGGATCCCCTGGACGCCGGGACTGCAGCCTGGGAAGGGATGCTGTGACTCCGGCCGGGGATGGCAGGGATGCTGTGCCTGCAGCCGGGAATGCCCGGGACGCTGTGACTCCGGCCGGGGACGGCAGGAATGCTGTGCCTGCAGCCGGGAAGGCCCGGGACGCGGAGGCCGCAGCCGGGACCGGACGCTGGGACTCCGGCCGGGGATGGCAGGGATGCCGTGCCTGCAGCCGGGAATGCC